>QTSX02001490.1:0-63542 GCA_014839935.2 Entomophthora muscae | reverse complement strand
CCAGTCCGCAACCCACCAGTTCCCAAACCGCTAGTGAGCTGGCAGATCAGGGTTGGAGTTCCCGATATTTGTCATGATCATACACTACGGAGAACTCTTTGAGGAAAGGGAAGGAAGAGCCTCCTAGTTTTTCTAATAAGTACCACTTTACAAAAACCTGATGCAGTTCCTGCAAAGGACACTGACCAAGAGCTGACGGGAATCATCTACTTTGTTAACTTTGTTTTTGTTGTTATATGGCATTTAATATACTTAAAAGGCCTAATTTCGCAAATATACATTGAAAGACAATACTGGGTATATTGGGCACTTGCGGGCCTACAAAGGTGGGCAGTCTGTATTTACTAGTGCGGGAGAATGCTGTATTGTTTGGTAAAATAAGGACTCATTACTGTGGAAGTCTTACCTCGTAGTCTCCTCAACCCACGGAGCCGGGCCACGGAATTTTTCTTATAGTTGTGTAGGTGTGGAGAGTATATACCCTGAGAAGCAGGCAATGAGATAGCAAGAGAGAATGATATTTTTATTTGATACACATATGTTATATCATGGGAAGAGCATACTGTCCATCATGTAGTCATGGGGCTTAATCTGAGCAATGTTCCTTTGTCACGAGGCTTAATCAAGTCGATTCTTTATCTGGATGTTTGACTTTTGGTGAGAGGCTCGAAGATAGTAGTTAATGTACGATTAGTCAACAGTTATTTCGGTGAACTATTTCAGGGCGCTAATTCCCTCAAAGAGGAGTAACAAGATGTTACAACATGTTTGTCTAGTTTTCTAACATCACTCCTTTCTAGCATACCCTCACCTTGATTGATCTCCTTGATTTTGCCACTGCTGCATAAAATTCTTTGACATTGCCTTCCAATTCTCGTTTTGTACTTACATCTTACACTTTTACTAATGAAATAATCTAAACTAATTATTATATTTAAATAATATTTTAAATTATTTTACTAATGATTTTTTATTAGTTTTTATGTTACTTCATTCACTTGATATTGATATTATGTATATACTCTATACAGAGTTATTATTAGTATCATAGTTCTTTTCATGTATATGTTATGTCCAAGTAAACATGATTTATTATCTTATCAATATGCCAGTTTGACTCCAAAGTATATATTTACAAAGATAAATACTCACGGGGTTATGTGGATCATATTTGTATTTATAAAAACTCAACCTTTCAATATTGGTAAAATTAACAACATAATTTGTCATGTGTATGTTTTGTCAGAAGTATAAATATCATTTGTTCTTGAATCAGTATCAAGCTCAACTCCAAAGTACATATTTATTATAAATAAACCATTTTCACAAATATATATAATCATATATTTAGAGTATATAAACCAACCTACAATCTTAGTATCATTATCAACAAATTTTTGTCATGTATATGTTTTTTCTTAGTTTTTTCGGAATCAATATAAAGAAGTTTGGACCTAAAGTATATATTTATTAAAGATGTTACTTTCATGTTATATGTAGATCATTTATTCTGGATACGCCTTAATTTTTGCAACTGAATTCAATGAGGACTAGTATCTGCAATTGGAGACAATAGTCCCATAGAGCGAATAATAAAGTATCAAGGTGCCGTTTTGTGTGAATACAGATTACTATATCATAGCGGGGAGCCACTATGTCACCCCCCGGTGGCCTTGTGGCTTTCCCATATGATATATTAATCACAATATCTCAGCAATAAACGAGACACCCTTATTCTTATTATTCTGTCCTTTCTATGGGACTGTCTTCTCCAATTACAAATACTGAATCCTCATTGGTTCAGTTGCAAAATTACATGCATACATCTCTAGAATAAATGATCTACATATAACCTGTGAAAGTGGCTATATCTTTTAATAAATATATACTTTGGGTCAAACTTGGTATATTGATTCAAGAAAAAAATCATATTGTACTTGAAAAAAACATATACATGACAAATTTGAGTATGTTAATGATACTAAGATTGGGTTGGTTTATACTCTAAAATATGAGCTAGATAACCTGTGAAAGTGGTTATTTTATAATAAATAAAAATTTATTGAACTTGGTATACTGATTCAAGAACAAATGATGTTATACCTCTGACAAAACATATACACATGACAAACAGTGTTGTTAATTTTACTAATATTAATAATTTATGTGCTCTTAAAATATATATATGATCCACATATAACCCAGAAAAGTGAAGCTATCTTTTAATAAATATATACTTTAACAAAATCATATATTGATAAAATAATAACCATGTTTTACTTGGATATAACATATACATGAAAAAAAATTTATGATACTAGTAATGGCTTTCTATATACAACAAATATACATATTATCAATAATTATCAATGAATAGTAGCACTTAAAGCTAATAAAAATCATTAGTAAAATCAAGATATATTTAATAACTTATTAGTTACAATATAATAGATATAGTTTTTGGGATATTTCATTAGCAGAAAAGGATGGCACAAGGGAAGGAAACATGGCAGAACTGGGAGGCAATGATAAAGGAATTTTACAGTGTACAAAATCAAGGAGGTCAATCAAAAGGTGAAGGACAAGTGAAGAAGTGGTGTTGAAGGTATAAAACTAGATAAAAACTTATGTTGTAATATTCTGACATTCCCTCTGGGGAAATTAACACCATGGCATCACCAAATGGCCTATTGACTAATCATGAAGTTTAGTGGGCACTACTATCATTCAACCATTCATTAAAGGGATCAAACATCCAGATGCTAAAGGAACACGACTGATTAAGCCTCGTGTGACCCAAGGGAAACATTAGTCAGATAAAGCAAGCCCCATGACCTACATGACGTGCTAAGGGATAGTATATGGCTCTTCACATAACTATATAACACCCTATATTCATATCAAACAAAGTAACATTCTATCTTTATTTTCCCTTTATTCTCATTTACTATACTTCTCAGAAGTATATACTCAACAGTATATAGGTGTAGGTTATCCACACCTACAACAATCATAAGGAAAATTCTCCATTAAAAGAACCATGAAGACGGCCCTTCCCATAGGTTAGAGAGACACAAGAGGGACAAGACTTCCCCACGGATATACCATCTGCAATAAAGTCCTCGTCCCCACCAAACACACAACATTCTCCACGCTTGTAAACTCCTGAACCTGCCCACAACTTTTTGTAGGCCCGCAGGCTCAATATACCAGTATTGTCTTTCAATGCCTATTTACTGCAGAACTGAGCCTTTGGTAAGAAGCCCACACTGCAAATGCCCCCTCTGATAACAGTAGTACAAAAAGCAAGTTTGGAACAAGCAGAATATTCCCTTGTCAACTCTTGGTCAAGCGAAATCTCCCTTTGTGGCAGCAGGAACTGCATCAGGTTTTGTAAGCGGGTATTGTGCACAGCACCCCGACCAGAAAGAAAACAGGGAAATGTTCAAAGCTGCCTTCCTCAAAAAGTTCTGATGGAAGGATCTAGTGTTGTGATCATGACCAACCAGAACAGGTGAAACCAACTCCCATCTGCCAGCTCATTAGCGTTTGGGAACTGTACAAAATTGGTGGCAGGGCCCACCAAAGGATTGGCGCAACTTAATGAGGTGGAAAAGGACTTGCCTGCCCACAACCACAGACCGGCAATGGGGACACAGTATCTACTCTCGTGAGAGTAATATATACAATTCCAAAAAGCTTGTTGTTATGGTTCAGCAGGAGCTTGGCAGCAGAGGAAGGGCATTGGTTTGTGGGTGACAGGTGGTTCCATGTCTAATTGGTAGGTATAGTGTGCTGGTTTTTCTCTGAAGAAGAGGATTAGTAACATGTTCAGGCCCTTTGATTTTATCCACAACTCTGCAGTTCTTTCCAAGAAATCATGGCCATGCTCTGGTGGTGTAGTTCTTGTACCTGTGCTTTAAGGGTACTCTGTGAAGTGAACAGGACCAAAGGGGCTCCTGGCAGTGAAGTACAGCTGGGGCACAGAGGGTCAGACATCTTTAAAGTTAACTAGCAGAGAACAAGAATAAAATACATCAACAATTGGGGGAAACCAATATCTCATAACCTTTATTTGAAAAATGAAAATAGGGATTGATCTTGACCTGGCAGGTATTTATACCACAATCAGGCTTCATTTCCTGGTTGAGTTTCCTGGGCTTGGGCAGCTTGGGAATGGGGGTCTTAGATGGCAGGTAGACGCTGTAGCACCGAGGTTTGCCACTGGCTGCTTTGAAAAAGGAAGACTCTCAAATCCTCTTCTGTTTGTTGATTTGGGTATTGGGTGCCTCCTTTAGGTTCAGTGCCTCTTGCTGGCTTTGGTGGAGTTTGGAATAACTCTCATTGAGAAACTTGTGGATTCTCACCAGGTAAACCACTGGTGTCAGTACTTGGCAACTCTTCAGGTGGAAATTCCTAGTGTCTGCATAGGCATTTGCTTTCTGCAGATCCTTATGACAGTTGTTTGGGTCCTGGGAGCTGGCAACAAATTTATCAATCAGTAGTGGGTTATTGGGTTCCCAGTCTATGGGTCTGGCAGTCTGTGAAGGGTTTTGTCCAGTGTTTGACTCTGGTTCCGTATTTTGGGATTCAGGAGCATCCAAATTGACATTCCTGACAGAACTCAGAACATTCAAAATGACAGGAACAATTGAGCAGTACATTGCTGCTTACAAAGACCTATGTGACCGTGCGCTCAACACCATCAATTTTGATGAACCTGGACCACATTTGGACTTCTACAATGGCCTCCCCACACACATTAGATGTCAGTTTGACATGGCCTGCTACCAGAACCTTGAAGATGTATTCCTAGAGGTAAAACGCGCAGCTCAAAAGTCTGATAACCTATACGTAACTAATAAGAGAAAGGAGAACCCCACAGCAAAGAAGGACCCTCAACCTAATAAGCAAAACAACCAAGCCAACAACACCCATCCTCAAAACAGGAATCATACTGCCCAAGCCAACCAGGTAAGCACCAAAGATACCAATAAGGAGGGAAAAACTCAGGGGAGTGCTTAGGCAAGCTGCCCTCCCCCAACTTACAAGACTTGTACAGGGACCAGGACGTGGATTCAATCACCATTATCCAAGTACCCTCCAGCAATCCTCTACTGTTTGCTGCCCAAACTGGAAATAAACTCCTCATTTATACTTTCTGTTTTTGAAGATATCAGGGCACTGCACTATTTGAAACTGGAGCAGGTCAATCTCTCATCAACAAGAGTTTTTGCAGACCTCATGAAGTTATCTACCACTTGAAGTAACATCAAGAGGTTCATCATGGCAGATAACAGAAGCGCACCAGCCACCCAAGAGGCAAAAGCTTTCCATGCTCAAATTGGATATGTACAAACAGCAATTAGTGGCCCTATCATTCCAATCCACAAGTATGATATTATACTTGTCCTGGATTAGATGAGAAATACCAAACTTACATTGACTAGGATAGTGCTACCCTCACCATACAACGAGGCAAGGTACACCACCATGTTTACCCAACCCACCTTGACACACTCATGAGAGACCACGTGTTTGTGAAAATCTGGGAAACAGAAGAGGAAAACTACCCTAGCAAAATCAATTATAACACCTGTACATACGGGGTCATCCATTTCAAAAACACAGAAACCAGGCGTAAGAACAATTACATCTGAGACCAGCTAGTTAGCGAGTTCCCCTCCGTCTTCCAGGAAGCCATCCCAGGCTTACCACTAAAGTGGCATACAACATGAGATTGACCTCAAAGGAAGTGAACCCAAAGCATGTCCTATCTACCACCTCACATCACAATAATATGACACACTAAAAGCTTACCTTAATGAAGCCCTTGAGAAAGGACTCATACAACTATCAAAGTCACCTTTTGGTGCCACTGTCTTCTTTGTAGCAAATAAAGATGGAGGGCTCTACCTTGTCACAGATTACAGAGAACTCAAAAAGATCACAATTAAGAGCAGGTATCCCCTGCCCCTGATTGACAGCCTTTTTAAGCCCTGGGGGTCCCAAATATTTACAAAGATTGATCTGATAGCAGGCTATCACTAAATTTGAGTAAAGTCTGAAGATATCACAAAGACCGCCTTCAAAACTAAATATTGATTCTTTGAATGTGATGTCCTCAACTTTGGAATGACTAATGCCCCCAGTAATTTTGTGACCTTAATGAACAAAGTCTTCAAGGAGCACATCAGAAAACAAGCAATTATCTACCTGGACAACATCATCATCTATAGCCCAAACTTGAAGCAACACTGGAAAGACGTCCGCCTGGTCCTCTGCATCCTCCAAGAAAACCAACTAATTGCAAAACCATCAAAGTGTGAGTTCTTTTTGGATAAACTTACATTCCTTGGTCACATTATCAGCAAGGACAGAATTAAACCAGATCCAGACAAGATACGTGCCATAACTGAAATGCTAGTCCCAATAAATAAGAGTGAACTTTGTAACTTTCTTGGAATGATGGCCTATGTAATAAGGTTCATCCCTGACTGGGGTGCCCTAACATCCCCCTATCTGCCATTACAGGAAAAACAACCAAGTTTGTCTGGACCCTGTTACAAGACCAACACTTCTACCAACTAAAAGAACAAATGGTTACTGTTCCCATCCTCCAATACCCAAATTGTGAGGAAATCTATGAACTAGAAACCAACGCATCTGACTACGCCATAAGAGGGGTACTCCATATCCAAATGGTAGAAAACAACTTCCTCCCCATGGTGTACAAGTCAAGGAAACTATCCGACAGCAAACAAAGATATCCCATACACTAAAGAATTGGTAGCCATTGTGCATTGCCTCATGAAATGGTGATGTTACCTAGAAGGAGCCCAAACGTTCAAAGTGCTCACTGACCACAAATTTTTAATATTCTTCAAAACACAAAAACACTTGTCAAGAAGGCAAGCTGAATGGATGAGTCTCATACAGAGATACCCCATGCAAATTGAATACAAGCCAGGCAAGGAGATGCTTACTGCAGATGCCCTATCAAGGCTATACAGCAAACATGTCCTATGTGCTGATGGGGACCCAGGTTGGCCCATGTTAATCATGGAAAATCTCCAAGAAGGGTTCCCACCTGGCACCCCAATAGACATCCAAGAGAAAGTCCTTAAGAACAAACATATAAACAAAAACTTATATGGCACATTGCACAAAATTCTTCCAAATAGTGACACCATACCTTACATCCTGTCAACACAAAAGAGTGACATAATCCTCCAATATCACAGAGACTTAGGCCACACCTGCAGCCAAAACTTGCAGGAATATCTCAAGACACACTACTGGTGGCCCAACATGTTAGATGGTATCAGAGAAGTACTGAAACAATGCAAAGTCTGTGAAAAGTACGCCCAAACCAAAATAATGCCCAAGTCAGTGGTACCAGTATCCATCACACAACCTTTCAAAGTATGGTCACTGGACATTGTGGGGCCAATGCCTGGCAAGAACAAAGGCAAAAAGCACATCATAACAGCTATCAACTACGCCACCAGATGGCCTGTAGCACAAGCTACAAAGGAACACAAAGGCAATGATATAAGACAATTTATTGGAAAGTAAATCATAGCCAAGTTTGTAAAACCCAACCACCTGATCACAGACAGAGGCGCCAAACTTAAGGCCATTGACACCAATATTTACCTTGCCAAAAACGGAGTAAAACACATCATTACCAGCCTGTACCACCCACAAGCAAATGGACAAGTAGAACAACTAAACGGTTTGCTAGTGAAAGCCCTCAGTAAGTTATCTGCTAACAATCTAAAAGCCTGGGTCAATATGCTACCAACCAATCTTATGGTCTGCAGAACACAAGTCAACCACAATATAGGCAAAAGCCCTTATGAACTTGTCTATGGCCAGAAACCTTCACTTGTCAGTACTACCATGGGACCACAACTGCCACTTCCCAAGAAGATACCAGACAGCAATGACCCAAAAGTACTGCAAGCCATAAAGGACCAAGGAGCAATGGAACAGCAAAGGTTTCAACAAGAAGCAATCCCATTACAACAAGAAAGGTTCCAAGTTGAAGACAAAATCTGGGTTGTCAACCACAACCAGCCTAAATTAGACCCAGGATTGTGCAGACCAGGCATTGTCATGGAGGTGAAACCCAACAACACGTACCTCATCAAAGGGATTGGAGCTCAAACTGAACTGAAACATATGCACCACAACCAACTCTGCCTGTGTAAAGCAAGAACAGCCCAATGAAATTCAAGGCTCCCTGTACCCAACACCAAACTGGATCAATACCAAGCCCGCATACCAGATACTCTCAAGAAAATTCCCAAGGCTCCACCTTCCAGCACCCCAGGGGGAGATGTTGCAACATCTTTGATTACTTCCTCTCAGGGAATTAACGCCCCAAGTAAATCACCAAACAGATCACTAAATGGTTCACTGTCCAGTCAATAAACTGGTGACATCATTATCAGTTAACCATCTATGACAGGGATCACCCAATTCAGGTCCTAAATGGAACACAACTTGATTAAGCCTCATGACTCAAGAGGAACATTACTCAGATAATCCCCACAACCTCCATGACATACATGGACAGCTTGTGGCTTGTCATGATACTATATATTATCCTATATTAATATCAAATAAAGTATCATTCTCTTCTTAGTTTCCCCTTTTATCTCGTTTATCTTGTTTATTATACTTTTCAGAAGTATATAGTTGACACTTACCTTGAAGGCTGTGAAGAAGAAGATTCCCAATACTACCAACAAACTTGCAACCAGGCTCTTAAACGTACAAAAAGATGCTCTTGCCAATCTACAGTTCAAGCTACAGGGGTTTGCAACTGCGGAGGCGTGGTCAAAGGACCCTGAGATATTTGAGCAGCTAAAAATAAAAAGAAACAAAAACCAACAGAAGATAACCAGGAACCAGCTAGTGACAAGTCCCCTTAAGCAGCCCCTGTAAAGTGAGCAACAGGTAAAGATATAGAAGAAGGTAAAAAATAAAACATCAATTAATTAAAAGATCTTACTAACTTTTTTTTTATTTAGAAGAAACAGAAGGAGAAGTCCGCCATTATCTAAGACCGTACATATAGCAAACATTCTACAGCAACTATGTCCCCCACATAGGGTTTCAGCTGGTCCTGACGCCAGCCACTGCCTCTGAAATTATTAATAAATTTAAAAAAAATTATCCTATCAAATAAGAACAACTTATATCACTTCAACCAAAGCAAGACAACACCAAATGACAGGTCTTGGCTTTGGCAGTGGCCCCCAACCTGCAACTTGACCAGTAGGTTCTGGATATTTAATTTCTGCAGGCTCTTTTTCATGCTTGTCTGGGATTTCATCCAAACTATGCCGTACCAAAACCTACCTGAGATTGAAAGAGGACAAGAAGAATTCCATTTCTGTTACTTGACCAAGCACACACTATCACATATCCTAAAAAAATCAATGAAAAAATAACAAAACTTACCTATAGTTCTGCAGCTGTCATGCTTGCTGTTTTGGCGTCCTTGGATATTTTGGGGCTTCCTGGTGCTCTGAAAAGACTGGTATACTAAAAACAATGGGGAAAACCTTTACCACTACATCTTTTAAGAATAAAATTAGTACCTTATATATAAATTTTGTGAGTTCTCTGCCCTGTTTGAAGAGCAGAGACTTCACTTGATTTTTTACCTAGGTCTTGTTGTACTGATGTGGCTTAAAGCAGAAGCCTGCAACCAGTCTGATGTAATAATAAAACTGGATGTATTACACTATTTACTAGACAGAAAAAAATTGCCCCTGGATACAGCTCAATATAGCATGTTATTCAGGATTCAGTTATTCTTGCCGCCACATATGGGATGGCAGCTCCACTGGAAAAAATCCTCCTAGCCAATTGTGTCACAATACTTCCATATTATAGCTGCTGCAATTTATATAGTACAGGGCCAATGTCAACATACATGCTTTAAATAGAAATTACTAGTCTATTTCAACGCAATGTCTGGAATCCCTTGCTCCCACCCCCAATAAAAGTCTACACTTAAATACTATTTTAATTTCTATGTATATTTTTAAAATTATCTACTTAAACCATAAATATTCAACAAATAAATACATAATAAAAAATATATTATGTGTATTTATTCATTCACCCTTATTGCTTTGGTAATTTTTATAAACATGACAGTATATAATTGGAATCATATAAAAAATGTGAAAAAACTACCCTAAATAAAATCATAATAATAAAAATATAATATTCTTGTGTTTTATTTTTCCATTCATTCATTTAATTGGCTTTGCTTTGTTAATTTTTATTATACCTGACGCAATATGTGGAATCACAGAAATAAAGTCAAAATAAATTAAACTAAATAAAAACAAACATTACAAAATAAAATGCAAAAAAACATTGGGAACAACAAAGCCTTTAATTGATTAGCTGCTGGGCAAGGCACACAGGGGGAAAAGATATGTGTGTCCATAGAATTTGGCCACGGTCTCAGCTGGGAGGGTATGGACACCAACCTGCAGCAAATCAAATAAATCATTGTGTCTGGGTGGTGCCCCTTTCTTGACAAATCTCTTGAGCCACCTAAAGACCTCCTTGATTGGGTTGAGGAATGGGAAATAGGCAGGAAGGAAGAGAAGACGTAAAGGCGCTGTAGCCAATTATTGGGAGCCAATTTCTACACCAGGCTCAATCACCTGAAATTTATTGATAAAATCCACCACCTTGTTGAGCCCAACATTATCCAATACAATAATATTGGTGGAGCCCAGGCTTGTGCTCCTTGAGTGTTCCTGAACCAATCAGAGAAATTCCAGAAAGGCTGTACTGTTGTGTGACCCCTTGATCATTTGATAGAGCTCAATGCCAAGCAGACCAAGAATGGCTATCATTGAGTAGGCATTATACCAAATAGCTGCACACCAGGACATGCTGTTCTTTTTGCCTTTGGGGACATACCCATACTTGTTTCTCATGGAGGTTGCAAAGGAGGACTTGTCAATGTAGTAGAATTTGATGGTCCCCTTCTCCTTGAGAGCAGTTACCATCTTGGTGTATTTTTGCTGATAGACAACTTTGTATAAGCTATTGCAGTTATAGGGAGAAACTCTGAGCTTTTTTTACAAGAAATTTAATTTTTTACCATGTGGTAGCAAGTGGAAACCAAAGCTTGGATTCCAAAAGTGAACTCAACCATGGGCTGAATATTTTCCAGTTCAAAATGACAATTCTGCTCAATCCACTGTCAGATTTCCCACATGTGTTGCTTGACCAATAGAGATGGTTCACAATTGGATTTCTCCAAACAAAGAACAGTCCCTATTTTCAGGTAAGTTGTGTGGAGCCTATGGCCAGATTTTTCCGAGATCCTGACAATGGCTGCGGCCTTTCTGTAGTATTTGGTCTCCTCCATGAGCCTCATGAAGGTCTTGTGGGTGGCGTCAAGGATGATGTGATACTTAGCCTTTTTGGCAGTAGGGGTCAACTCATTAGGATGTGGCACAACATAGGGCATAGGCACCTGACTATAGGATGCAGCAACCTTTTTAAGCACTTTCTGCCCTTTTGTTGTTTGGAAATACTGGGGTGGCTTGTCCTTGTCTGCCCCTTTGGAATCACTCATGTAAGGCTTGTAGCTAGTGTCAAGTACAGGATTAACCTTCTCCAGTATGGCTGCAGGAACAACATTGCGGCAGTATACAGGGCCGTACACCAAGGACACCCTCTTGGTGGTGACATCATTAACCGTTTTGGTGGTGACAACCTTGGTGTATTTTCTGGTCAGCTTCTAGACCCGGGGGTCAATGCTCCACCCCCTTGAATGTTGTGCTCCTTGAACTGGCTGTATCAGTGCAGTGTCATTATTGAACTCTCCTCTCTCATCTCCTTCCTGAGTAGGCACTTGCGTTGCACTAACTCTGTTCTTTGACCTGCAGGGGCAACCGCAACCGCGGCGCACAACAGGTCCATTGTTACTCTGTTGCTGGGATGAGTCCATTTTGGTATAAAAAATAAAAGAAAATCAAAATCAGTTTATCTATATAATTTATTTATTATAATTTTTATCACTCCATATCTAGTAGCATTAAGGCTAGTAGTCACTACTGTTTATTTTAAATTAGTTTTTAAATTTCTATATTAATTATTTTTGGTTGTAAATGTGCACTGTTGATCATGAGTTTGGATAAATTTGATTTTTTATTGATTCTAATCCCAAAACAGACACTCAGAATATTTATTTCCTTTTTATTCTAGATTTCATTCTTAATTAGGATGATCTGGTAACAGTATTATCAATTTATTCATGTGTTTTGATATTTGATATTTATGTTGTCTGTTTCAGTTGCTATTGAGGCTTGTTGTTGGATTGAGTTTGTAACTTTTGTGACTGAGTTCCATGTGTTCACCAAAAACATAATAAACATAGTAGAAGCGTTCTGTGACTGAAACTCATGTGTTCTAGTGTTTGATCCATTTGTTTTTGAATTGTTAAGCATTTGTCTCCAGTTTGAATAGGTTGTTGTATGACTGGACATTTACTTCAAATAGCACTCATTTTCTGTGAAATTATATTCTATTTAGATCTATCAAGTTGAAATATGTTTTGTGACTGAGTTCATGCGTTCTAAATTGAATAACATATGTTTATCTCAACAGGTTTGAAAACTACTGTAATAAAAATTCAAGGCCAAAAATTCTTGACATCAGGATTAACATATGGCACTTCTAACTCTTATTGGCCAGTCCACTATTCCCCAGACTGTCAATTACAAACTCAGAGTTAAGTATTCATGCCGTACCAGCATGGAATAATAATTGATTGCTGGAGCTCATATATGTATAACAGGATCCCAACAGCATCACACCCAATGTTCTTGCACTTGGAGTATTTAGTTACTCTTTCACATGGTAACTTGAATAATGCATTTGGCAGTTGTTTGACCTTCCATATATAGATGATTTTCCATAATCCTTCCCAAACACAGTCAGGTTTGGCAGTGACATGTCTTATGAGTTTATCCTATCATATTCCCAAATCTTTAATCTGCATTAGCTTTATGTCAACCAATCAGATCATTTGTGTTTACAGATATATCAGGTTTGGAGTAATGTCCTTATTTTAATCACCCAAATCTGTCAGTTGGATCACACAGTGCTTTGATAAGATTGATGGTGTCATGGCGTCTAGGAGATGGTAGTCTAGGAAACAGATGAATGATGGTCAAGTCTACCATATTACTCAGGAATCCCGACACCTGGTATTTATATATAAGGATAAAATTTATTGGCAGTTTTTTATTCTTTGCAACTGTCATAACTGTGCTGTTTTAGCAGAGTTACAAGGGGGAAAATATTTAGAGGATAGATAATAATCTTTATTGTGAGATAGTGATTATATAGCTATTGTGAATCAATGGATAGCAGGAACATGATTGGTGATCACACGGCTGGATGAAAGAGGGGGTGGCTTGATCCTGCTAATGAGTCAAGCGCCAAATTGAGGTATCCACCGTGAGGGATCATCATTTGTTCATGTTGATTGATTTGGTAATCCAAGTTGACTTCCTGGTCTGGCTTTGAGTGACCAGGTAATTGGATTGCAGGTCACAAACCCGCTTGGTTGGAACCTTGCTGGCGGGTTGAGCCTGCAGTTTTGACACCCCCCGGCTGAAAGTCGGCCTCCTCAGGAGGCAGGTTGTCAGGGAGGTTGTCAGGAGCCCAGGCGCCATATTGAACCAGTTGTTGTTTGGTGGCAGGCAGGGCAGTTTCTTGTTGTTTCTGTCTTGCTTTGCAAGGTTGTAGGCGGTTGTGGTGTAATGTCTTGTCTTGCTTGCGTTTCCCAAGCCCTTGCACGAGGTAAGTGTTATTGTTGTTTACCTTTAGGATTATTGCTGGCCCTACTTTTTTGGGTTGTAGTTTGCTTTTGTCAACATTCATGACCCAGACTTTGTCCCCAACTTCATGTCTCTGGCAGATGGGTACGAAGGTTTTTTGTAAGTGTTCCTTTTCTTTGGCTGCTTGTTTGCTGTTGGCCTCTATTACTTGAGGATCAGAGCAAGGGAGGACTTGACTTGGGATTTCCAGTTTGGGTCCTGTCAATGCTTGAATGATATTAGGCTGTGTGCCGTATACCAGTTCAAACAGGCTTTTCCCGGTGGATCTGTTCACTTGGGTTTGGCACACAAGTAATGCAGTTGGTAGCTGCTTATACCAGTCTTCAGGTCTCCCGGTGGTGAGTTTGGCTAAGGCTTGCACAAGGCTACCATTAAGCCGCTCTACGTGTCCATTGGCCTGTGGATGGTATGGTGTTGTGACGGTGTGTTTGACCCCATTTTTGGCGAGGTAAATGTTGGTGTTTTTGGAGGTCAATTCTTTGCCCCCATTGGTTATCAGGAGTTCTGGCTTTCCAAACTTACTGATTATTTCCTTGCCAATGAATTGTCAGACGTTGTTACTGGTGTGTGTTTTCACCGCTTGGGCTACTGGCCACCTTGTCGCAAAATTGATGGCTGTGATGATGTATTTTTTGTTGTTGTGCTTTCCTGGCATGGGGCCCACAATGTCCAGAGCCCATACCTTGAACGGTAGTTGGGTTTGAATGGGGAGTACAGATTTAGGCGGGGTTTTGCTTCTGGCAAACTTTTTGCAGACCTCGCACTGTTCTAGCACTTCCTGGACATTGCAGTATAAGGTTGGCCACCAGGCTTTATGTTTTAGGAATTCATATAGATTTCGGCTCTTAGTATGTCCAAGATCTCTGTGGTAGCAAAGAATGGTATTGACTTGTTGATGTGTGGGAATGTAGGGAATGGTTGTGCCATCTGACATCTTTCTGTGAAGAGTCCCGTATACGTCAGCAAAGAGGTGTTCATTCTTGATGACCGTTTCTTTGGTGATATTGGTTGTGCCTGCGGGGAACCCTTTGTCTTTTGTACGGAGCACTAGGAGAGGCCAGTCTGGGTTGAGCCCATTTTCACCCCTAGAAGCGCAGACATACAGGCGGGACAGGGCGTCCGCCATGGCAAGTTTGGCCCCGGGCTTATATTGGATGAGCATGTTAAACCTTTTTAGGATTTCCATCCACCGCGCTTGGCGGTGTGACAAGTTTGCCTGTGTCTTGAAATAGATGAGCAACTTATGATTGGTTAGTGCTGTGAATTCTTCCTGCCGTTCCAGGTAACAGCGCCATTTGACTAGGCAGTGTATAATGGCCAGTAGTTCTTTGTTGTGGATAGGGTATCAACACTTGCCATCTGTCAGCTTGTGCAACTTGTAGGCTACAGGCAGGAAATCACTGTCACTATTCTTAATTTGCAGTACTCCCCCAATGGATGCATCTGAAGCGTTGGTTTCCATCTGATATTCTCCGTCTTGTTTGGGGTATTGTAAGATGGGCGCTGTCGTGAGCTTTTCCTTGAGACGTCTGAAACAGAGGTCACATTGGGGGGTCCATACAAACTTGGACTTGGCGCCTGTTATGGCAGACAAGGGGGCAGTCAAGATGCCGCAGTTGGGTATGAAACGTTGTACATAGGCCACCATTCCCAAGAAAGTGCGTAGTTCTGACTTGTCCTTGGGAGGTGGCATTTTGCAGATGGCTTGTATCTTCTGACTGTCGGGTTTGATGCCGTCCTTTGAGACTATGTGTCCCAAGAAGGGTAGTTGCTCCCGGAAGAACTGGCATTTAGAGGGCTTGGCCAGCAGTTTGTGTTGTGCCAGGGTTGCAAAGACTTCCTCCAGGTCCTTGTGATGCTGTTCCACTGAGGGGCTGTAGACAATGATATTGTCCAGGTACACGAGGGCGTGTTTGCCTATGTGTGGCGCAAACACTTTGTTCATGAAGGTTACAAAGGTGGACAGGGCATTGGTCATGCCAAAGTTGAGTACCACACATTTTTAGGAGCCGTACTTAGTGTGGAAGGCTGTCTTGGGGATGTCTTCCTCCTTGATGCGGATCTGGTTGTAGCCTGCGGTTAGATCAATCTTGGAGAAGACAGAGGCTCCTCCCAAGGCGTCAAAGAGATTGTCAATTAGTGGTAAGGGGTAACAATTCTTGATGGTGACTTTGTTCAAGGCGCGGTAGTCTGTGACCAGGCGTAAGGTACCGTCCTTTTTAGCCACAAAGAATATGGTGGCCCCAAAGGGAGACTGTGAGGGGTGGATAAGTCCTTTTTCCAGTGCTTCCTTGAGATAGGCGCGTAGGGTGTTGTCCTTGTTTGGGGTTAGTCAATAGATGGGACGTGCCTTGGGTACAGCCCCCTTGAGTTGATTAGAGTGTTGGATGTGTTTCTCAGGGGGTAGCCCAGGTAACGCCTCCTTAAAGATTTCTGGGTGACAGGCCACAATGTCGCAATCTTGCGGCGTGGAGGTGTCCTGGTGGTCCTTGAAGTGTATGATTTCATACTGACAGGAGTCCCAGTCAATAGCTTTCAGGTTTTCCTTCTCATCCAAAGTCTCTGTGATGCGTACAAAGACGTGGTCTCGTAGGAGTTGGTCTACAGAGTCTGGGTAGATTTGGTGGTTGACACCTTTGCGCTTGATGGTCAGCACTGAGGTTGCCCAGTCCACGTGAGGGTTGTTTCTCCGCAACCAGTCTAGTCCCAGTACAATGTCAAACTTAGGGAAGTCAATGACGGGACCTTGGATGGTGGAGTGGAGGTTCTCAAGCATGACAGAGAAGGGGGCAGTTTCCTTTGTCACGGCAATGTGATGTTCATCAGCCAGGACCACATTTTTAATCCGCAAAGGATTAGTGGCCAGCTTGAATTTGTTCACAAAGCTGCTGTTGACTAAAGTTCAATCTGCGCCCAAGTCCAATAGTGCTGAGCCTGTGTAACTGCAAAAGCAGAAAGGGTAAGACATCAATTTATTGGGATGTCTGGCAATGGTGTACAGTACTGGGTCTTCCGAGGGCACTTGGATCATTGGGCATTGGTCCACGTCCTTGGGTCAGTATTCATTGTTGGGAGAGTCAGGAGTTGCGTGGGGAGAGCTTGGCTTGCTTAGTGCTCTCCCTGGGCTTTTCCCTCATCTTGGTTGCCTTGGGTGGTGGTGACACAGAAATGGGTACAATTTGATTGGCCGTTATTCCCATTCCCATTCAAACCCGTGGGTTTGTGGTTGTTGTTGTTGCTGTTACCTCCAGGAGGTGGTTACAAGGAGCGCCCACTTGAATGTGAGTCCTTGGGTCTCTCTTTTTTCCCAGTCTGTGCCTTGTGCAGAGTGTTGGAGGTTTGTTCCGCTTTTTCTGCTTCACGGTACAGGCTTTGTAGGTTGGTAACTTGGTCCAGGTTCACATGTCTCATCATGTGCAACTTGAGGGCGTCATAGTACATGAGGTGTGTTGCTGGGGTGTCAAAGGCCATGTTGGATGGGGCGCGGAGACGGAGTTCCTTGTAGGCGCGGGTGAGTTCCTTCACGGTGCCTGTCTGAGTCAGGTTCTTTACTTGGCGTATGATCATGAGCGCTGTATCCTTGAGCATAAACCTTGCCAAGAAGTCCTGTTTGAAGGTGTCCCAGTTCTTGTCTGTGTGCTCTTTGTGCCATTTGTCACACCAGGTGCCAGCGTCATGGGTCAGATAAATGGAAATCTCTGCAATCCAAAACCTTCTGTGGGCACTCCATCTGAGCCAACTTGCTTTGGGCAGACTGAATCCATGCGGCAGCATTGTTGTTGTTGGCCCCCGCAAAGGGTTCCAAGGTGGCGCTGCAAAGTCTTTGTGCGACATAGGCGGGCATGGTGGTCTTGTCAGCTGGTTGTGGCGTTGATGAGGGTGCCTGAAAGAACCCTAGGGCAGACAGGGCGTTGAAGGCGGGTAGCGGGATCACCGTGTTTTGGTAGAGAACAAAACCATCAGGTATCTCGGTACCAGGAGTATACGGCGTCCAGTTGGGCAGGAGGCCAGACATAATTCTGTCAAGGATTTGTTGGCCGCGGCGTGTGCGGGCAACAGGCGGAATTTTTCAAGATAAGGTAGGATGGAGAACCTACCTGTGCTACCAATGTTGTAACTGTGCTGTTTTAGCAGAGTTACAAGGGGAAAAATATTTAGAGGATAGATAATAATCTTTATTGTGAGATAGTGATTATATAGCTATTGTGAATCAATGGATAGCAGGAACATGATTGGTGATCACACGGCTGGATGGAAGAGGGGGTGGCTTGATCCTGCTAATGAGTCAAGCGCCAAATTAAGGTATCCACCGTGAGGGATCATCATTTGTTCATGTTGATTGATTTGGTAATCCGAGTTGACTTCCTGGTCTGGCTTTGAGTGACCGGGTAATCAGATTGTGGGTCACAAACCCGCTTGGTTGGAACCTTGCTGGCGGGTTGAGCCTGTGGTTTTGACACAAAATTTAAAAATTGGTGTATTTTGGAGGTATTTTAAAAAAAAATTAAATTAATGTAATATTGTACTATGTTTCCTTATGTTATTTCAAGGGACCAAATCAAAGTGCAGTAAACTCTGGGATTTTCTATTGAAGTTTTTCCTTTGAAGTTTTTCTTTATCCACCTCTCCTTACTCATTAAAATTTTTTAAAAGTCTCAAGGAGAAAAGAGAATGGATCATATAAAATCTGATACCAAGAAGAAATTTTTCTTTTTCTCCCTCCTTTTCTCTCTTTTCTCCTCTCTTCTATTATATATTTTTTACTGTATGTATTAGAGCAAAATAAGATGTACATAATGTTAATTTTAGAAAAATGTATCTCTGGTATACAACTTTGAACTATTTATATAATCTTTTGGTAGAAGTACACTGGTTTTAATAAAAAAATGTTCAAGTCCCCATTTTTATAAAATGTAAGTGTCAGACTCTTAATAGCTTTAAAGATTGTACTTATTAAAAGAAGATATAAGCTTATATTTCTTATCAAGTATAACATTGCTAGATAGCTTTAATAAGCAAGTAATTTACTTTATAATATTTTAATGATAATTTTCTATAATAGTTTATCATGGAAATAATATATTTAATTAACTAAAATAACTAAAGTTATATGACTGTATCCTTTAGAAAATATACTTTATTTTGCTTATACTGAAGTATTATTATAGCTTTACATAAACTGAAAATGAAATTAAAACTTTATAAACAACTATAGTTTATAAAGTAGTTTTTTGTATAGTCTTATATTTTATATTCAATTGATGAAGCTAAATATATATTCTAGTGTTGATTTGCTTTTGGAACCAAAAATACTTTCTTTAAATAATAGCTAATTTAAGCACTTTTTTATTATCTAGCATATTGTTTTTATTTCAGAAATGAACTTCTTTGGGTATCTTTAGTCAAATTTAAGCTTTAAAGTTTATAACTTTGCATTAAAAAGTGTATTATTTTTAGCTTTAAAGTTAACTTCCAAAAAATAATTTTTGCACTTTGACCTTTGATATTTTCGCTTTTTGCACCCTACATAGTGTTTTGATTTTTGCACTTTTTGGGAGGCCCATTTTTTATTTCTGCACTTTCAACCTAAGGAACTTGCCCCATATCTCTATGAATACTAAGCGGATCTTAATGTTCAATAGCTTATTTTAAAGCTACAGATCAGCTTTAAATTTTGAAAGGATGTAAAAATAAATATTAAATTTTGAAATTATTATTTTAGCTTTACTAAACTTAATAGTGATACTCCACTTATTTAGATTTTTTATTTATACTTAGAATATGCCATTTTAAAATTAAATAAATACAATTGAAATTACCTTTTAAGAAAGTATTTTAAATATAAATTCAACTAAAAATATTATAAGTAATCTCAGCTTAAAAATACAATAAAAAATATTGAATTGATTTATTAAATTCAACTTTATATCTGTCCTTGGACAGGGCAACCACCTAGCAACTAATAAAGGTGGCTTAAGTGTAAATTCCTCCAAAAGTGTATGTGTCTTGAGGGTCAAAAGATTTTTTAGAGCCATCTTTGGTGCTGAATAGCCAGGATAAATTTTCAGAGTAATCTGCAACATTTAGAAGACGTTCCAGGACCAAATTGTTAAACACAAAATTGGATAACTGCTGAAGCTGAAATGGGGTCTGGTATAGAGAAACCAGACATGTAATAGGAACATGATTGATTCCTGCCTATTTAAAGTTAAGTGGAAATTCTGCAAATTTTACATTTAAAGGTTACAGCTTAAATACTTTAAGTTGCTACTGATTTGATAGCATTGAAAATCAGGCAATAGTACAAATTTTCTAGCAGCAGAAACTGAGGAAAAGAGCTATGCTACTGATGAAAAAAGGGATGAACTAACTTTTGAAAAAGTGCCTCTAAGTAGTTTAGATAATTACAACAAACTTATATGGTTGGCTTTTACTTCAGACTAGATATTGACGAAAAAAATAAATGAAAAACAGTTTAGTCAAACACCAGTAGCCATCATAGCTTTTTATATAAGTAAATATGAGCTCACTTTAAAGAATAAGCACTAATAATGCATTTAACTGAAAATATTTAGAAGTGGGATTTCATAAGCCAATATAAAAAAGTTTTGTGGAAAACAAATGATTTAATATAAATTATTAAACTGTACAAGTCGTTTCGAATTAAAGTAGCCCATAACTAAACTATCAAAACTAACTTTAGTGCTTTCAAATTACAAACGAAAAAGAGATCTATTATCCAGCTATTGACAGCATGATCAGAAATGGGAAAAGCGAACTTGAAATTGCATTACCTGAGTAAAAGCTACAGCAGGAGATCCTTGAAGAAGGTTAGGCGAGGGAAGAGGAGAAACTGTTTTCTAATTTGTTATATTCGGCAGAAAATATTGATACCTGCAAAGGCTCGGAAAGCTCTTTGGATGAAGTGAGCTGGAAAATTGTTGGGAAAAAGCCTGGCTTAACGGATGGCTTTCCGATAAATTCTGTTTTTTTAAGTCCTCCCAAAGCAATAATTCTGTTTAAACCAAGCATGAGAAGCGAATTAGTAAGAACTCGCATATTTAGCAACCCCTTTTATAAAAGTGCTAAAGCTGATATTTCAAAACACCTAGTTTAAGCTAGGTTGGGGAAGTAAAAAACATGAAGAATAAGTAAGTAGCTATTACCGTCTTGTTTTGACTGATTCAATCATTGTCTTAAAAAGCTGGCTTTGATTAAACAGAGAACTAGAGCTATTGCACTTATTATGGAGCTCAGAAGAAAAATAAATAGCAAGACACGTTTTTTCTTTTTCGATCCAACTTAATATAATTCTAGACCCATCCTAAAAACCAATAAATACTTATGAAAGTGTACCACTCATTACACTGGCCTTCCAAATCGCAAAAACTTTTTTGGTTGAAAGAACATCCGAACCAGCGTATTTGGTATTTATTTCAGACATCTTGCTTGAATGCGATTGAAAAAAGTCATGGGCTGAGATAAAAACGATTGCTTCCGTACAAAAGTCCTTACTAAAAGGAATATCAAGAAAACTACTGATAGATTGTTCTGGCAAAGAGTCGAGAAGATTCTGAATCTTCTTCAACCTCTTCAGAACCTGCTCCTTCGTCAAGCCTGTACCGGTAAGCAGGACCTTTTTCTAACCTACGATTTTCACCAAACATTGTGTACTGTTAAAGCGTGAGAAAGAAACAAGTGCAGTTAGCCACTGCGGCATGTGTCATAGATTTAAGCAGCATGTACAGGCAGATTGGATTGGGCAAAGCGAAAGACCCAAATCGAAGGATTTTCAATTTGGGTGCATTTTTATGGTGCTTGAACCCATACTTTAAATGAAATTAAATATGAAAAAGTTAACTTTCTTAGTTCTTTATAGTTATTGGAATTTTAATTCCAGGGGATCAAAAATCAGGAAATTCAAGTGGAACAATATAAAGTTAATCAACTAAACAAACTATGATATGATTTATTTATGCAACTGAATTCAGACCTAAAAATTGATCTCTGTAGCTTACAGGTAATTAAAATTATTAAGTTTCAACATATACTGGATGATAAAAATGATATCAGTCTCAAGAGAAAGCTTATGGGAAGTGTGGTTTAGAAGAGAAAAATATGTTTTTATTGAAATATCATTTGTGCTATATAGTGAAGAGATGTGAATCAGGAATATAGTATTGATCCCAATGATTTGGAATTGTATTTCAGAAGTGCCACATGCAGGTTCAGGAATAAGATTTCATATTGTTAGTCAAGTGACAATGATAATGTTGAAACTGCAGAGTTGACCCCCTGGCAAGGTATCACACAAGAGACCCTATACTATTTGACTTGACTATCCCAGCACTCAAAGCCAAATGTGGAAGTTAACTCAAATTACCAAACAAGGAAATCAGAACTAGTATCAATCTCAATTCAGTGGTAACTCAATTTAGCGCTTCACTCACTAGTAGAATCAAGTCAACTCCTACTCATCCAACCAAGTGATCTTCATAATCATGTTCCTACTGTCCTGATTCACAATAACTATACAGCATCTATATCTTAATAAAGATTATTATCTAGGTTTCAATCATTTCCCCTTGTAACTCTGCTAAAACAGCACAGTTTGTCAGGAAGCCAGGCATAGGTGGATGCATTGGTTTGCTCGGAACGGAATACAGCTGGGCCAGAAGGTAATGCCCACCATAGAATGGGTGCTAACTTTGAAAATATAGGATACAGATTGCCCAAGCAAAGACCAGGGCCCTGAATTGGGCACCATAGTGTCTACTATTCCCGTCAAAGTAATGTAGAGTACTCTAAACAGTTGGATGGACATAGTCTCAGCTACAGTGGGGTCTCCATTGGGCGTTCGGGTTGCAGAGTTAAGGGTGGAGTCATGGGAAGAAGTAGGCAGGCAGATAATTGTACTTGTCTTTGAACAATAAGGGCAGTACTTCAATCCTCTTTCATTCATGTCCTATGTATTCAGTTTCTCTAGACCTTACCAAGGGATTGGCAATGAGGATGGTCTCCAAGTCGTACTCTGTGTAGGCAGGGTTGGGAGGGTATTTGGTAAAATGCACAGGTCCAAAGGGGGCTCCTGGGGGATGGTATAGTGCCTGGGGAGGGTCGGCAGGTTGGTCTTCAGAGGGGGCGGTTGCTTGATGGTCTACTTGGCCGGAGTTAAGATGGAAGATCACTAAGACTAGATAAGTTAAGATTTGTTTGAACCAAAGGTTCATAAAACTTTATTATCAAAAATGATGATGTGGTCTTCACCATACCACAGGGGTTTTTATACCATGGGCTTTTGCTCCTTCAATTTTTGCAGGGTTCAGGTTCACAGATAAGGCACTGGTGGGGTATGAATCTTGGCTTAGAGTCTTGAGGGCGGCAGATCCAGGTTGTGCCTGCTCTGGTGAATAGAAGTGTCAATGCTTTATTCCGCTGCCACTGTTCACTATATCACCTGAGTATTTCAATTGCACTACCCATTCTGGACAGAAGACTGGCAGCTGGTGGTAGTCATTGGCAGAGTTAGCAGTAGGTTTTGTTTTAACCTTCTGAAGGCAAGCTGCAACCTTTGCATAGGTCCAGATCTTTGGTAGTGTGAGGTTGGCAGCAATCTGGTGACTATTTGGGGAATTGTCCTCATGAGACTGGCGGGTCTTGGAGTAACTTGTCAACTCAGGTTTGCAATTTAACAAGTTGGCGGGTTCCCATCCACTTTGTGTAACTCAAGTGGACTTTGGGGGGTCAGGGTTTGATTCCAGGGTCTCTAATGTTGATTTCAAACCTCCGATATTGATACTTGGCAGGTTGGCAGGTTTCTGTTCCTCCTATTTGTGGTCATCTATCTCTGGTAGCCCAGGGTTTGACCCAACTGGCAGTTGGGCAGTTTCCTGTCTACTCTGGTCAACATAAGGCTTTCCCTGAGAGCCGGGTTTCAATTCCCAGGTTTTCAATACAAGTTTTGATGTCATTCATGACACAGTTACAACATTGGTAGCAGAGATAGGTTTTTATTCTACCTTTTTTTCAAAAATTCTGCCTGTTGTCTGTACTTACTGCGGCTGTCAGGATACCAAGAGTACTGTGGAGCTCTAGTAGGTGAGGAAGGAGTCAAAGCAGGTACTGACATAGCCCACCAGATGATGGGACCTAACTTTATCAGGTGGGAAAGGGCCTTCCCAGCCACAGCCCAAGGTCCAGCAGCTGGCAAGGCAGAGTCAATCAATCCTGTGAGCGCCAGGTAAAGCACTCCCAGGAATTGAATACTCTGATCATTGCATCAGAAGTGGGTGGGATTGGATGGTTGGTTTTTGTGTCGGGGGTGGTTCCATGAGGACCAAGTAGGCAGCAGGATTGTTGTACTTCCCGTTGAAGATCAAAGGGTAGATGGTGATTGCTTTGCTGTCATGGACAATTTGGTAGGATTCCTTGGGTGCGTTTAGGTGGGTGTACCACTACAAGTCTTCCAAGGACAAGAGTTTGTGGTCAGAATTTGGGGGATACTCAGTGAAATGCACAGGGACAAATGGAGCGTTGGGCAGGTGGTAGTAATCAAAGGCTTCAGTTTTGTCAACTGGAGTCAGGCTATCTATCCCAGGGGATGATTGCTGATGCTTGGGTGTATGCAGATGGAAGAGTATCAAAATTATATATGAAAACAGATTGGTGAACCAAAGGTTCATAACTTTATTTGGTAAGGATGACAATACAGAACTTTTTCAGGTGCTTCTGATTTATATACTTACATGCAAGTGCCTCTGGGCATTCTTCTGGTGCTATCTGTGTGGCAAGGTTTGACATCTCATGTTCTGCTGTTTGGTTGGCTGCTTCATGATCATTTTTGGGGTTTTCAGAAACATTTGTTTGGCTTTTTGGTAGTCCATCTTGGCTTGGCTGTTCATTGGTTCCGGCAGGTTTGGTGTTGCAAATTGCGCTATTAATGCCATTTTGATATGGCCTTCAAATATTGATATGTGCAAAGATATGGTTGGTTTTGCTTTCAAATTTGGGAATTCCTCCCCTTATGCAAATGGGTCTGGTTCAATATCCACCCATTCTGGAATATCATACCTGCCCTTGACTGATCCTGGTATGACCTCATCCCAATGTGACCCCTTCTGTCACTCTGTCTACCTAATGAGTGATCATCAACCCTTGTCTACTATTTAAGTAGAATCATTTCTCCTAATAAAGACAAGTTTATCCACATTTGTGTTGGCTTTAATATTCTTCAATCTTTTTCCTTTCCTTTTTGCTAAAAGGAATTTCTCATCTTGTATTCCAGGAAATTAAGGTATGTGATCTTAATTCTGCCCTGAAGGCTAACCCAAGGCTAGCTCTGAACCTCAAATATTTTGTTATAAAGATTTCCCGCTGTGTCCTCCTGGATGTTGTCCCCAGGAGCCAAACATAACAAAATGGTGCTCACTACAGGGGCTGCAAGCCCCTTGGTTACCCTGTTCCCACGCACTTTCTCTGGTCCTTCTCCCTTTGTTTCTGAAGTACCCAAAAAACCTAAAGTTTCTAGTCCTCCTCTAGAAGAAGACATCACCAATGCTCCCTCAACTCTCATGGTACTGGTGCTGTCTCCCGGGCCCGTGTGGGACCCCTTCCAGCTTTCTCTCTCAACAACAAGCAAGCTTGTGCTGCCGCCTGCTCTCTCCTCTACTCAGGCATAGTGGCAATGCACACTATCCCTGGTCTCTATCCAGGGTATGCTTCCAAAGACCTGTATTCCTTCCTCTTGGACTTTGGTCTTCCACCCGCGCTGATGGAGTCTATGGATACTATTGATGTGTTAGTCAACCAATTTATTCAACCCGCCCTGGTTCACCATCAACTTACATTAGGTTCCAGAACCAGCTTCTAAATACCATAGCCTCCGCTGTCTCAAACAACCATGCTCAAAATATGGCGTATCAGGAATGGTCCTGTAGCCTCTTTGCATGTATTTTGGATAACCAGTGTGACTCGCTGGCCTCCCAAAAATACCTAACCTCATCTCTGAACTCCCTTTGCTCCTTGCTCCCTGGGTATATCAAGGATCAACTGTTCAAATTGGATGGGCACAAACACTGTGGCGTGGTCAAATCAAGGCTGCTCTCCTAAAACATTGTCAAGATTTTGAGATTCTGGTTACTGAACTCAACCAATTTTGAGAGTGCATTAATTCTCAGCTTGAGTTGGTTGGAACTCATGTTGATACCTGGGGCCACCATCTACAACACCAATATGGATTGGATAAGGCTGCATTGGGCAATACTCTATATCAAGTACAAAATTATGTGGATGATAGAGTAGCGTCCATTGAGGTGACTCCTCCCGCTCCTCCTGTTGAGGTCCTGTCTGACTTTGAAGCCCAGGTATGGGAATTCATAGCTGAGCTCAAGGCCACAACTTGCCGTCAATCTTCTGTTCAGAACCCTCCTCCAGTTGAACCTATGCCTGACCCTTGCATTGCCTCACTCACTGATCAATTAGCTACCTTGCAAGGAGAAATTGAGTATTTGAGACAACGCCTCTCTAATCCTGATGATTTGTCCTCTGAGTCTGAAGGTGAATGGAAAGCTAAGGTCACTAGTACTCCTGCTCATAGCAATCATGATTGTTGCCCTGGCTTGGAAGGCCAACCCTGGGTTAACTGTGCTCTTGCCTTGGATCAGCTAGCAGAAGTAACAAATGATGTTGCTGATAGGCAGGACGCACTGGAAAGAGAGGTACAAAACTTCTCTTGATTGACCTAGACAATTAGTGGACAGGTTATCCCTTTGGTTGCTCAGACCACTTCCCTGACCACTCATCTCAATGGGGTCACCGGCACCCTATTGGTGCAACAGATTAAGATTGATGATTTTAGAGCTGCTGCCACTACCACTAGAGATATCAGTGGGAAAAACAGCTCAACCTTGGACACTTTAGAGAAAAGCCTTTGACTTCTCTGGGCTAGACAACCTGCTGCTGAATCTGAGTTTGAGGGCAGTCCCCACATTAACGTCCTCAACCCAGGTGACAACAGCCAATACACCTTGTTGTCCATTGACCCAAATTATAAGTCTTCTTTCAAACAGATATTTGACCCTAAAACCTCTAACATTGCTGCCTTCCTGACAATTTATGAGACTGCAATACATAGGGCCACCAATGAACTTAAGAAGGAGCATATTCTTACTTGTCTGCATTCCATATGCCAAGATGTTGTGGTCCCCAAACTCCCTTTGATTGTCACTTGGGAGGACATGAAGCGCCTCTTAATTGAGGAATTTGGTGGAGACCTAAGCTTGGAAGTCAAGAAGAATGTGTTTATGCACATTGCTTTTAAGCCTAAGGAGACCCTAGCCAAATTTGCCGATTGCTTCTACATTGAAGGACAACAGTTAATCACCAGTTGTCAGTTAACTCCCTGGGAAGCCTACACAGCTTGTTCAAACGCTTTAAAGGTGAACCAGCTCTTATTTCTGCACTCTAAGTCCCATAAAGCTTCCCTTAATTCAATGAAAAGTATCAAGACCCTCTTGAAAGATATGCACTTGACTCATGGTGGTACTGTGGTACGCAAAAATAAGGCCAACAATGTGGGAATCACCTCCTGTACTCCGTACATTATGACTCTGGGCTCTAGTGGACAATCTAAGAGGCAAGGATGTCATAACTGTGGTCAAATAGGACACCACTCACATACCTGCACCAACCCTCAAGTAGAGGGCTGTGAACCAAAGGAGCAGGCTGGAAAAGAGAGGTCATCTTAGAGGCAGAGACGCTCTCTGCTGACCAATCTCTCCTGTCTTCTCCTGATCTCCTGTCTGACAAGGAATTTTTCTCTCTCAGCTGTCCCAACCATCCTTCATCTGTTCCACAATCTATCCAGTGATTCTGAACCCAAAGACTCTGATTGCAATGAGTCTGAGGGTTATGGTTACTCTATGCTAGCAGTCCCGGAGACAGTTTCTGTTCCTTACAAGCTACGTTCAGAAAGAACCATGACTACACCTCTTCCAACCTCAAGCAAATCTAAGGCCATAGTAGCTTGTCCTTAATTAGCACAGGCCCATTGTCCCCCTGAGTTGGTGGATTCCTATGAAGAGGCTGCTGAATTAGCAGAGGCTCTCTTTCAGAATGTGACCGTATCTCTCCCCCTGCAGACTGTTTACAAGGAAATTCCTGCCTTACACTTCATGTTGGACAAGTGGGAGAAGGAATTGGAAGCTGCTCAGGATGTTCTAGCTGTCCTGCCCCCCTTTGGAAAAGATACTACACATGTGGAAGTATCAATCCAAAAGGTCAAAATCAAGGCCATCCTGGACACGGACTCTCCAGTCAATGTGGTATCTTCCAAGATAATGAAAAAGCTTAAGCTGGCCCCTGAACTCAACTACACTCAAAATATATGGTACTGCTGGCATGGCTCAGAATCAGGCCATTGGTGCCTACCATGCTCTGCCAATGAGGTTTGGGAGGCTTCTTATTGCTTCTCCTGCTGTTGTCTTAGAAAACAAAGGCTACAATCTCCTGGTTGGTATGCAATTCCTTCAGGAACACAATGTGATTGTGAACCATTGAGATGGGTACCTTTCACTCTTAGGGTATGAGATCCCCCTAATCTTTGAGGAACCCCCTTGTCTCCCGGGTAAACACCTTAAGACTTGTGTGCTCGAGTACCCCACAGGTATCTTCTCGCTCAAGTACAGGACTCATTCTTTCAATATATGGTCCCCTCCTCCTTCTTGCCCTGCTAAGGAAGGTGTGTCTCTTCTTGCCTCTGCAGCTATCACTATCCTGCCTGGCTTACAAGTGTTTATAGACTCTCAGATATCCTATGAACTACCCAAGAAATCATTCCTGGAGCTATATTCACACAATTCCCTAAGCTGTAGAGAGCCTAGGTTATGCCCTGGGATTCTGGACCAAACTCAAAAAGAGCCTGTGCAGTTGTTGTTGGCTAACCTGATTGCCCTACCTATGCAGGTGACCAAAGGTCAGGTTGTGGGGCATGGCTGCATATTAGGTTCAGAGCAAGTGGTGTCCCTCTACCCATTTGGAACCTTTAGTGATTTCAACTTGTCAGAAGAAGACCACCAGGTTCTCTCCCTGTTCACTACCAGGGACTTCCCTCAGCTGTTGCCCATTCAACAAAAAGACGTTCTGGAACTATTAGACCAGTTTAAGGATATATTTGCCTCTGGACCCACCAACTATGGTCTAGCTAAGGGGGTCATCCACCAGATAGACACAGGTGACACCCCTCCCTTTTGTGCCAAGCCTTATTTATGCAGTAGAGTGGAAGATGCCCAGGTCTTTAAGGAGCTTAAGCAGCTTCTAGATGCTGGGCTCCTAGCCCCCTCTCAGAGCCCTTGGGCCTCCTCATTATTGATCCTAAAGAATAAGGATAGAGGCCATTACATTGTGATGGATTACCCCCGTCTAAATTTGCTCACCAAAAAGAATTCATACCCCTTGCCTAGAATTAATGATGCCCTCAGACAACTAGGAGGATCAAAGTTTTTCTCCACCATGGATCTAGCCTCAGGATACTAAAAAGTTGAATTTTCTCCTGAAGATAGAGAAAAGGCTGCACTCATCACTTCAGAAGGCCTATAAAAACCCACTAGGATGCCCCAAGGACTCTGCAACACCCCAGCTACATTTCAACGGGCTATGAACTCCATCCTACAAGATCTGAAACTCTCCTGCGTCCTCATATAACTTGACAATATTAATGTGTTCAGCTCCACCTTCACTGACCATCTGGATCACCTCAAAGCTGTTTTCATCAAAATTCAGGAGGCAGGTCTGAAACTTAAGCCTTCTAAATGCTCTTTCTTCAAAGAATGGCTTGAATTCTTGGGCCACGAGGTCATCCAAACAGGAATACGCCCTATGAACAATAAGGTGGAAGCCATTGACAAGATGCTGCCTCCCACAAATCTAAGGGAGGTCCAAGTATTTCTTGGTATGATGGGGTATTTTTGCCAGTTCATTCCCAATTTTGCTGAACTAAGCAAACCCCTTGTCCAGCTCTTCCACAATGTACCCTTTGAGTGGACTGACAGCCAACAGCAATCCTTTGAGGCGTTGAAAGCCAAGCTCAAAGAGGCTTCTATCCTAGTCTACCCTGATTAAAATAAAGAGTTCATACTTTACACCAACACTAGTGGAGTAGCTATGGGTGTCATCTTAGCCCAGCTTGGCAATGAAGGCATAGACTGACCTGTGGCCTACTCTTTGCAAGTCCTCAACAAACACGAGAAGAATTATAGTGTCACGGAAAAAGGAGTGCCTAGCTGTTTTTCATGCAGTGAAAAAGTTCAGACACTACATTTACGGGACTCACTTCACAGTAGTTACCAACCACTCATCCTTTAAGTGGCTACAGAAATTAAAGGAGCCCAAAGGTTGACTAGCCTGCTGGGCCTTATGCCTGCAAGGATACAATTTCACTGTAGTACATTGTCCTTGTGCACAACATCAGAATGCCAATGGTTTGTCAAGAATGCCTATTTTAGCCATCTATCCTGCTGACGCTGATTGTCTATATGAGTTGATAGGGTACCCTGACTCCTTGTCCACTGAACCAGAGGACATCTGCTTGGTGTTGCAAGCCCTATTCAAGGATACTGTGATTCAAGATAGACAACTCTTCAAGAAGGCCAACAACGCCTATCTGCCCTATGTCTGCCCCAGTATGAGAATAACCATCATCCTCCAAGCTCACATTGATACTGGTCATGGAGGTACAGCAAAAACTCATGACTGGTTGTGCAAGAACTTCTATTGGGAGAATATTTGCCTCCTAATCCCTGATGTCCTTGCCCCCTGTCATTCTTGTCAGCTCCAACAACCCCAACCTTCACAACATCAGTTCAAGCTCATCCCTCCTAAACATGCCTTCCACACTGTGAGTATTGATGCTGTTGGGCCCCTTGTGTGTTCTAGGTCTGGGTGCCAATTCATCTTGGTAGCCATTGAGCACTTTAGCAAATGGGTTGAAGCCAGAGCAACCAAAGATATAACCGCCAAGACCACTGCTAATTTCTTGCTGCAAAATATCTTCTACCGTCATGGTTGTCATGAATGACATTTCAATACTTGTATTGAAAACCCAAGAGTTAAGCCCCAGTTCCCGGAAGGCGGATCAAACCCTTCAGGACAGTCCAGGACCCGCCAATCCATTAAGTCACAGGCTCAAATTGTTAAATTACTCTGCGACCCGCCGGCCTACTATGGAGGATTCCCTGAATAGTTGCCAGTCTGCCACCAAAATGGTGCCAATGAAGACCCATACCTACAAAGGAAATGTAACCTGGCTAACAGAGGTTGGGGAATTGCCTACTGCCAACCTGCCAAGAGCCAATACTGGAGCTTTGGAATCAACGCTGGAAGCCCTGGAATCAAACTCTGATCCTCCAAAGACTACTTGATTCATACAAAGTGGACAGGAACCCCCCCCTCCCCCCACTTGCTAAATTGCATACCCAAGTTGATGAGTTACTCTGAGACCCACCAGTCTCCCAAGGACAATTCCCCAAATAGTCATCAGATTGATGCCAACCTTGAGCCACCAAAGACCTGAACCTATGCAGAGGTTGCAGCTTTCCTTAAGGAGGTTAAAACAAAACCTATTTCTAACTCTGCCAATGACCACCATCAACTGCTAGCATTCCGTCTAGAGAGGGTAGTGCAATTGAACTACTCAGGTGATATAGTGAACAGTGGCAGCAGAACAAAGCATTACCACTTCTATTCACCAGAACAGGCGCTAGCTGGATCTCCCGCCCTTGAGACTCTAAGCCAAGATCCATGCCCCGCCAGTGCCTTGTCTTCAAACCTGAACCCTGCAAAAATTGAAGAAGCAAAGTCCCATGGTATAAAAACCCTGGCGGTATGGTGAAGACCACATCATCATTTTTGATAATAAAGTTTTATGAACCTTTGGTTTGAACAAATCTTACCCTATCTAGTCTTAGTGATCTTCCATCTTAATTCTGGTCAAGTAGACTACCAGGCCGCCACCCCCTCCCAAGACCAATCTGCCAAATTGCCCCAGGCTTTATACTGTCCCCTGGGAGCCCCCTTTGGACCTGCGCACTTTACTGAATACCCCCCAACCCGGCCTATTTGGAGTACAGCTTGGAAATCATCCTCATTACTGACTCTTTGACAAGAACTAGAAGTACCAAATACATAGGACTGCAAAGGAAAGAGGGTCAAGATACCGCCCTTATTGTTCAAAGACAAGTACAACTACCTACCAGCATACTTTGTTCCCATGACTCCACCATTAACCCCAAGACCAGACTGCCCAATGAAACCTACCACCGCAGCCAAGACCACCTCTACCCAACTGTTTGAAGTACTCTACATTACTTTGACAGGATTGGTGGATTCCATTGTCCCCAACTCCGGACCCTGGCCCTTACTTGGGTGATCTGTATCTTATATTATCAAGTTAGCACCCATTCTATGATGGGCCTTACCTGCCAGCTCGGCCGCGCCTCACCCTGAGCCGCCCAATGCCTCCACCTATGACTGGCTTCCTGACAATGGTTGCCCTCAAGTCATGCTTTCTGAAAATGGGACCAACTTTAATGCTTGCCTCATAACGTTTATTGTAGAAGCCATGGGTACTCATCAATCCTTCTCTGCACTGTATAACCCATCAACCAACGGGACTGTGGAACAAGAAAACTATACCCTTGTATCCATCATGAGGAAGCTTACCCTCTCTGATGCCGCCAATTTGGATATGTTCCTCCCTGCTGCCCTCTTTGTGTATAGACTAAGAAGACATCAAGTGACTGGCCAGTCCCCCTTTGACATGTTGTACAGACAAGAAGCCACTACCCCCTCAATCTTGGGACCCCCGTTGATTGAGGTTGATGCCTCTGCTAATCCTGAAGCTCATGTTAAAGACTTGACTAATTGTATCATTGACATCCAAGCTACTGCCTATTCTACTGCTTACAAGGTCAAAACTCTGGAACTCTTGCCCTCTAATGCTGCCAGAGCCCCCCTCCCTGACTACCAAGTGGGTGACCTGGTTCTCTACTATCAGAATTGTACTGGAGGTTGTGCTCATAAGTTGGACTCCCTCTGGGTTGGGCCTTGTGAAGTCACCTATAATAAGGGTGCTGAATATACTGTGAAGCTACTGTCCTCTGGCCGCCCCTTTGCTTGATTTCACTCAAAATTTCTCCGCAAATATCAACTTCCTGTGTCCAATCTTGAGGGGGGAGATGTTGTAAATTGTGCTATTAATACCATTTTGATATGGCCTTCAAATATTGATATGTGCAAAGATCTGGTTGGTTTCACTTTCAAATTTGGGAATTCCTCCCCTTATGCAAATGGGTCTGGTTCAATATCCACCCATTCTGGAATATGATACCTGCCCTTGATTGATCCTGGTATGACCTCATCCCAATGTGACCCCTTCTGCCACTCTGTCTACCTAATGACAGATCATCAACCCTTGTCTATTATTTAAGTAGAATCATTTCTCCTAATAAAGACAAGTTTATCCACATTTGTGTTGGCTTTGATATTCTTCAAGCTTTTTTCTTTCCTTTTTGCCAAAAGGAATTTCTCATCTTGTATTCCAGGAAATTAAGGTATATGCCCTTAATTCTGCCCTGAAGGCTAACCCAAGGCTAGCTTCAAACCTCAAATCTTTTGTTATAAAGATTTCCCGTTGTGTCTTCCTGGATGTTGTCCCCAGGAGCCAAACACAACATTTGGCTTCTGGGGTTATGGGTTTTTACCCAATTTGATCACCTTTTTTGGATTGGTTTGAAAGAATTTCCTGAGGCCAAGAAACTTGATTAAAAAAGAGGTCCCCAATTGGGGACCCCAAATTACTTAATGGAGAATAGGCTTGAACTGGGTTTACTGGGCAGCTAAAATTAGCCTGCCCAGGCCCAGCCAAACCCACCAAGGCTTGGGAATAGCTTTTGGGGCCCAGAACAGGCCCCACAGCTACCACCAAGGCAGGAGTGGTTCCCTCACCTGGATTTGCTTTGAAAAGCAAAAATCCAGGTACAGGCAAATCTCCCTCACCTGCTAGCCCCACCTGGTGGCTAGGAGCGGGTTTGATTACCTCCCAGGGCTTTGAAATTGTTACTTTTGTAACAGCAGCCAACAAATATACAAAAGAATCATATCCATGCACCCCGTAGACTGGATGCCCTACACTTCAGAAACCAAAATACCAGAAATATACATACTTTACCAGAAAATGGTGATGTTGGCCCCCATCTTCAACACACTATCTGCCCAAAAGTTCCTTCAGGCGCCTGTTGTCACACCTAAAATAAATGATGAAAGCATCATTTCTACTCACATAGCCCAGCAACTCTGCAGTGCTACCTTGAAGTTGTTTGCAGGAGCTGATGATGAAAATACCATGGCATGAGGTCCACACAGAAAAAAACTATGATACTTTTAAAATGGGACTTCTTTTCAAGATTTTTAATAAAAGATACAGCCCTCATAATCATAAAACAGATGAAAACCTTGATGCAGACTGGCACAGTAAAGAAAATAACAAAGGCTTATGAGGAGTTATGGTTGTTTGCACTCTCAGATGTGGTGCTTGACAACCCAGCTACACATCTCATGTACTATGACGTTCTCAAGTTGCATGTAACAAGGCATATAAACCTGGACTAAGTAATTAATCTTCAAATCTTGTATCATGAAGCAGAGAAAGCAGATTAAACATCCAATGGACTCCACAAGGTGTAAACAGTAAAGATATAGATATCCAAGGACTCTCACCTGTCAGGACGCTCAAGTTGTCATCTACCTGGTAACAACAACAAAGATATAGGCCATAAATCCTCAGGTTCAAATGGCCACAGTAATGAAAACAATAGTCAATCCAACTGCACACACTTTAGGGTCACTATCACCAAAGAGAAACAGGGAGATGGAGAACCCAGGGAGAGCAATAAGCAAGCCAAGCTCTTCTTGCCAACCTTCTGCCTTGCCAAATAACAAGTATTGCCCAGATGATGTGGATTAGTGCCCAATAATTCAGGTCCTTTCATAAGATCCAGTACTCTACACCATTGCCAGACATCCCAATAAGCTGATGTCTTACCCTTTCTGTTTTTGAAGTTACACAGGTTCAGTACTCTTGGACTCAGGCACAGATTGTACCCTTGTCAACAGCCATTTTTTGAATAAGTTCAAGCTAGCCACTGATCCTTTGTGGATTAAGAACATGGTTTTAGCTGATGAACATTGCATCACTGTTACACAGAAAACTTCCCCCTTTTTCATCATTCTGGAGAACCTGCACTCCATCATCTAGTGACCTGTCATTGACTTCCCCAAATTTTATATTGTACTGGGGCTGGACAGGCTACAAAGTAATAATCCCCACATAGACTAGAAAATATCTGTATTAACCATCAAGCGTGAAGGCGTCAATCACCAGATCTACCCTGACTCAGTGGATCAACTTCTGTGCAACCACGTCTTTGTATGAATTACTGAAACCCTGGAAAAAAAGGAGAACCTCAAGGCAATTGATTGGGACTCCTTCCAGTACAAGATCATACACCTCAAAGATCACCAGGATACCACTACGCCTCAGGATCACAACATTGTGGCCTGCCATCCTGAAACCTTCAAAGAGGCTCTACCAGGGTTACTGCCTGAGAAGCACATACAACACTCCATCCAACTCAAAGGAGCAGTACCTAAGGCACAACTCATCTACTGAATCACCCCAAACAAAGACAACGCCCTACATGCCTACCTCAAGGAGGCATTTGAGAAAGGACTTATCCGCCCCTCACAGTCTCCTTTTAGTGCTGCTGTATTCTTTGTGGCAAAGAAAGACAGTATCCTTCAATTGGTCACAAATTATTGAGCCCTAAATAAAGTTACCATCAAGAATCATTACCTTCTTCCACTCATTGACAATCTCTTTGACGCCTTGGGCAGAGCAACTGTCTCTCTCCAAGATTGATCTGACGGCAGGCTACAACCAGATTTTTATCAAGGAGGAAGACATACCCAAGACAACCTTCCACATCAAGTATGGGTCATAAAAGTGTGTTGTGCTCAACTTTGGGATGATAAACACACCATCAACCTTTGCTACCTTTATGATCAAGATGTTTGCCCCCCATATTGGTAAGCATGCACTAGTGTACTTAGACTCATCATTGTCTACAGTTCCTCAGTAGAACAACATCACAAGGACCTGGAAGAAGTTTTTGCTACCCTGGCACAACACAAACTGCTAGCTAAGCCCTCCAAATGCCAATTTTTCCGCAAACAACTGCCCTTCCTGGGACTCATAGTCTCAAAGGATGGCATTAAACCCAATAACCAGAAAATCAAAGCTATCTGTAAAATGCCACCACCCAAGGACAAATGAGAGCTCAGAACCTTCCTAGGTATTATAGCCTAAGTAGGCTACTTTATCACAGACTGTGGTATACTCACAGCACTGTTATCTGCCATCACAGGGGCCAAGTCCAAGTTTGTATGAATCCCCAACAGGATCTTTGTTTCTGATGCCTCAAAGAGAAACTAGTGTCTGCTACCATCTTACAGTACCCAAAAAAGACAGGGACTATCAGATAGAGACAGAAGCCTCTGACGCGTCCATTAAAGGTGTACTTTGCATTAGAATAGACACTGGCAAATTTCTACCTGTGGTATATGAATTCCACAAACTAACTTACAGTGAATGTGGTTACCTGTTACAAAGTAAGTAATTGCTAGCCATTTTATACTGCCTGGTCAAATGGTGATACTATATGAAAAAAAGAGGAATACACAGCTCTAATTTATCACAAGTTGCTCATCTACTTCAAAAATCAAGCTAATCTCTCATGTTGACAGGCACGCTGGATGGTATTCCTGGAGCAGTTCAATAAAAAAATTAAGTACAAACCTGGGCCAGAGTTGGTAACAACCAACACACTATTGCAGCTATATATAAGAGCCTATAAAAGACAGAGCAGACTAGACTTTGACTGGCCACTCCTAGTACTCCAAACCAAAGATAAAGGGTTTTACAGGTACCACAGACATCACCTGAGACACTGTGATTAAGAACAAACATCTATTCACCAATGTCTATGGAATCTTTCATTGCAGAATGACCAACATGATAACCATCCTGTATGTACCTGCACATCAGAGAGTAGTTATTATCCTCTGCAATCACTAGGACCTGGGACATACCAAGAGTAAAAACCTGTACAGATTTCTAAAACATAAGGCCTAGTGATCCACACTATAAAGAAACATATAAGAGGTACTTGAACATGCATGATTTGTGAGAAATTTGCCAAGAGAAGCACACTGCCCAAGTCTGTACTACCATCTGCACTCAACTATCCTTCAAGGTGTGAGCCCTGGATATTGTGGGGCCCATGCCAGGAAAACACAACAACAAGAAATACATCATCACAGCCATTGACTTTGCTACATATTGGCCAGTGGCGCAGGCCATCAAGGTGCACACTGGCAATGATGTACATAGATTCATAGGCAAGGAAATAATCTGCAAGTCTAGGAAACCAGAACTTCTAATCACTGATGAAGACAAGGAATTGACCTCTGACAACATTAACATCTACTATATCAAACAGGACGTAAAGCACACTGTAACCATGCCATACCATCCTCAGGCAAACGTCAGGGTCAAACAGCTGAATGGCAGTCTGGTACAAGCCCTTGCCAAGCTTGCCACTGGTAACCCTGGGGATTGTCCCAAAAAATTAGCAACCACCCTTCTTGTATGCTGCATCCAAGTGAACAGATTCACCGGGAAAAAGCCCCTTTGAACTAGTTTACAACATGCAGCCAATTATTGTTCAAGCCCTCACAGGGCCCAAACTATAAATTTCAAATGGGGCACTGCACTGTTCAGATCTCCAAGTACTCTGCGCCAACAATGGTCAAGCTGATAGAGAAGAAAAACAGTTGTAAGAAACGTTTATTTCCCTCAAAAACAGACATGAAGTTGGTAACAAAGTCTGAATAATGAACACAGATAAGAGCAAGTTACAGCCTGAAAATCTAGGTCCCATCATTGTACTAAAGGTAAGCAACAGCAATAGTTACTTAGTGCAAGGATTGGGAAAAAGGAAACAAGTTAAAGTCCTGCACCACAACAGACTCTACACCTGCAAGGCCCAACAAAAGCAATGTGAAACCATCCTTTCTGCAACCAAACAGCAATTGATACAGTACAGTGCCCATGCCCATGCCCATGACAACCTTTCAGCAGATCTTCCAACATAGAAAGCTGACCCTCAGCTGGGGGTGTATCAAAACAACAGGGTCAATCTCCCAGTAAGGGTTCATTCAAACGGTTCCGTGGCCCACAACCCAACTTCCTCATGACCTAAAGCCAGATGAGGGTGGTAAATCAAATTACCAAATCTAGCATCAAGATCCAGTGACAATTTTAGTAAAGTGGACAACTCAATTTAGCACTTCACACAGTAGAAGGATCACACCACCTCCTGCTCAATCTAACTGAATGATCATCACAATCATGTTCCTGTTATCACAATTCACCCCAACTATATAATACTCATATCTCAATAAAGGTTATTATCTAGTTTATAATCATTTTCCCCTTGTAACTCTGCTAATACAGCAAAGTTATGACAGAAGTAGTAAATCAGAAAACTGCTGCTTTACTATCCAATCTTTTAAATTTTAAAGAAAATGTTTATATATTTTAACATTTTATTCCCATGGCACATTTCCAAATATTGATGTATCTCTTGTAACAACAAGAAATTTAGTGAATACACTTTCTTACCTAGTCATTTTAAAAATGCTAAAAAATTTATCTTCACATTTTACAGACTATATTTTTTAGCCATTTCTATTAAGGTATTATTTCAAACCTTATCACCTTTTATACCTTTTAAATTTAAACCCTGTAGCTCTTTAAGCTTTTATAAATAATCTTGTCCCTCACTGGGCAAGACCTTATATGCAGATTTCAAGTTAACAAGTAGAACTGTCTTAGAAAAGGTATGAAGATGTAGATTCAAGGCTGGGTTTAGGTCCTATGATTTCCTGGCTGGGGTTTAGAGCAATGAGCTGGTTAGATTTTCCCTTTGGAGATGATTGGTTATTAATGGTGTACTTCAATGTTTGATGCTCTGTGGTACATTTGAAATTGGTTTGATGGTTTCCAAAATACAGTTTGTCATCATTTACATTGATTTCCGGTTGCTCGCTGGCTTCTGATTAGTTGGTTTTAATTAAAGTTGTTTTGATCTTAAGTGCAGATTAATTTAGAGTAGTATTTATATTGTTTCATGAGGTTGCAGCTGGTTTTTACATCTAAAATTCATCTAACAGTAAATTAAACCATTTAATAGATCCTGGATGGGTTTCTGCATTCATTTTTGGATTTTGCAGGCTATTTTTGATCAAAATAAATGCTATGACAGGTGGGCTGTGACTATGGGAAGCTTGTGAAACTGATACTAATTCTTCAAAAGTGTTTATAGTGGATGTTTCTTCTGTTGAATGTATCATTAATTCAGAGGTAAAAACATGGTTTCTTGAAATACCTTTGTTATTAAGTGCGGTGGATGACTCTGTGTAATTATCATGAGTTTTTATATTTGAAGGGCTACTCTGTTTAAACAGAGATACTCTGAGTTTTTTCATGAAAACTTTAACTCTAAAACCACATGGTAATAAAATTATCAAGGCCTTAATGTTAAAGATGGACTTGATCATGATCTGTACATTTGTCAGTTCAAGATAGTGTTGCAGCTATACTTCTTGACTGTATAAAATATAAGTTAAGGGGAAAGTTAAAGAAGATAATGATAACTTTATTTAGTAGAATAGTTTTAAATAGGGAAAATATAAGTCATATAATGTCCAAGTAGATCATGGCAGTCATGGGGTTTTGGGAGATCTGGATTTTCTTGGGGCCCAAATTTTTTATTCTAATGCGGCATAAGTTTTAGAGCCACATCAACCATCAATTGAGCCATTTCTCAAGAAAATGCTTTAGGAGAGAGTAATCAAAGATTTTGTCCTACCAAAAGATGACTCAAATCATTCCATGTACTCCAAGATTTTTGTATTATGTCTCAATTAAAGTCTTCTGTGATTTGGGCTGTTTTTGTATATTGAGCCATGTCTATTAATGTCCTAAATTGCTGGAATACATGTGCATATTTTACATTTTTACAACAAGTTTGTTTAAGGGGTGAGTTCATTTTGTTTACAAATAATTAATTTTGTTTGTCCACACAGCTGTTAAAACCACTGTATGATATTTCACTATTTTTTATTTGATTTGTGATTTCACATATTATAGAAACAGCTTTAGATCCTTTAGAAGCAAGTATTAATAGCCTTCCTTCAATGGAAAAATTGTCTTTGCTCTACAAGTTAGAATTTGAACCAAGGTGCACTGCTGATTCAGTAACTTTTGACTAAGTGATTGCTCTTATGGTTTTTTCTTACAATTATTATTTGCTCAACCTGTATTCTGATAAAATGTTACTACTTTATATTGTCACCACATTGTCACATTTCATCCGAATACTATCCTTATATATCCTACATCTGATTGAGTATGACACTTTCACTTTGCTCCATCATGGCACCAAGAAGACGGAATCGTTTTACAGGCCAAAGCCTTTCTAGATGTTTGACCTCACAGTTTGGCACTAATGGTTAGAAATTTAGAGCATTTAGGACCTATTTGCTAAATGGAACGTTTAATGGTTTTCAAATGATAAACATCACAGCTGTTGACATATTGAGTGTTATACATCGTTATTCATCTTAAAAGAGGGAAGTAGAAATACCAACAGCAGCGCCTACCTCTGTGGAATCTCTATAGTCAATCAAATCAAAAGTTAAAAATAGAATAGAGGGGATGAGGAATTTAAATTCCAGATACAAAAGTTTAATACCATTGACTGCAAAAATCAAGACAAATCGGATATCCAAAATTATGAAGGATTTTGAATCCAGCACCACGTCACATTACACTTCAAGTTTATATCTCTATTGGAGTTTGATTGGAATCTAAACTATTTTTCCTTTGAATTCCACCATTAGTGATGACCTTGCTTTAAGAGATTAGGAACTGCTGTATATTTAAGAGTAGTATGATATTGGATAACCTAATTATGGCAGAACTTCATAAAGGCATAATATATGCTATCACGAGTATACAGATTGAACAATATTGTCTTTACAATACCTTTGAGATGGGGTTTAATTTACGTCCGAGAACAATAGAGGGCTGGTGTTTGAAAATTAAGTGGTGATGCAACTATGGATTTTTTCTGGAATTTGGCAGTGACGAGAAGATTGAAGGGGCCCTGTGAATTCGATCAATGCTTTATATTGGGAACTTACATTTAAATAGTTTCTCCATGCAAAATTAAACACTCGCTGTAATGTGGTTTTGAAAAAACTGAATGAGCTGGAAGAATTAGTTAAATAATATTTAATAAAACTACCTTTTGGGGGCACTTGAGCTTTACTTCATCCATACAATGGGCAGTACACTTTCCGTCGGCCCTTCAAAAATATTAACATGAGTTAACCAAAAACTGTTTCAATGAATAGATTTCATATATTAGCTTTTTAGAAAAGAAATTATAAAAAATCTTGTTTAAAAAAAGCCTCGTCGATAAAAGTTGAGGAAGTAAGCTTACCATAAAATAAACACAGTGTAGTTTTTGGATAAATTAGATCGAATAGTGATGACTCTATCAACAAACTCGTCCCAATGTAGGAGATTAGGAGAAGGATGGCCAGGTGAAAGGACCACCACGGCTTCCCTTTCCACGGCTCTACCTGGTCTTTCTTCTGGATCAAGACTTGGATTTGAAAGACGAGACGCTTTAACCATACGCTTGGGGGATTGTAACATAGAAGGTCCTCTACTGTATTCACTATCTGAATTTGAGCTACTCAGAGAATTTAAGCCACGCCTCTTTTTTATCTTGGAAATTAGTTTTAAACATCAAAGGGGTTTTATTACCGGAGTTTGGGCTGTTTTTTCGTCGGCTTGTGAAGAATTGAAGTCACTAGAATTACTCAATTTCCTTTTGGAAACGGAAGTGCCTTTGGGCTTAACCTTGGCTGGGGTAATACCAGAAGGCTTTGAATCTGACACGGGCGATGACTTTATCGAAGTCGAATCAGGTGATTTTTCTTGCACTTCTTTAGGTGTTTGCCTCTTAGGAGAAATATTTCGATCGTTGCTTTTCACTTCGAAAGTTTTAGTTTTGAGCACAGGCTGACGTTTTTTGTTGTGCGATGATTTAGGAGGGCTTTTATATCGTAGAGCATTTTCATGTCGGTTTGGTGTAGTATCGCTCTGTTTTCTTAACGAGCGTCTGGTTCTTGGTGTTTCAATTGGACTGGAAGATCTTCCAGTAACCGAGTTTCTTAGAGAAATATCGCTTAAATTATCGGGATTCAGTGATTCATCTTTTTTTGGAGCAAGTGTATTTGAGGGTTTTTTGGCTGCAGAGTTGCTTTCTCCAGCCTCTTTCTTTTGTAAGCCCTTTTGAATTTTTCCGACATTTCTTTTTGGTCGCTCGGCTAAGCTGTTAAGACTTTTTTCTGTTTTGATGGGGGTTTCTACAGTAGCTAAATAGTAAGAGCCCAATAGATAATGAGCTTACTTGTCGCCTTTGAAACACCAGAATTCTTGGGCGCTTTCTTCGTTGACTTATCAGGGTGTGGTTCAGCTCTTCTATTACTTAGACTTGAGTTGATTACTTTTGTATCAAGTTCCGCGCTTTTACTGGCAGGGTTGGGTTTATTAGTGCGCTTATTAGTATCTTTCTTTGAAAAAGCAGTAGACCCACTTTGCTTCTTATTTTTAGAGCTTCTTGTTTCCATAATGCGTATGTTGAATGAACTTAGAAAACTTGTTAAAGGTATCCACGAAATCTTAGTCGTCATCAAACTCAAAAAAGATGACTGATCCCAGAATGAGGAGTTATGCTCCAAGATGTAACGTAGGACGAGACTGCTGATCAAAAAATCAATTCGGCCTAATCCTTTAAAACGTAAGTTCAAACTTCTTATAATTGCGGAAATTTCTTTAATAAATTCTTAATTTACGTTCCTACTATAACTCAGGCCTGAGACAAACCAAAACATTTGAACCATGATACGAAAAGGATCCAGAATGAGCATATTTTTCAATAAAATTTATTTAGAATACAGTTTAGATTTATGAAACAAAAGTTTTTTAATTGTCATTCACCTTAAAACAAAAATAACCCAGACATAGTATAAGTATCAGCTGTCATGAATCAAGCCAAGTATTAGTGGTCAGATCCAAGAAGGAAAAATACATTAATTATGAACTTTTTTCATGAAATGAAATCAAAACTTAAAAGTTTAATATCTTGTTCATTAAAAGCTCTTGATCAAGGCTCTATTGTCATAGCTGCCATATTACTTGAATTCAGTTACACACCAGTACCTGAAATACCAATATTTAAGTTATTAGCAGCCCCGTGCTAACCCTTGACTTTCCCTGATATTTCTAATGTTTCCCCAGCTGTCAACACTGTCAGGGTCCAAAATAGGCCAGACTGTCATGATTGACAATAGAAGCTAGGTAACAAGAAACCAGACTTCCTGAAGTGAACTATTGACTGTCCAGACCAACTTGACACCCTGATGACCATTGAATTTATGGCCCTCATCCAAAATCAATGGTTTCAAATCCCATCTGTGAATTATAACAAACCTCTAATATTGTTACAAAAGTAACATATTCAAAGCCCCAGGCAGGAATCAAACCCGCTCCTAGCCACCAGGCGGGGCTAGTGGGCGGAGATTTGCCTGCACCTGGATTTTTGCTTTTTGAAGCAAATCCAGGTGTGGGAATCATTCCCGCCCTGATGGCAGCTGAGGGGCTGTTTTGGGCCCCAAAAGCTATGCCCAAGCCTTGGTGAGTTTGGCTGGGCCTGGGCAGGCTATTTTTAGCTGCCCAGTAAACCCAGTTCAAGCCCACCCTTCATTAAGTGATTTGGGGTCCCCAATTGGGGACCTCTTTTTTAATCAAGTTTCTTGGCCTCAGGAAATCCTGTCAAGCCAGTCTAAAAATGGTGATCAAATTGGGTAAAAACCCATAACCCTAGAAGCCAATCCTGCCAGAACCAATGGCCAGTCAAGCCAAGATGGACCACCAAAAAGCCAAAAAACTGTTCCTGAAAACCCCAAAAATGACCATGAAGCAGCCAACCAAACAGCAGAACCTGAGATGCCAAGCCTTGCCACCCTGATAGCACCAGAAGAATGCCCAGAGGCACTTACATGTGAGTAAGTATATAAACCAGAAGCACCTGAAAAAGTTCTGTATTGTCATTCTTACCAATAAAGTTGTTATGAACCTTTGGTTCACCAATCTGTTTTCATACATATTTTTGATACTATTTTATCTGCATACACCCAAGTGTCAGTATTCACCCACTGGGATAGATAGCCAGACTTGGTTTGACAAGACTGAAGCCTTTGACTACTACTGTCAGGTCTGAGAATTTAAGTCTCAACTGATATTTCCTATTTTGTTGATATTTATGCCAAGACTTCTGTTTGTTTGTTTGTTTGTTTCTCCTTTACCATCTTTGGTTTCCTATATTTCCGCAAAGACTGAAACTTTTCAGCCCAAATTAGTGTCAGCCAAAAGCTCTTGATTCAAGCTTTCAGAATCTTAATTCTAACAATATATTTTTGATTCAAAATTATAAGTTAATCTCGCTTAAACATAATTCTCCTATCATCTCCTTTTCATAAAATTGGGTATAAAAACCCTCACAGTTCTATTATTTCAAGCAATTCAATCTTCTCCTGTTTAGGCTCATCAATAAAACTATTGTCTCAATTCTAGCTGTATATTTTTTATCTTTAGGAACTAGTAATATATCAATGGTTGAGCACAGGCTTTAACACAACTGCAGCTGTTATTGAAAAAGTCTGAAGTCTTACAACTACTGTCCACCCAACACACCATTTGGCCCTGTGCATTTCACTGAGTATCCCCCAAATCCTGGCCATGAACCCTGGACATTGGAAGACTTGCAGTGGTACACCTGCCCAAATGCTCCCAAGGAACCCTACCAAATTGTCTGTGACAGCAAAGCAATCACCATCTACCCTTTGATCTTCAACAGGAAGTACAACAATCCTGCTGCCTACCTGGTCCCCATGAAACCACCTCCAACACCCAAACTGACCATCTAAACCCCACCTACCTCTGATGCCACTAGCCAGAGTAGTCAATTCCTGGAAGTGCTTTACCTGGCGCTCACAGGATTGATTGACTCTGCCTTGCCAGCTGCTAGACCTTGGGCTGTGACTGGGAAGGCCCTTTCCCACCTGATAAAGTTAGGTCCCATCATCTGGTGGGCTATGCCAGTACCTGCTTTGACTCCTTCCTCACCTACTAGAGCTCCACAGTACTCTTGGTATCCTGACAGTTTTTCATTTGGTACTCCTCATTGTGTTTGGGATATTGCAGGATAGGTGCTGTTGTGAGCTTTTCCTTGAGACGTCTGAAACAGAGGTCACGTTGGGGGTCCATATAAACTTGGACTTGGCGCCAGTTATGATGGATAAGGGGGCAGTCAAGACGCCACAGTCAGGTATGAAGTGGTGTACATAGGCCATCATCCCTAGGAATGTGCAGAGTTCCAACTTGTCCTTGGGTGGTGGCATCTTGCAGATGGCCTGTATCTTTTGACTGTTGGGTTTGATGCCATCTTTTGAGACTATGTGTCCCAGAAAAGGCAGTTGCTTGCAGAAAAACTGGCATTTGGAGGGTTTGGCTAGCAGCTTGTGTTGTGCCAGGGTAGCAAAGACTGTCTCTAAGTACTTGTAATGCTGCTCTACCAAGGAGATATAGAAAATAATGTCATCTAGGTAGACTAGGGCATGCTTGCCTATGTGCGGGGCAAACACCTTGTTCATGAAGGTCACAAAGGTTGAGGGGGTGTTTGTCATGCCAAAGTTGAGTACCACATACTTGTAAGAGCCGTATTTAGTACAGAAGGCTGTTTTGGGGATGTCTTCCTCCTTAATACAAATCTGATTGTAGCCTGCGGTTAGGTCAATCTTGGAGAAGACTGTGGCTCCACCCAAGGCGTCAAAGAGGTTGTCAATAAGTGGTAGTGGGTAACAATTCTTGATGAAAACTTTGTTTAGGACTCAGTAGTCTGTGAATAGACGCAGGGTACCATCCTTCTTGGCCACAAAGAATACAGCGGCCCCAAAGGGGGATTTTAAAGGGCAGATAAGTCCTTTCTCCAATGCTTCCTTGATTCCAGGGCCCAGATTGCCCTGGACAGTCAGCTGGCCTCCATATAGTTGGGAAAACCCACTGTGTGGGAACCCATACAAAGCATCTTCCAAGGCAAGAAAACCCCCCTTTTGACTAGCAAATGGCCCAGGGTTTGATAGGCACACAAGCCTCAAATCCCTAACTTTGATCCTATTATCAAATTTGGGCCACTCACCTATTGGGAAACTATACATTGGGAGCGCAATTGTTTGATTGCGCAATGATACACTTGATTAGTTGTGGAAACTATAAATAACTGTGGCACCTTGACATGCTGCAGTTCAACAAAGGTTCATGTTATAGCAGCTAATGAGCTATCAGCCCCTTGCTCAAGTAAGCAGATTCCGGTAAAAATTGCAAATTCAACACCAAATGATGTCATCAGTTCCCTGGTGGCACAAAAGGCTACAGAGAATCAAGTAAGTATAAGTAGTGAGGGAGAGAAGCCCTCCTCACTGTTGACATCTTAATAAAGCAAGTTTATGCCCAGAAATTATTATTTTATTGCAGGCATTGTCTATTTTTGCTCAAATTTAATTATTCTCTTTGCATCTATTTGGGAATTCACAACAAAATATAAACTTGCATACCCATATCCTCCTGGCTACACTCCTGCTGCTCCAGTCAAACTACCCCGCGCCCTTGACTTGGAGTATTTCCACCCTCACCATCTGGATCTGCCACCTGCCATGAAGGAGATTCCTACTGCTCCTCCCCTCCCAAACGCACCTCCTTCCCAGGACTTCAGTAAGTTGGAATTTATCTATATCACAGTATTGGGGCTGGCCAACCAAGTTGTGCCCCATACTGAGAGTTGGCGTCCCCTGGCCACTGCTCTCAACTACCTGGTCCACATTGCGCCTATTGTGTACATGGTCTTCCAGGCCCGGCCTGCCTCCCTTATGGGAGTCCAGTTGGACTCTGGTATGGGCTGTGACAGTATGGCAATCATATCTAAACTAGTAACCCTGGGCCTCTATTCTTCTTTGATTATAGGGGCATCTTGTATGCTTTTATTTTTGACCTCAGCTTACTACCTAAGGCAGTATTTGACCAAGAAACAATAAAAGAACAAATTCCAAGAAGAAATTGTTGCCAAGCCATCCCAGGTCTAGAATGTGACCATCTCTACCTTGAAACAGAATACTGCTGCCCCCACAACCTTTCCTGACCTGCAAAAAATGGACTTGGCTGGCTTCAGAAAAGGAATGATTATGATAAGAGCCCTGTTTTGCGCCCACCCAGAAAGCTTCAGAGACGCCGCTCAGAAGGTTATGATGGTGGCCGCCCAACTGAAGGATGATGCCAGAGAAACCTTCTTGATCAGCCTGGAGGAAGACCCAGGCCTCATAATTTCCTATGACTAATTCCTGGAGAGAATGAACTCTGCAACTATCCCTGCTGGGGCCAAGACCTAAGCCTACATGGGCCTCATCCGCCTGACCCAAGGAAGGGATGACTTGGAGACCTACATACAACAATTCTTACGTCTGGCAGAAGCAGCCAAGATTCCTGACAACATATCTGGATTGCACTTCAGAAACGGTTTGAAACCACACCATGCCAGCCTAATGAGACACCACCAATGTGACCTCCCCAAAGACAAGCTCCTGGTTATTGCCAGAGGCATGGACTTCAGCCAACCACAAGGATATCACACTGGCCAATCCCAGAACAACCCAAAACCTGGTACAAGTAGGCCCTGCTTGAACATGACCCCCAAAGAGTACCAACACCACGTCAGAAGTGGGCTATGCTTCTATTGCCACCAGAGTGACCATTTATCAAAGTATTGCACTAGCCGCTCCAATGGATCCCAAGGAGCTACCATTTCAGCAATAAACAACACTACCCAGTCTTATCCTATTATTGACACTACTTTATGTTATGTTGACCATGAGGTGAACACAGTAGCCCTCCTAGACTGTGGGGCAACCCTCAACTACATGGAGTGTAGCCTAGCTGAGAAATTGGGTGTACCAATCCAGGGAAACTCCCAACTGATAAACTTGGGCAACAAGACAACTGACCTGTACCACAAATGCAAAGATTCTGTCTCCCTGAAGTTAAATGAGAAACTCCTGCCTACCAGATTTTACGTCATAGAGAAGCTTCCCAAACCTGTAGTGATAGGCTTTAAAGGGTGGGTTGATCATCAATTGAACTTAGACTATGAAAACCATCAGGTGACTGTCAATCATGAGAGCCAAACCTTAGAGGTCCCCTGTCTGAACCCCCAGCAGACCCCTGAGTTAAAAAACATCACCATGGAATCCTGAAAAGCTGAGATCCCAAAATTTTTGAAGCCTTGGGAGTCCGTCTTCTCAGAAGAAGAAGCCACTGCCTTGCCTAAACACAGTCAGTTTGACCACACCATTGACCTCCTCCCTGGAACCCAACCTAAGCATGGTCCTGTCTATAGTTTTAACATGAAGGAACAAGCTGCCTTAAGAGAGTACTTGGACAAGATGTTGAAGAAAGGATATATATGCGTCTCCAAATCTCCTTGTTTGCCCCTTTATTGTTTGTTAAAAAGAAGGGCGGCAAACTACATCCTTGTGTCAATTACCAGGACCTAAACAGCATCACAGTGAAAAAAATGATACCCTGTACCCAATTCCAAAGACCTCTCATACCAGCTTTCAGGAGCCAATGTCTTTTCTAAGGTTGATTTGAGTAACACCTTTAACCAGATCTGGGTCAGGCCTGGCAACAAATGGAAGACCGCCTTCAAGACTAGACAAGGTCTCTATAAATACTTGGTTATGCTGTTTGGGCTTTGCAACACGCCCAGCACCTTTCAAACCATGGTGGACGTGGTCTTGGGAGGACTCAAAGATCAGTGTTGCATAGCCTACTTAGATGACATCCTCATCTACAGTTCCACCCCCAAAAAACATGTTGAACACCTTCAAACTGTCCTAAAAAACTTCAAGGAACACAGACTCTTTGTTAAACTCCAGGAATGCAAGTTCTTCCAAGAGGAAGTAGAGTTCCTGGGGTACAACATATTAAAAGGGGGTTTTGCAATGACACCTGATAAAATAGAGGCTTTGATGTCATGGCCTGAACCTATGAACCACAAGGAGGTCAGAAGTTTCCTGGGCCTGGAAAACTTCTGACAGGAATTTGTCCAAAATTTTTCTTCCATCTGCTTGCCCTTGACCTGCCTCACCTCTGAAAAACACCCCTTTGTGTGGGATGACACCGCCAGATCTGCCTTTGAGTTGCTAAAGAACGCCTTTGTTTCCTCCCCCGTCTTGGCAATGCCAGTTTACAATAAGCTCTTCATTGTGGAAGCAGACACCTCTGAATTTGCATTGGGGGGTGTTGCTTCAAGAGGGGATGATAGTAAGCTGCACCCTGTAGCTTACTAATTGAGGAAGTTCACTCCACCTGAGTTGAACTACCCCATCTACAATAAAGAGATGCTTGCTACCATCCATTCCTTGAAACATTGGAGAAGATACATGTGTGACACCAACCACCCAGTGAGAATCATGGCCAATCACAAGAACCTGACATACTTCTTCAAACCGCAACAACTGAATCAGCGGCAAGCTAGATGGGCCCTATTCCTACAAGATTACAGCTTATCAATCATCTACAAGCCTGACAAGATCAACATTGTATGAGATGCCCTAAGCCAAAGAGACAACCTTTTTCCTAGCGTCAAAGAGATTCAAGAATTCAACACTAAATCCCTGCTGTCCCCAAACATGATTGAGCCAATGCTCCTATTCCTGGGACTAGCCAGTAGAAGAGAAGAAATCCAACTAGCTCAGACCGTAGACTAGCACTGCATCTTCTTCATGGAAGATTTAAAAAAAGATATCAACTGTCAATACTACTGAACTGGTTACTCCCTACATGGAAACACCCTGCAGCTACATGGACGCACCTACATACCAGAGGGTTCACTATGCCTAGAGATACTGAAGGAATACCACAACTCCCCCATGTCAGGACACCCTGGGCGTACAAAGACACTCAAAGGAGTCCAGAGAACCTACACGTGGCCCAGGATGAAGCCAGAAATTGAAGTATACCTCAGTGGTTGCAAGACATGTGAACATACCAAGCCTAAGCAAGAGAAGCTGGAAGGATTACTACAACCTCTACAGATTGCAGAAGGCCCTTGGAAGTCAGTTTCCATGGACTACATTGTGGAGCTACCCAATTCAAAAGAATTAAACACCATCCTTGTAATTGTTGATTGTTTCACCAAGATGGACCACTTCATTCCAACAACAACCAAAGTAACAGCAAAGAAAACTGCCACACTATTCCAGAACCAAGTATTCATGAACCACGGACTCCCACAAGAAGTGGTCTCAGACAGAGGCCCACAGTTCACTTCCAATTTTTGGGCCCAAATCCTAAAGGACTTAGGAATAAAAAGATCATTGTCTACTGCATATCACCCCCAGAGCAACAGACAGACCAAGAGAGTAAACCAGGTCCTTGAACAGTACTTATGATGCTACATTAACTTGGAACAGAACAATTGGGTAACCCACCTACCAATGGCTCAGTTTGCATACAACAACCAAGACCACAGCTCCACTGATATGTCTCCCTTCAAAGCCAACTACAGATTCAACCCCACATGGGATGCCCCCCCACAGAGGAAGCCAATAACCCCAAAGGACGAGACTGGGTCAGCAACATCCACACGTGCCAAGAAGAATGTGCCCAGAACCTGAGAAGAGCTGTAGAAGTATACAAGGACTTTGCTGATAAGAAGCAAAGCCCTGGTCCCCCAATTGAAGTAAGAGACCTTGTGTACCTCAGCACAAAGAACATCAAGACCACTTCCCCTTGCGCTAGATTGATCCCCCAACAAACAGGTCCTTACAAAGTCTTACAACACATTGGCACTGTAGCCTACCAACTAGAACTGCTCCTGGATGGAAGATTCACAACGTATTCTACCGCTCCCTGTTATTGATAAAGAAAGGACCTTCTCTCCTGCACCAGATAGTGAGAACAGCTCCCCCACCCATCAAAATAGAAAGCTTCACGGAACACGAGGGCAAAGCCATCCTGGGACATAAACTCTAATACCAAAAACCTCACTTCCTGGTCAAATGAAAAGGATACCCCCATGAAGAGAATACTTGGGAACCAGAATCCAACCTGGAGAATGCTGCCACCCTGCTGAAAGAATATAAGTCTCAGAATAAAGAGTTGTGCTCTGCAAACTTGACTATGGTAGGGGATGATGTCAGGGCCCAGATTGCCCTGGACAGTCAGCTGGCCTCCATAGAGTTGAGAAAACCCACAGCGTGGAATCCCATCCAAAGCATCTTCCAAGGCAAGAAAACCCCTCTTTTGACTAGCAAATGGCCCAGGATTTGAGAGGCACACAAGCCTCAAATCCATAACTTTGATCCTATTATCAAATTTGGACCACTCACCTATCAGGAAACTATACATTGGTAGTGTGATTGTTTGATTTTGTAATCATATTCTTGATTAGTTGCGGGACCTATAAATAACTGTGGCACCTTGACATGCTGCAGTTCAACAAAGATTCATGTTATAGCATCCAATGAGCTATCAGCCCCTTACCCAAGTAAGCAGATTCCGGTAAAAATTTCAAATTCAACACCAAATGATGTCATCAGTTCCCTGGTGGCACAAAAGGCCACAGAGAATCAAGTAAGTATAATTAGTGAGAGGGAGAAGCCCTCCTCACTGTTGACATCTTAATAAAGCAAGTTTATGCCCAGAAATTATTATTTTATTGCAGGAATTGTCTATTTTTGCTCAAATTTAATTATTATCTTTACATTTATTCAGGAATCCACAACACAATACAAAATTGCATACCCATATCCTCCTGGCTACACTCCTGCTGCTCCAGTAAAACCACCCCGCGCCCTTGACTTGGAGTACTTCCACCCTCACCATCTGGATCTACCACCTGCCATGAAGAAGATTCCTACTGCTCCTCCCCAAAGCGCCTCCTGCTCAGGACTTCAGTAAGTTGGGCTTTGTCTATATCACAGTATTTGGGCTATCCAACCAAGTCTTGCCCTATAATGAGAGTTGGTGTCCCCTGGCCACTGCTCTCAACTACCTGGTTTGCATAGCGCCTATTGTGTACATGGCCTTCCAGGCCTGGCCTGCCTCCCCTGTGGGAGTCCAGCCGGACTCTGGTATGGGCTGTGATACTTGAGGTAAGCCCGTAGGGCATTATCTCTGTTTGGGGTCAGACAGTAGATAGGTCATGCTTTGGGTACAGCTCCTTTGAGTTGGATGGAGTGTTGTATGTGCTTTTCAGGCAGTAACCCAGGTAGAGCTTCCTTGAAGATTTCTGGATGGCGGGCTACAATTTTGCAATCCTGAGGTGTGGAGGTATCCTGGTGATCTTTAAAGTGTATGATCTTGTACTGACAGGAGTCCCAGTCAATTGCCTTCAGGTTTTTCTTTTCATCCAGGGTCTCTGTAATGCGCACAAAGACGTGGTTGCATAGGAGTTGATCCACTGAGTCAGGGTAGATCTGATGGTTGACACCTTCACGCTTGATGGTCAATACCAAGGTCGCCCAGTCTATGTGAGGATTGTTCTTTTATAACCAATCCAAACCCACCTAAGTTTTCAAACTTTGTAAAGTCAATGACGGGGCCTTGGATGGTGGAATGCAGGCTCTCAAGCATGATGGAAAAGGGGGCAGCTTCCCTTGTTACAGCAATGTGGTGTTCATCAGCCAAGACCACGTTTTTAATCTGCAAAGAATAAGTGGTTAGCTTGAACTTATCCACAAAGCTGCTGTTGACCAGGGTTCAATCTGCACCCAAGTCCAGGGGTGCCAAGCCTGTATAACTGTGAAAACAGAAAGGATAGGACATCAGTTTATTGGGATGTCTGGCAATGATGTACAGTACTGGGTCTTCTGAGGGTACTTGGATCATTGGGCATTGGTCCAAGTCCTTGGGTTGGTTCTCAGCATTGAGCAAGTCAGGAGTTGTGCAGGGAGAGCTTGGCTTGCTTAATGCTCTCCCCAGGCTTTTCCCTTGTCTTGATTGCCTTGTGTGGCAGTGACACGGAAATGTGTACAGTTGGACTGGCCATTGTTTTCACTTTCATGCCTGTTTGAACTTGCAGGCTTATTGTTTGTGTTGTTTCCGTTGCTTCTAGGAGGTGGTCAACTAGAGCGCCCAGCTGTGTGAAAGTCTTTGGGTCTCTCTTGTTTTCCAGTTTGCGCCTTGTGAAGAGTGTTGGATGTTTGTTCTGCTTTCTCTGCCTCACAATACAGACTCTGTAGATTGTTCACCTGGTCCAGGTTCATGTGTCTCATTACATGCAATTTGGGTGTGTCATAGTGCATTAATTGTGTGGCTGGGGTGTCAAAAGCCATGTCAGAGGGTGCACATAGTTGGAGTTTCTTGTAGGCGCAGGTGAGTTCCTTCACAGTGCCTGTCTGGGTCAAGTTCTTTACTTGACGTATGATCATGAGTGCAGTGTCCTTAAGCATGAATCTTGCCAAGAAGTCTTGTTTGAAGGTATCCCAGTTCTTCTCTGTATGTTCTTTGTGCCACTTGTTGCACCAGGTGCCAGTGTTGTGGGTCAGTTGGATGGAGATTTCTGTAATCCAAAATTGCTGTGGGCATTCCATCTGGGCCAGCTTGCTCTGGACGGACTGGATCCATGTGGCAGCATTGTTGTTGTTGGCCCCAGCAAAAGGTTCCAGGGCAGTGCTTTGTAGTCTTTGGGCTACGTAGGCGGGTATGGTGTTTTTGTTGGTTGGTTGCAAAATGGTGGCAGCTGTCTGGAAGAACCCTTGTGCAGACATGGCATTGAATGCGGGTAGTGGAATCACTGTGTTCTGGTACAGGACAAAGCATTAGGTATCTCGGCACCAGGGGTGTACAGAGTCCAGTCTAGCAGGAGGCCAGAAATAATTTTATCAAGGATTTGTTGGCCGCAGAAAGTAAGGGCAACAGGTAGAATTTTGGGGAATAAAGTAGGATGGGGAACCTACTTCTGCTACCAATGTCATAAATGTGCTGTTTTAGCAGAGTTACAAGGGGAAAATATTTTGAAACTAGATAATATTCTTTATTGAGATATAATGATTATATAGTTAATGTGAGTCATGAATAACAGGAACATGATAGTGTTGATCACACAGTGGGATGGTGAAGGGGGTGGCTTGATCCTGGTAATGAGTCAAGCGCCAAAACAAGGTATCCACCATAAGGGATCATCATTTGTTCATGTTGTTGGATTTGGCAATTTGAGTTGACTTCTTAGTCTGGCTTCAAGTGGCCAGATAATTGGGTTGCGGTCAAAAGCCTGCTTACTCAAAACCTTGTTAGCAGGTTGAGTCTGCTGTTTTGGCACACAATTAATATCTGAGTTTACTAGTGGCATTCAAAAGTGATTTGAAATTTGGTTCTTGGATTTGACACTCTCGCAATTCCAAAAAAACATAGTAAACTTAATGAAAATGGTTGATGGATTTGAACACTTCAAATCTAATTCCAGTTGATTCATTTTATCTATTGAAAATGTGCAGTTTGAATTGAAATTTGCAAAGTGTCTACAAGTTCCCGCATTTTTAAAAATTCAAATAATAATATAACAAAATCAATTTAATTAAAAAAGGCCATCCCACAAAAGTGATTCAAAATTTGGACCAAGGAGTTGACAATCCCGCATTTTTACGTTCAGGTTCTGAATTTACAGTATTAATATATAAGCAAAGAAGAAAGCAATAAATATTCATTATTAAGCACCTGTAGGATGTTCAATTAGGGTGAGGGAATCATATGAAGTGGGAGCAACAATTAAATTTCAAGAAATGAATGAAATCTCATCAAATTTTCAAATAAATTTCAATGAATATATTTATAAATGTATTGAAAATTTTCTATTTTCAAGCATGAACACATATGAAGGGAGTTTTTCAGGACTCCAGAATAATATGGTAGACTTGACTATTATTCCCTTGGCTGATTAGTTAGATGGACAATTGCCATACAGCTGGCAAGCTTAAAGAAGCATCAGCTGATCCTGCTCCTGGCCTCAGCTAATCAGTACATTAATTATTACTCCAAAGATTGATCCTGATTCAAGAATGGTCCTCTCATTGGATCAAACCTGAGCAATCAGGCTTGATGATTCCTGCTACAATCACAGAACGCTCCTCAGCCAATAAGATTGGGTTTTCAAAAATAATAATTCAAGATAGCTGCCGCTAAACATTCACGCTTGTAGATGCCTCAAAACTATGACCAATATAGAAGGCCGTTTAGATGCATACTGCATGATGCAAAAACCCAATTGATAGGGTAGCCAAACTTGCACATGAATAAACTGCAATAAAAATGCCGCCAATACGCTGATGAGATAAGCTGAGGTCCGGTAATCTATTAAAGTCCCATGCCAGACTGACATGGCTGCCTAACTCTGAGGGCTGAAACTAGCAGTCTGGGGAACAGATAGATTGACTAGTAAGAGTTGGAAGTGTCAGATTATAATCTGGCAAGAGGGCTTATCCACCCTATATAAGGTGCTCTCCTGATTAGAGATTGAGCAGAATATTCACCCTTGAAGATAGAGATTAAAAATCTCTACTGTTGTATCACTACTAGCCAACGCCTAGTAGTCAGAAGTATCCAAGTAGAATGTGCTGTTGTTTACTTGCAGACCTGTGTATTTTCTCCTACAGACTTGGAATACAACCAGGTTGTAGCCCTGCCTAGACCCAATTAGTAGTAAAGATTGTCCTTATACAATCTATATCAACATCTCTACTATAATGAATAATAAAGATCTCTCCTCAAGACCACAAAATCTTGACAGTGGTGCTCACTACAAAAACGAGCTGCCATTGGTGTCAAGTCAAGGCACTGCCTTGCCTCTTTCCTGCCCCAGCTTTGTTGATAAGTATGGGGGGATGCATGGACACTAGTGACACCAAAAGGGAGACTAGTCTTCAATTGGCTATTATGCCACACCAAGCTGTTGAGCTCCAAGACAGCTGCCTCTACTTGGACCCTGCCAACGTTCCAGGACCGCACCAACCTTGCCAGTATTCCTTAGAAGAGGTCCGCGCTATGCTAGGCGCACTCCTGCACGGTTGACAACATGAGGGGGTCCAACAAGAGACAGAATTCACTATGTTCAGCTACAATCTTAATGCTGCCAACCTCTGGACTGCATATTGCCAGTATCAGGAGGCAAACAGCATGCAGATTAGTCAGCTATTGAACAAGGAGAAGGGACAAGTTGAAGACTTCCTTTCCTATTTTGTTCATCCAAGTATAAAGCACTTGCAGCAACTTGTTGCAAGACAAAACTTGGAATTCACCAAGCTGGGGGCTAGCTACAACAAATTGCAGGAAGCCCACTTGGCTACAATCAATAAGCTGAACACCAGCTTTGATTCCTTGCAGGGTATCTTAAGAAATCTGTTCAATACCACCAATCATGCCCACTTCAGAGTGGATGAAATTGTGCAGCAGTTCAATTCCCAGGTTGGACATATTGTTACCAATTGCTTCAAGAGCACTGGCATAACTCTGCAGTGGATCACTGATGTGACAACCCACTGTACTAGCCTGACCCATAGGGTCAACAAGTTAGCTCAGCATCTGAACCAGAGTGAAGGGATGTCTGACAAAGAAGCCTTACACTGTATGCTGGACGATGCCAAAGATACAAGTACCAATTGATACAACAAGCTGGTGACTTATGTAAACAAGCTGGCAAGTAAGCTTGGCGGCCTGAGAAACGGGAAGTTCCCTACCCCTCTGGGCATTGCTGCTCAAGAACTTGCCTCAGATCCCCACAACTGTTTCCTGTACCACAACACCTATGTGGACAACAAAAACAACCTTTGGGAGACCATTGAAAGCGTACAGGAACTTGGCTGCTTGCTGTACAAGGATCTTGAGTTGGCTTGCAAACAGGTTGCCCACCTGGAGAAAGGCCGCAAGAAGGACAAACAACACCATGATTTGCTCACCTCTACTGTTTTGATGGTGGAAGAAAATCACAGCAACTTATTGGAGCAGCTAGTACAGGAGCACACAGCCAGGAAGGAGATGGGAATCAAGTTTGCCGCTAGACTTAGCAAGCTGAGGCCCAGGAAAGCAGAGTGGGAAGCAGCAGTTTAAGCAAAGGTCTGTCTCTCCTTCCTGCTTTTTTTTGGAAAGACAGAAGACCTCCTCACCAGATTTTTTCCACAAAATGGGTCCAAGCGCAAGAGTAGTGGCTCTCAGAGCACTAGAAATATGCCCATGGGAGTTGCTGCACTGCCTCCCCTTACACCCATGTAGTCTACTAGACTACCTCTTGTCCACTCCAGAAGACCTATTACCACTCCCATAGAAGAGACCTTGGTACCTGACCATAATTTCAAGCCTTTGAACTTGCCCAAGTTTGATTGCAATGGAGACATTAGGACATTTGTACGACTATTTGAGATGTCAACGAGAGGACTTTCTGATCATATGAAGGCTATAACACTCATCAATTCCTTGGATCCTGTCAGAGTAGATGTCATTATGCCACGCCTATCACAAGAAGAGTGGACATATGCCGACTCCAAACAGGAAGTCATCAACAAATTTAGAAGTGAGACTAAGCTCCAGGCCAGAAAGGCAGAGTTCAGCAATATCTCATTCAAGAAATACAAAACTGTTTCTGATTTTGCCAAACAATTCTATCACAAGGCACAGATTCTTCTTGGAGCTGGGGTACTGTCTGATCTAGATTACTGCATTACTATGAGAAGAGTGTTGCAGCCATATTGTGAGCTTACCAATGTGATGCTTCCAGTACTCAACCAGTCCAATGACACACAAAAGATTACCAGCTATATCAGCAGACTTGGTTTGCAGTTTGAGGCCACAAACAAAGGACAGTCAGGTAAAAGTTTTAACAACTTTAAGGAGCGCTCACAAACTCCCAAGCCTTAAAATTCCACGCCTGACTTAGATAAGGCAAAAGGAGAGAATAAGCCTTATCAAAACTCTGGCAACTGCAACAAGTGTGGAAAGCAAGGCCATTTTGCGGCAGAATGCCAAGGTGGGAATCCCAGTCCTCCTTCTGTCAATGTGGTCACAGTAGCAAAACTTGCAGATCAGGGAAAAGGAAAGGCGGGCCAGTAATGGAATCTACTGGTCCGCCAATCCCCTCCCCATTCTAAAGAATCCTGGTCAAAAGTCAGCCAGTCAGCATCCCAAGGTCACCAAAACTGACCCCATGCCTACCATCATGGAGACAACACCCCCAGGTGCGCCCACAGCCATTAGCCAGTCCCTTCCTGACTTATTATTGCCGGAGAAAGTCTTTGAGGAGGACTCTATCCATAAGCTAGTAGCAGAAAACCTGTATGCAATCCCCACCCAAGGGAGAGACCGCCCCAGGAAAACCAGCACCTTTTCCATAGAGACCATCTCCAAGCCCTACATTGCTCAAGTTTAGGAGGTATGTACTGGTTCTAACCTAAACGTGTCCAGCAACCTGCTGCCACTGAAAGGTGTACAGTTCTCCATGCCACTGGAAACTATAGAAGCCAACTTTCCTGAGATTGGCCAAAGTCTCTGCCAATACTTTGATACCCCAAGACCTCTGGGTATCCATTTATTAAATCTTCAATCTGAATCTTACACAGAATGTACTTATGCTGATATTTCTGTAAATAAGGTAAAACACAGACCATTATAGATAGCAGGGCCCCAATTAACATAGTCTCAACCCACCTGGTGAAAAGGCTGGGTCTGGATCCATATGTGGCCCATTCTAAAGTCTATGGTACTGCTGGGATTCACACAACTACTTCTTTCAGAGCATACAGTTTGTTGCCAATGAGGTTTGGTTCAATTGTGGTCTCTTTGCTAGCTTTGGTTCTACCCAGTCAAAACTATGATATACTGATTGGGACAGCATTCCTTTGCAAGTACAGGGTGAAGCTAGACATGGAAGTGGACACAGTGACACTGCTCAGTCAGACAATCCCATTGTACTACTCCAAGAAGATGTCACCAAAGGAGACCAAGAGCATTCACCTGGCTTACAAGAACAGAGTAGTAGCAATAACTTACCAAATCAAAGGGAAGAAGGGCAAGTGGTTGCCTACACAGATAAAGGAATACAAAGGCATTCCCCTTTGATTGAGGTCAACTTTCAAACTAAAGAGCAGCACCCAGATGGGCATCAACTCTGGGTTGACCCTAGATATACCTGAAGGACTCTATGGTAAAATCCATCAGCCTTGGAGCTGCTCCTGTTTTAAACCATGTGTTGCCCCCAGAATCATCATTCCTGAGCAACAGGAGATTCATGTTCTATTGGCTAACATACAGGAATTTGACCTGAAGATCAAGAAGCATCAGGTAGTTGCCTTTGTTCACCTCCTTACCATCATTGAGTTTTAGGTTTTCCATTGTGTTGTGATCTGAGGCAAGGCACAGAGTCACAACGGGAAATCCTAACCTTAGGATTAGATTTGTACTAAGTCTTGGTTAGAATGGCAGGGAAGTCTATGTGTTTAACTTGTGGCCCTGAATGAATAATATCTGCTAGACGTGGCTAGAGAGGCACCAAATTACGTGGAGACACAAAGACAAAAATATTAATAGAACTTAAATTTTATTGGGTATAGAAATTGGGACTATATACTGTGTATCTTTACCACAAAACAGTACATGGACGGTAGGATCACTTGCCACAAGCATGAGTGGGGCAAGTGAGTTGCGTAGAATCAGGAAACCAAACAATTGTATTTCCCAATTTAGAGCCAGCCTCATTTTGAAGGGTGAAAGCAAAAGAGAGGGATTTGTCCTTGAAATAACCCAACAAAGGCAAAATCAAAACATGGTGAATAGCGGCATTCACAACATTGCCCCCCTCTAGATTGGCCTTAGGGGGTGGTACTTGTGGGGGAACTTGGTATCCACACAAGCAAACAGTCAACTACTAGAGAGGAGTTTTACAGTATAATCTGACCTTTGTTTGAAGATCACTTCCAAGGGCCCAACCCACAACAAGTTTAGCTTATGAGCCCGTCCTCCTACTCTATGTTGATAGTAAAGAACGTGGTCCCCAATGTTGAACTCAGGCAGGGGGATCTCCCAGCATTGTCAGGGGAGAGCTCAAGCAGCTTGGTCTTATAGGCAGACGTGTAGGCAGAGGCCTGAATACAGTAGTTTTAAAAGCTATGGCAACAAGCAAAAATTCTTCAAATTTAAACAAAATGATTTCAGATTTAAACAAAATCTAACTCTCAGGTTAAAATATACACTCTGTTAACAGGGTTTATTGGCGTTAATGGGCAAAATGGGTCAACACAGCAACAAAGTACTCACACGCAAAGCAAAACCATTCAAAATATAATCCAAAATACATTGATTCACAAAAAAAATGGTGTGAGTTGACTTTTGGTGTACATATGTTTACTATGTGAATTGGTGACAAAATACACCCAAGCGTGGTGTGTCAAAACTCAATCCAAAAACAAAACACAATAGCAACTCACTATGTAAAAAAATCACTCATGCAATGTGTGCAATGGATTGTAATCATGAATGATACCAAGGTATCTAAAATAAGACACAAGATATGAAACATAAATTTTAAAAATACTGTGTTGGGTATTTGAATTTGGCAGTAAAATCTAGGAAAATGGGTGGATTTTTTGAGTATTCTAAAATAGATGTTGTAAACCAGAAACAACTAACTAAGAAATAATAAAATCTATAATTGAGATATTGGGTGTGAAAAATATTAATTGAATATCCATAAACAGATAAAAGCTAAAATTAAAAATAGGGAGTAACTTAATTAAGTTTTATTTAATCTTTTATTAAATTCTCAAAATGGAATAAACACAGCAACAGACTACCATTGCACCTGTTGTGCGCTGCAGTTGCGGTTGCCCCCGCGGGTCAAAGAATAGACTTAGTACAACACAAGTGCCTACTCAGGAGGGAGGCAGGAGAGGAGAGTTCCATAGTGACACTGCACTGACACAGCCGGTTCAAGGAGCATAAGCTGCTAGGGTGCAGAGCATAAACCCTTGGGTCCCAAAGCTGACCCAGAAGCCAACCAAGGTCACCACTACCAAAATGGTTAGAAACAAGGAGGTAGAACTTACTTTGTATATGTTTGACGTTGTGTACCGGCAAGAGTTGGTCCAGTCAGCCATGCTGGAGAAGGTGAAGCCTGTACTTGATACTAGCTATGAGCCCTACATCAGTGATGGCAATCAGGAGGATGACAAGAAGCCCCAGTTCTACCAAACCAATGAGGGACAGCTAGTGCTCAAAAAGGTTACAGCCTTCTACAACAAGGTGCCCATGCCTTGCAAGCCTGTCATCAATCAGGATCCTGGCTTTTCTGAACCCACAAAGCCCGCCCAGAAGCGCATCCCCAACATCAAATACATCATCCTGCTTAAGCTAATGCAGGAATCAGGTGACTACAAGGCGGCCGCAGCCCTTGTTGGGGTGGATCCCAAGTATGCCAGCAAGACCTTCAACAAGTTCATTGATACTGGCTGAGTCCTTGCGCGTTTCCACTATGCTCACCAAGGAGCACAAATGGGCAATCTGCCAGTGGATCACCTGGGACTGCCATCTTGAACTGGCAAATATACAGGCCATGATCAAGTCTGCTTTTGGGATTGAGGCCTCAATTTCCTTTTACTACCATCTGGTGAAGGGAATGTGATTTTCTTGGAAAAAGCTCGGGGTATCCCCCTACAACAGAAACAGCCCAGCCAACATTGACTTCTGGAAAAATTACGTAGAGGTGTACACTGCCCTCAAAGCCAAGGGGACTGTAAATTCACTGCCACCTCTAGCTTTGGATTGCTCAATTTTCCCTCGTTGTACCAAGAAAAGTTCTAAAACGCCCGCTAAACCCCTTAATTCTTTAAATGATTTAGCTCACACGGTAGATGAGAGGTTTGTGCTGGCCTACCCTGCGGAACCTCTGCCTTTAGTTGTTCCCTCCTGGGAAGAAACACTGGTTAATTTGGACTACTTATTAACTTGGTATTGCCCACTTCTAAAAACCATTAGAGCTGGCCAATCAGAGGCCGCCACATTGGCACTGAGCAACACAAGTGAATTCCAAATGATCAGTGCCTCTTCCAGCCAATCAGATCTGACCGCGGAAATTGGAATGAAACCCTCCAGTCCCCCTGCCCCTGCCTAGCAAAGTTTTGCCTCCAGCCAATTAGATTTGGTTCCACTGTCACATGACCCAACTTATTTGCAGCCCATCCCTTTTATGCAAGCAAGGGGACTTCTAGTCCCCTGCTTGTCTATTTTCCAATAATATTAAAGTTTGGAGCTATTCTGCACTTTATTTTTATATTTGTGCTTATTTGGAACCCAGTTTTGAGTTCCTATAGCCTAAAGATTAGGGGGTTAGTTTCTGTTCCAAGCTTACCTTCTGCCAGCCAGTTTCAAACCTGGCTTCTCTCCTGGTTCATTATACTAGTATTGGTTCATCTAGTAGTTGCCTTTCCTGTTCACGCTTTCAAAACAGAGTTTAAAAACTCAAATTTTCAATTGATTTTCCTTATAATACCTATTATTATTTTGAATTTTCTATTAAAACCATTGATTTTGAACCCGCTCTTGCTTGCCATTCTTCCCAAACCTCTCACAATCATTGTAAAGCCCTCTGGACCCGTTCTGCTACAGTTTGGGTCTATTTTGATAAGTATACCCTATCAGCCCTTGTTCTGCCTTATTTTTATCTGAAAAATATACTTTCCTACTCCAAATTTTGTGAGGAACATTCCTATGATACTCCCAGCTCTCAAATTTGTGGTATTTTCCTTGGCTCTGTTCTTGCTGCTTCTGTGGTCCACCTCCCCTGATTTATGGGGGGAAATCTCTTTGTTGGCCTGTCTGGTAGGTAGAGACCCTGCCAGTCTCTGGGACCTCCCCAGCAGTCTTCTCTTTTCTGGAGAGGCTGTGGTCAAGAGCCTGACGTGTGATGATTTGGACTTGGACACTGTGGACCTTACTTCACCTGTTTCTGAAGAAGTAGTGCCTCCCATGCCTCCCCTCCCCAACGTGGTCCAGAGGCATGCAGTACCCCCAGGCCCTCCAAGGTGTCCTCTCCCGCTCCTATCTGCACTCCCTGGTTGCTCACTGGCCTGATACTGATGGGTTTGAATGCCTACTTCTCTCAGTTGTCCCAGTGTCCTCCCTGTGGTCCCCCCTCCAAGCGGCCATCCCAGTTCTGCACTGGATGGCATCCTGGTGGTTTGTTACACCAGGATGGGAGCTGAACTTAGTTAGTTTAGCCCCCCCTCTCTCACAGGGACAGTGAA
>QTSX02001489.1:0-378544 GCA_014839935.2 Entomophthora muscae | reverse complement strand
AGAACAGGAGACCACTGGGGAGATTCAAGAGGGGATAAGGATCCTCACTCACAAGCCGCGCAGAAGAGGAAATTTTTGCCCATAAATCAGGTGAGGTCAACCATAGAAGAAATAAGAACAGAGCCAAGGAGAATACCACAAACTTTAGCACTAGGAGTATCATGGTTGAATTTCCCACAAAATTTGGGTAAGGTGAGTGGTTTTTTAGGCTAAAACAATAGAATTTTGCCCAGCAGGAGCACCCACAGGCAAGAGAACAGGCAGGAAGTGGTAGAGGGGCTTTGGATGGCTTGGCAGTATACTTGGGTGCCTTTAGAACAAACAGAAACAAAAGCGGGTTCAAAATTAAAGAATTTATAGAGAAAATCAAAGTAGAAATAGATTTTTATATTGAGTTTAACTAAAACTTTAAGGTTCAAGAGTAGACTTCAAAAGTAAAAGCAAGAATAATAACAGCTATACACTTGAGTCTGCTTTGAAGATCCCAGAAAAGGGGCAGAGTTTGAAGCAGGTAGTTCAAAGGTAAGGAGTAATAGAGTCACTAACACTTTTACTATAGATTATAGGGAAACTCAAAACAGAGATCCCAACTTAAACTATAATTTTAAAAATTCAGTGCAACAGAAACCAAACTTTTATGAATTGAAAATTGACAAGCAGGGGACTTTGAGTCCCCTGGCATTGTTAAAAGGGGTGAGTTGGCAATCATTAGTCACATGACCTCAAGTGTTGCATCTAATTTGTCAAGGGAGAAATTTTGCTAGTCAGGGCCAGGGGGACTAGAGGGTTTCAAGGTAATTTCCGTGGCTCCACCTGATTGGCTGGATGACATCCCAATCATTTCAGAATCAGTTGACTTTGAGACCATTGATGTGTTGTCTTTTGATTGGCGTTCCTGATTATTTTTAAAAAAGGGCAACACCATGCTAACAAATAATCCAAATTGATCAGTGTTTCTTCCCAAGCCGGGACAACCAAAGCCAGGGGATCTGCAGGGTAGGCCAGGAAAAATCTCTCATTAACAGTATGAGCTAAATCTCCTAGAGAATTGAGTGGCTTAGCCATAATTTTTGGTGCGGCAGGGAAAACGGTTTGGTCCAAGGCCAAAGGTGGCAGTGGATTTACAGAACTGGTGTTTGACTGGGCCCTTGCAAGTGGCAATCCACTTGGGCCATCCAACCATAGATCAATAAAGTCTATGCCGTTGTTTTTACTCACCCAAGTGATTAAGCCTGGGCTTTCAGTTGCAAAATAATAAGGTTTACCTTCCAGAGGCCTGATCACACCAAGTTCTGCACCTGCTTCCCCAAGAAACCGCCTTGGTGACAAGTCTCTGAGCAAATCTATGCCCTCTAATGCTCACTTTGGGTTCCCCCAAAGCTCCCATAGGGACATAAATAAGGACACCCTACCAGTCTGTTAGGTAGGATGCTTTCTCACAGACCTCCTGTAAGTGTACCAGGGTACGTAGAGCCCTCAGAGCTCTTCCCCTCCCTGGCAGCCCGCACTACCCGCCAGGGGTCCAAAACTTACAGCCCTGGTAGGCTCCCCTACCATACTGGCACATACTTCTACCCTGGCAGCCCATGTTACCCGCCAGGGTCTAAACATTCTCCATCATGAGCAGCAAGCGCTACCCATCAGGCTGGATCACTCCCCACCCCAAACAGACAAATTTCCCTGCTGAGCTATCTCATTCTTCACCCCAAGCAGCCACAGTTCCCTGCTGAGTGAAGACTTTAGCCCACAGCAGTCAATATCCTCTGCTGGATGGAGACCAAAATATGCCCCCTAGTAGCCTTTTCACCTACTAGCTAGGCCTTACCTACCCTACTAGCCATCATTCCCTACTAGGCCTCTCCCTGCAATCAACCAACAACACATTGTCAATACCTAGCATAGCGTCTTTATTTGAAGCCGAATCAACCCTTGCCTGCAAAACTGTTTACATGTGGATCATCACACACTCCCTACTGGCTGGAGAAGACATGAAGAGGGACAATACATCCTCACAGGATACACCAACTTTTTCAACTTCCTCAGCTCACATGGAATTCTGAACTCACCTAGATTACCAGCATCCTTAAGGTACCAGATATTGTGTTTCAACATGTCTGCTTGGCTAAAATTGAGACGTTTGCAGGACTTTGTTGAGGGAATGCTATCCTCTGGATTTAAATTACCCAAAAAAATTCACACAAGTTGGCAACCCTCATGAACTATGGGTGATTGAAATTGCCCTTTGATCTACAGGGATAGCTTCTCAAACTGTTAGCAAGTGGCTATAAAAACTAGACCTAGAAAAAACTGGGAAGTGTTCAAAACAGCCTTCTCAAGAAATTTGCTCTCAATGACACAGATAAAATTATAATGCAAGAGCTCAGAGCTCTAAAAATGACAGGAACAATTGATGAATATGATGTAGTATACTGTAAGGTCTTGCCCAATAAGGTGCAAGATTATAAACTATACTATGTAAAGCGTTCAGATTTAAGTTTAAAAGATAAAGGAAAGTAGGTACAGTTTGTAGAAGTACTTTTAAAAGACCTGCCAAAAACTTATGATTAGACACAAAAGGCGTCATAGAGTTAACCAATCCTAAACAAACTATATAGAATAAAGTGTTAAATAAAGATTTGTTTGTAACCAAAGGTATATATACGTCAGGATATTTACCATGGGAATATCTAAACATAAAACTAGTCAAGTTATCCCTAATTTTAAAAAATGGTGACAACAAGCTAATTGCTTGTTGTCTAGCTATCTCCATTCTAATTATGCTAACTGTTTTATCTCTGGAAGCAAATTTAGACCTAACAAAGTATTTAATTTACTATAAACCTAAGTTCTTTTTTAAAAAATGATAACCTAAGTAAATTTTGAAGTTAGAAATTGAAGATTTGAAAAGAAAAATATAATATTGAAGTAAAACCTGTGGACAGTGATTGGGGAAAACCACTTAGAATTTCAGCTTAGATGCCTACTTTTCTAAAGCCTTTATTTATAGATAACAAATTGAATCCTGGAAAGATCTGCAATAGGTAAACAGGAGTTTCTTGGCAAAGGTTAACTGGCAAATTGTGGAGAAAACACATGGTAGTTGGGGGAAGATGATCTTGCAGGAGACAACCCAAAGATCTGCAACTGCAGTATTTGGGGAAGCAGCGGTTGCGTAAGCAGTAGAAGGAAAAAGAAAACCTATTTGAAATAGGAATTTATAAACATAAACCAGAAAGAAACCATGTGTGAGCATGCAAAAGCAAAAACCAAAACCAAAACCAATAGCAAGCAAAAATAAGGTAAGCTTTGACTAAAACTAACTAAATAAAATCTACTTCAACTTTTAGATTTGAATTAGAATTTAAAGTTTTTTTCAAAGCCTGCTCTTTGGGGCAGGGCACAACATATACAGAGACATTTTTAATTGATTTTCTGGCAGCATGGACTTCAATGGCCCTGCAGTACATCTGGATTTCTACAATGGGCTTCTGTTGCACATGGTGTACCAGTTTGTCCTGAGTAAGTGCACTGGCCTGCAAGAAACTTCCTTGGGAGAAAATTGCGCCACTCAAAAGTCTGATAGCTTACAAGTGGCTGACAAACACAAAGAAGAATTTTGTACCCAGAAAAGACACATTGTCACAAGTGACAAGTTCTTGTTAACTATGCATGTGATAGAATCTCAGCTACAGGATTCAAACCCCAATACCCTGTGGGCTGCCATTGCAGGCCCAGCTGCCTGGCTGTCTGAATTTTCTGGGCTCAAACCAGAGCCAAATTTTAATTCAGAGAAAATCCTGAGATCAATCAATCCAGAGTTGCATGCACCAACACCTCACCTGAAAACAATCCTTTTAGTCCCGCTAATGAGAGTGCAGGCCTGACCAACAACCCTAAGATAATTGGGACCACCTCTGGTAAAGAATTGAAGAAGCCTTCCGTAGAATGTGGGCCACCTGAGGATGACAAATCCTGCAGCTCAAAGGGAAAAATCAAGTTTCCTCATTCCAACTCAACCAATGAGAGACCCTCTGGGCAGGACGCCACCAATGGTTTCCAAACCATGGAAGACAGTATCATCTGGCCCAGAAAGGTTTGTAAAAATTTTCCATGTCAGATGGGTATACTTATACCCTGGGCCGCCAGGAAGTTGCCCATTGCCATTCTTGCAATAAAGTGACATGAACCTTTGGTTCAACCAGGTTATTCCATATTTGATATTTGTTCTATTCCATTTACAGTCTACTTCCCGCAGTTCTGCACCTCACATCCACCGACCCAAGAAACTGCAGACTAACTTCCTGAACTATATTGTCTACCAGGAGCTTCCTTTGGCCTGATACATTTCACTGAATACCCACCCAACCCGGCATATTTGGAATTTAACCTAGAGGAAATCCTGATCTACAAACCAGAAGCCAGAAATAGAGAGACAGAAACCATTGGCAGAGAAGGAACCCAAGTCACCATACCTTCACTGCTGTTCCGCAAAAAGTACAACTTCTTGCCCACCTACCTAGTTCCAATGACACCACCTCTCACCCTGTGGCCTAACTGCCTGCAGGAATTTATTTCAACCAATGAATCTACCTCCACTCAGATAGTTAGGTTGATGTACATCACTCTCACCAGCCTCATTGATTCCATGGTGCCTGCCAGCAGACCCTGGGCTCTCCTGGGCAAATTGTTATCTTATATTGTAAAGTTAGCTCCAATCTTGTGGTGGGCCCTCCCTGCAGGACCTGCAGGCCGTCTGCCCATAAGTTCTTGAGAGCCCCCCAAAGGCTGGATCCCTGAGATTATGACAATCTACCTTAACCACAGTAACTTGGGCCCCAATATTTTGATAACTCTTGGGGCATCTTGTATGCTATTTTCATTGATTTCAGCTTAATGCGCCTACAAGCTAGTTACCAACTTAATTGCATCAGCAATTAGACACCAATTCTGTACAGAACCAAATGACGCCACACTTGATGTTGAGAAAACCAAGAACCCAAATTTGCAAGTCTAGAACTTTATAGTCAACCAATCCACAATCAAGGTGGACATGCTGCAGATGGGAAAGCTCACCTTGGAAGAAGCTTGTAGAGCAATGCCAGTCCTCCACCTCCACTTCCAGGCCAACACAAACTCTTACTCCAATGACACAGAGAAGATCCTTGGTGTGGCTTCCATGCTCTATAGCAATGCCTTAAACTGGTTTAGGAAGGCCACTTCCAAAGACGTTAATGTTGCAACTGAACTAATGAGGATTCAGTACTTGGAATTGGGGAAGACAACAAACCAATAGGAAAGGACAGAATAATAAGAATAATGTATTGTTTATTATAGAACATTATGATTAATATACTATATAGGGAATACCACAAGGCCACAAGGGGGTGGCACAGTGGGAAGTTCCATGTAAGGTTTGTAGCCAAGGAATAACTTGTGCAGAGATCAGTAGGTCAAATTGATAGCGCTCCTAATTAAGATGAAGTACCAGCCATTTGACCTTGCCACCAGATTAATCCATAATGTTAGCCACATCAAGGGGCAACTCATCAAGCGCCCCCTGTGTATTGTAAGATACTTTAGCAGGCAAGGCTGGAAACTTGGTTGCAACACCCCCCCTTGCCCCCTGCTTGTTGTCAGACACCAAGACTGGAGTCTGCGGAAGGTCTGGGAAGGTCTGCACAAACAGCTTTTGTGTGGGGATGGCGCGGCAGGGGTGCAAGCAATCATGGTGGAGTTTCTTGGTGTTTCCTTGAGCATCTTCAAGTTGATAAATGTGATTGTCATAGACTGCAGCTATTTTAAAGGGTCCTAGGTGGTTGGGTTCCAACTTGGCAGAATTGGGATTGAGGGTGTAGATGGGGTCACCTACGGTGTATCTAGCTTTGAGGTGCTTTGTCCCACCTGCAATCTGCATGTGTTCAATTTCCCAGGCTTTGGCACGCCATTGGTCTAGGGATGGGGTCATTACCAGGGGAGGGTTTTCAGGAACCTTGGACCATAATTCCCTGTTCAACCCCTGTCAGACTGTCAAGTGTCCCAAAGGCCAGGGTGCTAGGGCTGATCTGGTGCCCCTGTTGATTCTTGCTTGCAGGATAAGTAGAGCAGTGGGCAGGTGTTCAGTCCATGTGGTGTTGGGGTGCTCTTGTGAGAGCTTGGCAATCAGTTGAACCAGTGAGCCATTTAACTGTTCCACACGTTCATTGGCTTGAGGATGGTAGGGGGTTGTAACTATACATTGGAGTGTATTCTTGGCACAATATGCCTTCATGACATGCCCAACAAGTTTGGGACTGCCATCTGTGATGAGGTGTTTGGGTTGCCCAAAGCAAGCCACAATCTCCTTGCCAATAAAGCAGGTGATGGTGGTAGCAAAGTGGTTGGTTGTTGCCCAGGCCACTGGCCAGCAAGTGAAGTAGTCAATGGTAGTGATAATATAATTCTTTTCCAGTCTATCTTTGGGGAGTGGTCCCACAATGTCAAGGGCTCACTGCTCAAAGGGTTCCATGGACTTGATGGGCAGGACAGACTTGGGTGGTACAGGTTTGGACATGTTTTTTTTCACAGCACGCACGTTTCAAGGAGATCCAGGATGTCTTGACGCATGCACAGCCACCAAACCTTCTGTTTCATAATCTCAAAGAGGTTTTGCCCTCTGATGTGACCCAGGGTTTGGTGGTAGTATAATATGGTATTGCATTGTTGCATGGTGGGAATGTAAGGCGTTTTCTCACCTGTCTCTGCTTGGAGGAAGACGTTACCAGCATTGGTGGTGAACTGACTTTTGTTGTCCTTCAGCTTGGAGATGGTGACTGAGTTGAGGCCCTTGTAGCAAGTTGCCTCCAGGCGGAGGTAAAGCATGGGCCAATCTGGGTCCAAACCATTGTCCCCAGTGATGGACACTACGTAGAGTTGTGAAAGGGCGTCAGCTGTGACAAGCTCCTGTCCAGGCTTGTACTTGATGCACAACTGGTAGAGGGATAGGCGCTCAACCCATCCTGCTTGGCAGTGTGTCAAATGGGACTGTGTGTTGAAGCACTGGAGTAACTTGTGGTCTGTCAGAACGCGGGGTGGGAAGGTAGCTCCTTCCAAGTAACAATGCCACTTCTCAATGCAGTGTACAATGGCCGCCAGTTCTTTGTCATGGATGGGGTAGAGTTGTTCTGAGTCAGTGAGCTTCCTAGACTCATATGCCACGGGGAGGAAGACACCATCATCAGTTTCTATCCTTAGCAGCCCCCTATGGCCCTGTCAGAGGCATTGGTCTCAAGTTCCTACTATCAGTTTCAATTGGGGAACTGCAGTACTGGCGCTGTTGTGAGCTTTTGCTTCAACGTCTCAAAGGCTTAATATCTAACAGGGGGTCCTATGTAAGTGCTTTTTTGTATTGAGGAGCTCAGTGAGAGGTGCAATTAGTTCCCCAAAGTTGGAAATGAACTTGCGTACATAGGCAACCATGCCTAGGAATGTCCGCATCTGGCCCACATCAGTGGGGAGCAGCATGCTGGTGATTGCCTTGATTTTGGAAGGGTCAGGCTTTACTTCTTGGGAAGAGATGGTGTGCCCAAGGAATAACAGCTCCAACTTGAGGAACTTGCATTTGGAGGGTTTAGCTTTTATCTGGTTTTTCCAAAGGGTGTCAAGGACAGCACAGAGGTGTTGGAGGTGCATGGTCTGATCTTGACTGAAGACAATAATGTTGTCAAGGTACACCACCACACACTTTCCAATCAGTTCCTCAAAGGCTTTGTTCATCAACATGGCAAAGGTAGAGGGAGTGTTGATCATTCCAAAGTTCATGACACAACACTCAAATAACCCATAGCACGTGTGGAAGGCAGTTTTTGCCTCATCCCCTGGTGCAATGGGGACCTGGTTGTACCCTGCAGTGAGATCAATCTTGCTAAAGACCTTCACACCTGCAAGTGTATCAAACAGGTTGTCAATCAGCAGCAGGAGGTACTTGTTCTTAACTGTCACCTTATTTAGGGTGCAGTAGTCCATGACTAGGCAAAGGAACCCGTCCTTCTTAGCTACAAAGAAGACAGCTGCCCATATGGAGAGAGCAAGGGGCAAATGAAGCCCTTATCAAGCGCGTCCACAAGGTGCTGGCGGAGGGTTTCATCTTCATTTGGTATGAGACAGTATAATTATTGTGCTTTAGGTAACAATCCTTGAAGTTGTACAGCGTGCTGGATCTCCGGGGGAGGAGGTAGTTGTTCAAGTGTCTCACTGAATACATCCTTGTACTCCTCAAGGAGTGCAGCAAGCGCTGGTGATGATGAGGAGGTCAAGGGAGAGACCACAGATGATTCAGCACAGATAAATTTGACTGAGCATTGGTTGAAGTCTATTTACCCCCCTTGAAATCAACCAGCATGTCTCTGTTATTCTGACAAACACAGTATCATGGAGTAACTTGCTCATTTCCACAGGGTAGATCTGGAATCCCACTCCATTCCTATTGAGGGTGATGACAGAGGTATCCCAATTGATGTAGGGGTGGTTTTGCCAAAGCCAGTTGAGACCAGCAATTAAGTTGTGGCTGAGCCCTGCCATGATTGGCCCAGAGAGTTTAACCTGGACGTTTCCCATTCTTACAGAGAAGGGTACCATCTCATGGGTGATGACAACTCTGCGGGAGTCAGCTACTTGTACTGCTTTGAACCTGCTGGCACTCAATCTAATTGCTGAGAGTTGGCAAACGCCTGGTCCACCATAGTGTGGTTGGCCCTGGTATCTACCAGTAATTTGTGGGTGTTCCCACAGAAACAGAAGGAATAGGACAAGTGTGTTACTTTATTTGAGGATTGGATTGCTTGCAATACAGGGTTGTCACTGTCAACTTGAAAGACGTCCAGGGTTTTGACTTTGTGAATGTTGTAGTTGCAGGAGTTTTTTGCAAGCAGGGATTGAGAGGATGGGTCAGGTGGGGTTGCAAGGCCTCTTGTTGCTAAAACCCCCAGGTTTTTCCCTGATCCTTGATCTGCGCTAGCTGAAGCTCCCCCTTGCAGGGGCGTTTAGTCCCATTATCCTGCTTAAGGGGCTGGCGGCAGCCTACTTGATTGTGGCTATTGCCAGGTGTGGCACGTGGTTGGGATGGTGCGTCACTGGTACAGTGGAAGCCCATTGAGGCCTGGTTGTTAGCCTCCACAATGGCCTTATAGCAGTTGTCAATGGAGGTGCAGCAACCTATGGGAAACCACTTACAGATATGGGGTTTTAACCCGATGATGATGAGAGTGAGTAGCATTGCATTTCCGTCAGTCACAGCTTTGGGGGCAGCAGCAAGAGCTTGTTGCCAGGCAGCAAGGTACTCAGGAACATAACCAGTTTGTTTGATTGCTAGAAGAGGAGTCCCCACAACAGTGGGAAAGAAGGTTTTGCTATAACGGGACATGGCAGCGTCTTGAAATGTCGCCCAGGTAACGTCAAGTTCCTGGCTGGCCCAGTTGGTGAACCACACAGCAGCAAGCCCCATGAAGCAGCCAGATGCAGTGGCAACCCACATGGGCTCAGGACCTGACAGATGCAAAGGCGGGTTTTGGTAGATTGGAGCCAACTGACAATGTTGGCCCCCTCTACGCCATCAGCAAAGGATTTTAGCTGAAGGCTGAGCATGCGCTGGGACAGGTCTAACTGGGGCAGGGTGACACTGGCGTCACGCTGCCCAAGGCAGAGCCAATTGTACACGCTGGTGAGAACTAACTGGTCTTGATAGATGACTTACCTGTTGGGGATGCCCCTCTTGGGGATTAGCAGTAAGGACTCTTGTTGGGGAGTAGCCATACAGCCCGTACTCTGTCCTTTCTTGGGGGGAATTTGTTTTTAGATAGGTCATTAACCTACTGCTGCTACCACTGTTGCAACTGAACCAATGAGGATTCAGTACTTGGAATTGGGGAAGACAACAGTCCAATAGGAAAGGACAGAATAATAAGAATAAGGTATTGTTTATTATAGAACATTGTGATTAATATATTATATGGGAATGCCACAAGGCCACAAGGGGGTGGCACAGTGGGAAGTTCCATGTAAGGTTTGGAGCCAAGGAATAACTTGTGCAGAGATCAGCAGATCAAATTGATAGTGCTCCTAATTAGGATGGAGTACCTGCCATTTGACCTTGCCACCAGATTAATCCATAATGTTAGACACAACAAGGGGTGACTCATCAAGCACCCCCTGTGTATTGTAAGATACATTAGCAGGCAAGGCTGGAAACTTGGTTGTAACATTAAGTTCTGTCTAGACTACTTCCAATTTGAAAGTGAACTGATGGCCACTGGCAAAAACTGAGACACCTGCCACCACACCCTTGTCAACTTACTGGACATTAAACAAGGATCTTGTACTTTACAAGATTACACTGATGAGTTCCTAAAACTGAATACTAGAACCCAACTCAAAGACAAGTTATCTGCCCTCTTGTACCACCAAGGAGCCTGCCCCGCCTTGAAAGAACTCCTCAAGCACCACCCTCATGCTTGGCCTAGATGAGTTACTCCTCTTGTGCAGAGTTTTGAGCCTTAACCAAGAAGGCGCTCCTCCTGCCGCACCACACTCTAACCACATTCAGAGGCCCAGCAGAGAAGGAATGTCCCCTGAGCAGTTACAAAATCACTAATGTGAAGGATTGTTCTTCTACTGTCACAAACCTGGCCACCTCAATAAGGCTTGCCCAAAAAAACTGGTCCTACAGTCTTCCTAGCACAAATAAACACCTCTACCCAGTCTTACAAATTTATCCAAGTTGAAGTGAAAACACTCACAATATCCCAGATTATTGAGGCATTTATTGATACAGGAGCTGAAGAAAGCTTTATTGACGCTACTCTTGCAAAGGACCTAGGACTAAAAGCTACCGCCAAAGGCTTTAAGGTAATCATGAGGAATAGCTCCCATGACCTTGGGTTCAGGTGTGGAACCAAGTTGACACTAAGGATTGGTTAGAACATCTAACCAGCACTTCCCATCATCCTGAACAGACTTCCCCACCCCTTTATCCTGGGAGACTCCTGGTCTCAAAGGCACAGTGCCATCCTGAACTTCTGCAATCAAACAGTCATCTTACAAGGGGCCAACTCTTGTGATGTAGCACTGTTCCGGCTGGGTCCAACCAAAGGAAACTCCAGCGCTCTCCTGACCCTGAAAATGGGCCCAGTGTGGGGGCCCTAACTGCCCCGTTAGAGAAGTGGAACCATGTTTTCAGCAAGGAAGTTGCAACCTGTCTCCCTGAACACACAAAGTATGACCACACTATCAATATATTACCTGGCACTAAGCCCCAACATGGTCTCATCTATAGCTGCAATCACAAAGAGCAGTTGGCACTGAAAGTATACATCAAAGAAATGATCAAGAAAGGCTTTGTATGTGTGTCCAAAAGCCCATTCTTGTTGCCAATGCTATTTGTGGGCAAGAAGAACAGCGGTATGCGCCTGTGCATTAACTACCAGAAGCTGAACAATATTAAAAAGTTACCCCTCCACCTTGGGCTTCTACTTCAATCCTCACCAAATGCTTGGGGATCTCTGCCAACTTACACCTGGATATTTCCCAAATATTTACTGAAAAAACCCCAAGAAAGGTCCTCGCACTATTAATTGCAGAATTAGTTTGAAAATGCCCCTTATAACCCACCCAAGAGACACCTCTGGTTAAATATTATGTACAAGAGCAGCTGGGATCAGTGGTAATTGAATACAATACAGGTTTCTCAATTTTTAGTTGAGTCAGTTTTCCCTTTGATTCTGTCCATTTATATTTTTCCAGATTTTCCTGCCTCAAGAGATGCATCCATATTCCCTCATATCATTAGTCAATTAGTTTTGGACATTCAACTTCCCATCCAAATTCCATCCCCTTCCTTAAATGAATGCAAGAGTTGTAAAATACCTTACTTCATTATTCTATACTCTAATAAAGCTCAAATTTTGTTATTCTAATTTGGCCATTTGGCTTTTTCTGTTACTTCTGGTGTTTAGTTGATTCCTTCCCCCACTTTGGCCTTCCAGTAATTGGTGGTGACAACATATTGGTTATTGCTGAAACCGCGATTTTATTGTAGTTGAGAGCTTGGTTTTATTTCCTCTTAACCTGCTCCCCAATTATAACAAATATAACTATAAAGAACTGCTACCCTATTCCTAATGCTGATGACTTATGTGATGTTTTGACAGGCGCTCAGGTATACTACAAGATTAATCTCCAAGACGCTTTCAATCAAATCCAAATCAAAGAAGACAGCAAGTATAAAACGGCGTTCAAGACCAGGTATGGACTCTAAAAATACCTGGTGATGCCATTTGGACTATGCACCACCCCTAGCACCTTCCAGTGTATGATCATTTCAGTCCTGGGCAAATACCTAGACCAGTTCTGTGTGGCCTACCTCAATGACATCCTCATCTATAGCAAGACCCACAAAGAGTACCTACATCCCCTGGACATGATCCTTGGGGAAATCTCACAAGCCAACCTACATGTGAAACTCAAGAAATGTGAATTCTTTCAGCCAGAGGTGGAATTCCTGGGATATGTTGTAAAGACTGGAGGATTTGCAATGGCTCAAGATAAGATGAACGCTGTAACCTCCTGGACTATCCCCATGTACCAGAAAGATGTCAGAAGCTTCCTGGGGTTAGCAAACTATTGCAGAGACTTCATAAAAACATTTTCCTCTATAACACTACCACTGACCAGGCTCTGCTTGGAAAAGTCCAGTTTTTCTGGACTGATGAATGCACCTCCTTGTTTGAGACCCTAAGAAGGCCTTCACATCTGCCCTTTTCTTTGCCATGCCTGACCCTTCTAAACCTTTTGTGCTCAAAACAGATGCGTCTGACTTTACAGTGGGCAGAGTCTTTCTTCAGGAAGGAGGGGATGATATGCTACATCCTATAGCATATTACTCCAAGAAGATGCTGCCTGCTGAAGGAAACTACCTGATTTACAACAAAGAAATGCTAGCCATTATGAAGACCCTGAAACAAAGGCGCTGGTACCTCTGTGGCGCTGAATTCCCAGTAAAGGTCCTGACATACCACAAGAACTTGATCTATTTCTTCAAACCACGCCAGTTTAACCAACAACAAGCAAGATGGGCCTTAGAACTGCCAACTACACCCTAACCATAGACTACAAGCCAGGAAAGGTGAATGTAGTACCTGATGCCCTAAGTAGAAGGAATGATCTGGCGTCTTCCCACATAGAAACTCATAATCACAACTGTTGCAACTAAACCAATGAGGATTCAGTATTTGAGTTGGGGAAGACAGTCTTCCAATAAAAAGGACAAGAATAAATAGAATAAGGTGTTGTTTATTGTAGAATATTGCAATCAATATACCATATGGAGAAAGCCACAAGGCCATAAGGGGGTGGCATAGTGGTGTGTTCCATGTAAGGTTCAAAGCCAAGGAATATCTTGTGCGGGGATCAGCAGGTCAAATTGGTAGAGCTCCTAATTAGGAGGAAGTGCCTGCCATTTGACATTGTCATCAGATTGGTTCATGTTTTTAGACACGTCAAGAAGTGACTCATCAAGCGCCCCCTGTGTATTGTAAGATATGTTAGCTTGCAAGTCTGGAAACTTGGTTGCAACACAACACCCAAGTTCTCTTGGACCCAGCAAGCCTAGGCATCCACCTGAAATTGATGAAGATCAGAGCCAGCAAACCAGAAGTACTGAAGGCCCAATCACTTGATAAATGCACCAAAATCATGATCTCTGACCTTTCAAAATCCTTGGATAGCGCTCACTACCAAAAAGGCTACTCATTGAAAAAAAAAACAACACTAATGCTCCAAACAGGATCTTTGTACTGGAAGGAAGCATCAGGACCAACATCTTGAGAGACTATTGCAATTCCAAGATGTCTGGACACCCAGGTAAGCTCAAGACCCTCCGGAGTATCAGAAGGAACTTTGCTTGGCCAAAAATGGACCAAGAAGTAGGCACATACATGAAGGGATGTGAGACCTGTGGGCGGATCAAAACTTGCAGAAACAAACCTGAAGGACTCATAAGACCCCTGGATATACCCCATGGACCCTGTAGATCTGTTTTTGTGGACTACATTGTGGAACTGCCCTCATCCCTCTCATACAATGCAATCCTGGTCATGGTAGACTGCTTCACCAAGATGGCTACTTTGTACCTCCTACCACCCACAGACAGACAGCTAAACCAAAAGAGTAAACCAGATCCTTGAACAATACCTTCAATGCTATACCAACGCCAACCAGGACAATTGGGACAACATGCTTCCCATGGCCCAGTTTTCCTACAACAGTAAAGACTACACCTTCACTGGAATGTTCCTGTTCAAAGCCAATTATGGGTTTGATCCCACCTGTGACCCCAAGATTGACGAGAAGGAAACTAACACCACTGGACGTTCCTGGGTTGAGCAGATCCACAACACAAAAAACATGCTTGACCAACCTGAACTGTGCAGTGCAAACCTACAAAGCCTTTGCCAACTGCAGACAAACACCATGCCAACCCTTGCAAGTTGGAGATGAAGTATACCTGGACTCTCAGAATATACCCCTATATGTGCCCTGTAGGAAGTTAGCTCACATAAGAAGTGGCCCCCATAAGATCACCAAACTAGTTGGAGAGGTTGCTTACAAGCTAAACCTGCCCCCTCCTGGAATATTCATGACATATTCCACCAATCCCTGTTGTTTAAAAAGGATGGGAACTTTCTTCCCCACCAACGGCTCAAGACAAACCCTTACCCATCTGAAAAGGCCGTGCTGAGGAATACAAAGTTAAATACATACATGGCAACAGAACACACTACCAAAAAACCCCAGTATTACGTCAAGTAGAAAGGATACCCACTAGAAGAAAGTACTTGGGAACCTCTGAGCAACCTGACTAATGCCCAAGAAGCCGTGTAACTCTACCTGAACAAGAAGAATCAGAAGGGAGGGCTCTCAGGGGAAGAAGGGAATGGTGTCAGGATTGACAATTCTTCCTCTCTGGAAATCCAGGCCCAGGAGCAGGAATTAAACCCTGACCCTAGACCCCCTCAGGCCGCCAGGCCTGTGGACCAAAGGACTACCTGCCCGCATTTTTCTAAGTTTGGGCCCCTAAAAGCTGATACCAAGAATGTTGGCTCATGCAGTGAAACAGGAAAAACCAAGGAAGTTATTGCATCAAATGAAAGACTAATTACAGCACCTAATAGAGGTACTGAAGTGACAACTATTAGCTTCATGAATTTGAAGTCTACACCAGTGGCCAATCAAGAGCTGTCCCCAGAAAGAGGCATGGGCCAGCGGCCCAACCCCATGACCACAACTCTAAAGCAAGATAATCAGGTAGCCAATTTGAGATTCTTGACCAATGAAAGAACTCCTGGACCAAGTGCCATTTTGCTGACTTTGGACCCAAGCACCCAGTTCCCCTGGCTCTGCCTTTCCCAATACCCTGATGAACCCCCATGGAAAATGTTAAGTTAAGAGGTGGGGTACTATATAGAACAAAGGACCCCGCGCTCCAAACTTATTGCCATTTTTGAATAAAGGTTATATTATTTTGGCTTATACAGCTACTACCATATTTTGTATTTGCCTTCTACCAAATTAGTACAAGATCTCCTGGCCCTCCTGCCCCACCTCCCACAGTTTTCTGTCCTCCAGTTGTACTCTTTGGGCCCATTCACTTCACTGATTACCCCTTGAAGCCCAAATACAAGGACTATACCCCAGAAAAGATACTCAAACTCAATCCTTTGGCCTGCATACAATCTGCTGTTATATACAATTGTCAAGGCCCAAGGATATTCTCAACCCCAAAATTGTTTAGAGCAAAAACCAACTACCTTCCTGCTTACAATATCCATATGGAACTGCCAGTGACACCCAAACCTATGCCTACTTCCTTGCCTGACCTCCCAACTGACCATACTGGCAAGTTCTTTGGAATTGTGTACATCACCCTCACAGGGGTGATTGGCACTATCATACCAGCCACCAGCCTGTGGTCCTGGGTGGGGAAGTCTGTTTACTACCTTTTTAAGTTAGCTCCTCTCTTGTGGTGGGCCCTCCCTGCTAAAACACTGGCCCAAGTTACCCCTGAAAACAATGGGCCTGCTGCCTAAGACTGGATCCCTGACAAAGAGGGAGTAATAAAAAACGCTGTGACAAAGCCCTTCCAGGTGATTTCAGGAACAACTTCCTAACATCATTGATTATTTTTAAGGAATTTAAATTGATCATAATTATTTCCTTAGACTTCCTAAGACATATCAACAAATTCCCCAATCACCCAATTCCTCTGATGATTTTTTTACCTCTTGAGTATTATGAAACTCCACATTGATTAAAACCAGATTCCATCTGCAAATGTTTCATGGTTGTGATTAACTGAACTCAACTCTGGGTCCTTGATATTCAACAGATGAGTTTAAGATCTCCTAATGTTGACATCTATGGTTATATAAGTGAATAACCATATTCCTTGATTTTTGTTCAATTAATAAAAATCTTTATCCTGTTCCCAATTACCAGATTTACTGCTTGCTACAACAGGTTGATATAGGAAACCTTGCTAGTGCTTAGAATGCTTACTAATTATATTGGTGGTAGCTTAGGTGTGTTGGCTATGTTACTATGTATAACTATATGCTTAGTTTTCCACAACACCAACTTGATCTTCTTTGTTGAAATTCCTGCTATTCAGAATGTGTGTGCTACTTCTGGTTTGATAAAAAAGGCTACCTTGCCTGAAATTAATAAGGAATACTGGATGGAGTGCAGAGACATGATCCTTGCAAAATGGGTCCCTGACAGATGACCTCCATCCTGACTTGTTTCTTGTTGGTCCTCATTAGTAAAAACACTAAGATTCATGCAATAAGTCTCCCAAGTTAGTTTTACATAGACTAGACCCTCATCAATAGCTTTCACTTAAGTCATCAGAAGCAGGTATTCCACATACATCACTACTGTTTTTACTCACCCAAGTAATTAGCTTGAGATTTCAGGCATAAATTAACCAAATTCACTTCCCAGATACTTATAAATGGTTAAATTATGCAGCTGCATCTCTGGACAGCCACTCTAATGATTATTCTGGACAATCTATGATTTTCCAGCAGCCTTAAAACTTTCTTAAGGCCTCCCCAAAGTCATAGAAATATAAAAGTTTCTCTTTTTTCCAGGTAAAGTAACCCAACTGTATCATTACCTCATTTGGTATCAGGATTTTAATGCTACATCAGAAAGTTCATCCTAGGGGAAACTCATAGCTGAATTCTCACCCTAGTGTCAGGAAGCCAGGCATAGGTAGAGGCATTGGGCGGCTTGGGGTGGGGTATGGCCAAGCTGACAGGTAAAGCTCACCATAGAATGGGTGTTAACTTGATAATTTAAGATACAGATTGTCCAAGTAAGGACCAGGATCCAGAGTTAGGGACCATGGAATCCACCAATCCTGTCAAATTGATATAGAGCACTCCAAGCAGTTGGGTAGAGGTGGTCTCTGCTGCAGTGGTAGGTTCCATTGGGCAGTCTGGTCTAAGGGTTAAAGGTGGAGTCATGGGAACAAAGTACACTGACAGGTAATTGTACTTGTCTTTGAACAATAAGTGTGGTATTTGTTGTAAATCAAGCAATTAATGCTATTTTGATATGGCCTTCAAATATTGATAGCTGCAAAGATTTGGCTGGGGTTGCCTTCAATTTTGGATATTCCTTGCCTTCTGTAAATGGGTCTGGTTTAATATACACCCATTCCAGATTATTGTACCTGTATATGAATGATCCTGGTATGACTTCATCCCAACATGACCCCCTCAGCCACTCTTTCTTCCTAATGAGTGATCACCGTTCCTTGTCTACTATTTAAAGTATAATCATTTCTCCTAATAAAGACAAGTTTATCCACATTTGCATTGGTTTTAATAATCTTCAAGCTTTTTCCTGTCCTTTCTTCCAAAAGGACTATCTCTTCTTGTTTTCCAGGAAATTAAGGTATGTGCCCTTAATTTTGCCATGAAGGCTAACCCAAGGCTAGCTTTGAACATCAAATCTTTTTTATAAAGATTTCCCGCTGTGTCCTCCTGGATGTTGTACCCAGGAGCCAAACACAACAAAATGGTACTCACTATAGGGGCTGCAAGCCCCTCAGTTACCCTGTTCCCACGCGCATTCTCTGGTACTTCTCTCTTTGTTTATGAAGTACCTGAACAACCTAAAGTCTCTAGTCCCCCTCTAGAAGAAGACATCACCAATGCCCCCTCAACTCCTATGGTATTGGTTCTGTCTCTCAGGCCCGTGTGGGCCCCCTTCCAGCTTTCTCTCTCAATTACAAGCAAGCTCATGCTGCTGCCCGCTCCCTTCTCCACTCTAATACTGTGGCAATGCACACCATCCCTGTTCTCTGTCCCAGGTACGCTTCTGAAGACCTGTACTTCTTCCTTTTGGACTTTGGTCTCCCCCTGCGCTGATACAAGCCATGGATACAATTGGCGTGGTGGTCAACCAGTTCATTCAACCTGCCCTAGTTCACCACCAACTTGCCTTAGGATCCCAGAATCAACTATTAAATGCTGTAGCCACTGCCGTCTCAAATAGCCATGCTCAAAATATGGCCTATCAAGAATGGTCCCACAGTCTCTTTGTGTGTATTTCTGACAATCAGATCAATTCATTGGCATTGCAGAAGTACTTAACCTCCTCCCTGAAATCCCTTTGTTCCTTGCTCCCTGGATACATCAAGTACCAACTATGCAAATTGGATGAACATCAGGCAGCATGGTGTGAGCAAATCAAGGCCTTTCTGCTAAACCATTGACAGGATTTTAAGACTCTGGTTAGTTAATTTAATCAATTCAGGGAGCATGTCAACTTTCAACTTGAATTGGTAGGAGCTCATTTCAATACTTGGGGCTGCCATCTGCAGCATCAATACAGTCTGGATAAGGCTGCACTAGGCAACACTCTATACCAGGTGCAAAATTATGTGAATGATAGGGTAGCGTCTATCAAGGTGACCCCTCCTGCTCTTCCTGTTGAGGCCCCATCTGATTTTGAAACCAAAGTATGGGAGGCAATTGCCAAACTCAAGGCTACCACTTGACGTCAAGCTTCTGTTCAGAACCCCCCTCCAGTCCAACCAATGCCTGACCCTTGTATTGCCTCCCTCACTGATCAGGTGACTACCTTGTGAGGTGAAATTGAGTACTTAAGACAGCGCCTCTCTAATTCTGAGAATTTTTCATCTGAATCTGAAGAGGAAGAGGAAGGTAAAGCCGTTAATTCTCCCTATGGTACTCTTACTACAGTGATGGGGGATAGTCTAAGAGTTGGTTGGTAGCCTTGTTACTTTATTAGTCAGAAACCAGACAATTAGTTGGTAGTCCAAAAGCGTCAGGGCCTAGAGAACAACAAAGGGTTTAGAGTAGTGGCAACATCAACTGCTCAAAAGCAAATCCTCAACAAGTGACTTCTAGTTAAGCTTAGTTGGCAGTGTAGTTTATGGGAGATACTAGCCTTTGTAGTTTTTAGATTATATACTCAACAAAGTATTTTATGGTGTAGCTAATATAAAGGGGAGTATAAGTATATTTTATTGAGAAAAGGGAGAGGAGTTACACACTACAACTTACTTGATAACTCAAGGTAAGTTGGTCATTTCTTGGGGGTTGAGAGAGAGGGAAATGAATATCAACCACTAGGGATTGACACAACAATTGGCAAGGATGGAAACAGCCCCAGTGGCACAAGGGGGTTGCAGAGGGCTCAAGGATGGAGAATTTGGTCAGTTGTAACTGCAGTTGATGAACTGTATTAATTGATAGAATTAACATCCAGTTGGTGAAGTCCCAATTCAGAACCAAGGCAGGTGGATGAGCAATTCAGAAGCAAGTCAATGGAGTCCCTATCCAAAGGCCAGGGGGGATGAGTAATCTGGAAGCTAGTTGGACTTGTATGATGATCCAGCAGCTAGTCTAAATCATAATCATCAAGAAAAACAACTATATTGGAAGGGAGATCAGGATCCTAGTACAATCAGAAAGTACCCAATGACAATCATAATTAAAGCAACCGGCTGGTGATGAGTTTCACCACACTACCACTCCTGACAATCATGGTTGTTGACCTGGATTGGAAGGTCAATCCCAGGTCAACTGCGCATGTGCACTATATCAGCTTGCAGAAGTGAAAAATGATGTAGCTGATAGACAAGACACGTTGGAAAGAGAGGTACAAAACCTCTCCCGCTTTACCAAGACCCTAAATGGACAAGTTGTCCCCTTTGTTGCTCATACCACTTCCCTGACCACCTGCCTCAATGGGATTGCTGGCACCTTGGAAGTACAAAAAATCAAGATTGACAAGTTTGAAACTGCTGCCGCCACTGCTAGGGATATTAGTGGACAGAACAGCTCTACCTTGGACACCCTAGAGGAAAGCCTTCAACTCCTCTGGGCTAGACAACCTGCTGCTGAATCAGAGTTTGAAGGCAGCCCTAATATCAACATCCTCAACCCTGGTGAGAACAGTCAGTCCTTGTCCTCTTCCATTGACCCAAGCTACAAACCAACCTTCAAGCAGATATTTGATCCAAAAATCTCTACCATTGCTGCCTTTCTAACCATTTATGAAACTACAATGCAAAGGGCTACCAACAAGCTCAAGAAAGAACACATCCTCACCTGTCTCCATCCCACTTGCCAAGAAGTTGTGGGCCCAGAACTCCCCTCCATTGTCACTTGGGAAGAAATGAAGTGCCTCCTTATTGAGGAGTTCAGAGGATATCTCAGCTTGGATATCAAGAAGGATGTATTTATACACATTGCCTTTAGGTCCAAGGAAACCCTGGCTGAGCTTGCAGATTGTTTCTACATTGAAGGCCAGAAGCTAATCACTAGTTGACAGTTAACTCCCTGGGAAACCTACACAGCTTTTTCAAATGCTTTGAAGGTGAACCAGCTTCTATGCCTACACTTTAAGGCATACAAGGCTTTTCTCACTTCCATGAAGAGCGTTAAGATGCTCTTACAAAACATGCATTTGACCCATGGAGGTATGGTGGTACATGAAAATAAAGCCAGCAATACTGGGACTACCTCTTGTACGCCGCACATTATGACCCTGGGTGCTGGTGGACAGGCCAAGAGGCAAGGTTGTCATAACTGTGGCCAAATTGGGCACCACTTGCGTACTTGTACTAACCCCCAAGTGGAAGGTTGTGACCCCAAGGAACAGGCAGGAAAAGAGAGGTCAGCTTAAAACAGAGGCACTCTCTGCTGATCAATCTCCCCCATCTCCCCCTGATCCTCCTTCTGATGAGGAAGCTCTGTCTTCCTCTGGCCCAACTATCCTTCATCTATTCCATGATCTCTCCGGTTATTCAGACCCTGAAGATTCTGATAGTTATGGAAATTCTGTCTTGGCTGTTCCAGAAACTATCCCTGTCTCATACAAGCTTCTCTCTTGGAAGACCACCACTTCCTGAGTATCTGCAAGTGAAGCTAAATCCATGGTGGCTTTCCCTTACCTAGCTCAAGCCCATCAACCTCCCGTCTTGGTAGATTCTTCTGAGGAAGCAGCCAAGCTAGCCAAGGCTCTCTTCCAAAACATAACTGTATCTCTTCCGCTACAGACTGTATATAAGGAGATTCCTGCATTAAAAGTGCATGCTAGCTAAATGGGAAAAAGAGCTAGAGGCTGCGCAAGATGTGTTGGCAGTCTTGCCCCCCTTTGGGAAAGATACAACCTGTGTGGAAGTATCAATCCAAAAGGTTAAAAAAGAAGCCATCTTGGACACAGGTTCTCCAGTCAATGTAGTATCTCCAAAACTGATGAAGAAACTCAATTTGGCCCCTGACCTCAACTATACTCAGTTGTATGGCACAGCTGGCATGGCACAAATATGGGCCATTGGTACCATATCCGCTCTACCCATGAGGTTTGGGAAGCTTCTCATTGCTTCCCCTGCAGTAGTCCTTGAGAAAAAAGCTATGTCCTCTTGGTTGGTACTCAATTCCTCTGAGAATATAACAGGATTGTAACCCTACAAGATGGATACCTTTTGCTCTTAGGATATGAGGTTCCTTTGATTTTTCTGGAACCTCTGCGCCTCCCAGGAAAACGTCTTAAAACTTGCGTGCTTGAATACCCTATGGGTATCTTCTCTCTCAAGTATAGGATTCACTCCTCCAACATGTGTACCACTCCTCCTTCCTGCTCTGCGGAAGAAGGGGTACCTCTACTAGCACCAGAGGCTATCACCATTCCCCTGGGCTCTCAAGTGGTGATTGATTCTCAGATTTCTTATGAGCTACCTGAAAAGTTGTTCTTGGAACTCTACTCACCTGAATCCCTAAGTTGTAGAGAGCCCCACCTGTGTCCTGGGATTCTGGATCAAACCCATAAAGAGCCTGTACAATTACTGCTTGCCAACCTGACAGCCCTGCCCATGCAGGTGACCCAAGGCCAGGTTGTAGGGCATGGTCATATACTGGGAGCAGAACAAATGGCCTCCCTCTACCCCTTTGGAACTTTTAGTGATTTTAATCTACCTGAAGACAATCCTCAATTTCTCCCCTTGTTCACCGCTGCTGATTTCCCCAAATTGTCTCCTGTTCAACAAAAAGACGTGTTGGACCTTCTCAATCAGTTTAGCAACATCTTTGCCTCTGGACCTACAGATTATGGCCTGGATAAGGGAGTCATACATCAGATTGATACTGGAGATGCACCCCCTTTTTGTGCCAAACCATACCGCTTTAGTAGGGTGGAGGATGATCAAGTGTCTAAAGAACTCAAGCAACTTCTGGACACTGGGTTACTGGCTCCTTCTCAAAGTCCTTGGGCTTCCCCGTTACTGATCCTCAAGAAGAAAGATGGCAAACATTGCATTGTAATGGACTATTGCCGCCTGAACTCCCTCACTAAGAAAGACTCGTACCCCTTGCCTAGGATTGATGATGCTCTCCAACAGCTGGGTGGTTCCAAGTTTCTTTCAGCCATAGATCTAGCCTCTGGCTACACCAAGTTGACCTATCCTCTGAAGATAGAGAAAAGGCTGCACTTATCACCTCAGAAGACCTTTTTGAACCCACTTGTATGCCACAGGGACTCTGTAATGCTCCTGCAATATTTCAACGGGCTATGGACTCCATCCTATGAAACCTAAAGCTCTCTTGTGTCCTTGTGTACCTTGATGACATCATTGTATTCAGCGCTACCTTTAGCAACCACTTGGAACACCTCAAGCCTGTCTTCATCAAGATTTGCAAAGCTGGCTTGAAACTCAAGCCCTCCAAGTGCTCCTTCTTTAAGGAACCTCTTGAATTCTTAGGTCATAAGATCACTCAAACTGGAATCTGCCCCATGAATAACAAGGTGGAAGCCGTCAACAAGATGCTACATCCCACAAATCTTTGATAGGTTCAAGTATTCCTTGGCATGATGGGATACTACCAACTTTTTCCTGATTTTGCTGAACTGAGTAAACCCCTTGTGGTACTCTTACTACAATGATGGGGGATAGTCTAAGGGTCAGTTGGTAACCTTGGTACTTTACAAGTCAAAAACCAGACAAGTAGTTGGCAGTACAAAAGCAGTTAGACCTATAGAACAACAAAGGGTTTAGAGTAGTGGCAACAGCAACTACTTGAAAGAAAATCCTCAACAAGCAACTTCTAGTCAAGCTTAGTTGGCAGTTTAGTCAAGGGGAGGAGACTAGCCTTTGCAGTTCTTAGATTATACACTCAACAAAGTAATCAATGATGTAGCTAATATAAGGAGGGTATAACGTATATTTTATTGAGAAAAGAAGGAGGGGTTAAAATACCACAACTTAATTGATAACTCAAGGTAAGTTAGTCATTGTTTGTGTAAATTCACTGCCACCCCTGGCATTAGATTGTAAAATCTTCCCCCACCACACCAAGAAAGGCCCAAAAATGCCAGCTAAACCCCTCCATTTTTTAGGAGATTTAGCCCACACAGTTGATGAGAGGTTTGTGCTAGCCTACCCCACAGATTCCTTGCCCTTGGTTGCTCCCCCCTGGGAAGAAACATTGGTCAATTTAGACTACTTACTAGCCTGGTGTTGTCCATTTTTAAAAACTATCAGAGCTTCCCAATCAAATGTTGCCACATTGACGCTTGACAACTCAGTTGACTCCCAAATGCCTGGCACCTCTTCCAGCCAATCAGATCAGGTCCTGGAAATTAGAGTAAAACTCTCTAGTCCCCCTGAGCCTATCCAGCAAAGTGTTTCCTCTAGCCAATCAGGTCCAGCTCCAATTGTCAGGTGATCACTTTCATTGCAATCCATTCCCTTTTAGCAAAGCAAGGGAACTTCCAGTCCCCTGCTTGTCTATTTTCAAATATATTAAAGTTTGGAGCCTTTTGCAATTTATTTTAGTTTTTGTTGGTGTTTGGGACTCTGTTTGAGTTTGTGCATCCTAAAGATTAAAGTGTTAGTTGCTGTTCTAAAGCTTACCCTGTGCCAACCGGTTTTGAATCTGGCTTCTCTTCTGGGATCCTATACTAGTGTTACTTTACCTAGTTGCCGTCTTCTCTGCTTTTGCTTTCAAAAACAGAGTTTGAACTTAAAATTTTCAATTGATTTTCACTATAATCTCTATTATTATTTTGAATTTTCACTTAAAATTGTTGTTTTTGAACCCGCTTTTGCTTGATGTTACTATCAAGGCATCCAAGACCATAGTAAAGCTGCCCAGACCCACTCTGGTCCTCCTTTTCTGCATTCTGTTAAGACTACCCTGCCTGGACATTTTCCTACTGTTTTTTGTCAAAAATTCTACCAACCTGCCCCAAATTTTGTGGAGATTATTTCTATGATACTCCCAGCTATTAAATTTGTGGTGTTTTCCCTGGCTCTGTTCCTGCTGCTTCTGTGGTCCACCTCCCCAGACTTGTGGGGGGAAATCTCCTTGTCTGCCCGGCTTGTGGGTAGAGACCCTTCTAGTCTCTGGGACCTCCCCAGCGGTCTTCTCTTTTCTGGAGAGGCTGTGGTCAAGAGCCTGACGTGTGATGACTTGGATTTGAACACTGTGGATCATACTTTGCCTGTTTCTGAAGAAGATGTGTCTTCCGTGCCTCCCCTCCACAGCGTGGTCCAGAGCCATCCAGTACCCCTTGGGTCCTCCAAGGTGTCCTCTCCTGCTCCCACCTGCAAACCTTGGTTGCTCACCAGCCTGATATTGATGGGCTTGAACGCCTATTTCCTTCAGTTGTCTCCCGTGTCCTTCCTGTGGTCCCCCCTTTGAGTGGCTGTCCCAGTTCTTCACTGGACGGCATCCTGGTGGTTTGTTTTATTGGGATGGGAGCTGAACTTAGTTAGTTTAGCCCCCCTCTCTCACAGCTTGGGGGTTAAGAGAGGGGGGAAATGAATGTCAAACCACTAATGATTGACACAACAATTGAGGGAGGATAGAAACAGCCCCAGAGGCACAAGGGGGTTGTAGAGGCTCAAGTATGGGGAAGTCAGTCAGTTGTAACCGCAGTCAGTGAACTGTATTAATTGATAGAATTAACAACCAGTTGGTGAAGTCCTAATTTGGAACCAAAACAGGTGGATAAGCAATCTGGGAGCAAGCTGGTGGAGTCCTAATCCAAGGGCCAGGGTGGATAAGCAATCTGGAAGCTAGTCTAAATCATAATCATCAAGAACAACTACTAAATTGGAAGGGAGATCAGGATCCTAGTACAATCATAAAGTACCCAATGATGATCATAATTAAAGCAACTAACTGGTGATGAGTTTCACCACACATCCTCCCACATGAATAAACTATAAATTGGAATTCATAGAGCCTGATCACCAAAATAGAGGACATCAAGAAACTTGTTGCAGACCTGGTAACCAAGCAATCAGCTGCGGCAGAGCAAAACAAGGCAATCACCAAGGACCTGATTGAAGTATCCAACATGCTGGGTGACTATGCCAAGGAGATGTATGAATTGGAATGTTTCTGACAGCAAATAAACTCCATTGCTAGTGGTAGCCAGCAAGAACATTCAATGAGTAGTTCCAGTAACTATCAGGAAGCAACTGACATCAACAAGCAGCAAAAACCAGCAGAGAAGACCAAAAAGAAACCTTGAATCTTGTTATGTAAACTAGTAGCTCCTGTTACCAAAAAGGAGAAGGAGAAGCCTTCTGATCAGCAAGACTCCACTGAAGAGACGCTCTTGAATATTTGAAACGAGGTGTCAACCTTCAAGAAACTGGTAAATGGAAGAACATCCAAGAAACAAACTGAGGCACTGAACCCTAGCACAAAGAAACCAATACCTGAGGTAACAACAACAACTAATTGTTTTCTAATCCTTTTTTAGGACACCAGCATGGGTTACGCAGTACCCATGAATTTTGACAGCAATGTAGCTTGGCTAGGACCATCCTGGAAAGAACTTTTTGAGGCATTCAAGGTTGAATTTCCTGATGACAAGACGCCAATTCCTCTTTTGCATTGTATGGAGAATATTGCATTATCAGCTGAGCAACAGTTGTACAAGGTGGAACTAGATTAATTCCTTCAGGAGGCAACTAATTTGGACGTAAGTCAGGAGGAACAAGAGAATATCTTGGCAATCTGTTGTCCCGTGGCTCTCAGCTGGGCTTTTCCTGGCAAGCATCATATGGCTCCTCAGGTAATCTCTCTCTAGAAAAGAATAGGAAAGCATTGTCCTGCGGAATACTGAGAGTTGTTCTTCATTACCTTGTCCCAGGAAGCTAACTTATTGTACGGCCAGTCAATGGGCTTCTTGTATCTCCTTACCTTGGAGATGTTATTTAATGTAACTCATGAAAAGGACTTGTCGGCCAAGTAAATTCCTGATGTAAGGAAGTTACAACTCCCAGAGTTCTTAAACAGCTGGTTAACCAATGGGCCTCAATCAGAATTCCTGGCCAGTCTTGGGCTCTTGATCTTTGGACTCTTTGGTTCCAATTTTGGCGTGGTGTGTCTGGATCAAGTCAAGTTCCCTGATTTTCTGAACTTCTGTAAGGTTGGCTCTAGTTGTCCTCTTGAAGCCAATGTTGTCAGCAAAGCAGTGTCAGTCATGCATCATCTTTGAGATGTGCTTTATTCCCTTGGGTTTGTTGTTTCTCTCAAATAAGCAATGTGCAATAAAGCTCTTCTCTCTTTTCAATTTGTTTATGTTTTGCTTTGGATTTTGTCCTTAAAATAGAATTAAGGGTATGGTATAAAATAGAAAAAAAGAGGTAATAAAAACTAGGTAAGGGAAGGGCAAACCCTCAACCTTAGCTAGAGGTCCAGTCAGTCTTAGAGAGTCAGCTGGACATCCTTTCAGGAATTTAGCATGGACACGGTTGATAAGTTGTCCAGAAGTTAAATCCTTAAGATTATAGACATCATAGCTTACTTTGGCAATGACTTCACATGGGTTGGTTTATAAGCTATCTAGCTTGTTCCGTGGCTTGTGGAGTTGTTGTTGGTACATTAGAACTTGATCACTGACTTGAAACTTGGAGAGGTCTGGTAGATTCACTTGGTCTTGCAAGTAGCTTTTAACTCAATACTCCTTTAGACTGTTGAACACTTGAGATTTGGTCTTCATTATTTGTTTGGTCAAGAGGTTCAGTTGTTGATAGTATGTAGATTCACTACAGTTGGCGTTCAATGGTACCAAGTGCATAGAAAGTCCAGGTTGTCAGCCATATAGCATTTTAATGGGCTTACACCAGTTCTAGAGTGTACAGTGAATTGTTATGCCATGACGGCTGCCCTAGATGTATATCCCATGAAGAAGACCAATCATGTGCTAGTTTCTTCAGTATCCTAACTAGATTTCTATTAACTCTCTCAATAGCTCCATTTGTCTCGGGTTGGTAGGGCGCTGCAGAGGTACTCTGGATTCCCATTAGATCATGTAACCAAGATAATATAGCCTTGACAAAGTTGGTTCTATTGTCAGTTAAGATTGTAGCAGGACAACCATGCCGTACAATGATCTCTTGAAGTACAAACTTAGCAGTCTGTAAAGAGTTGGCAGAAGCAACAGGTTGGACTTTGACCCACTTGGTTAAGTGATCTATGGCAACTATGATGTATTTCAGTTTTCCTGGACCAGCGCTGGGTAAGTGGTCTGACAACGTCAATTGACACAGTCTGGAAAGCATATCCAGGTAGAATGAATTGATAAGAGTGTTGGCTGGGTTTTTCTCTAAACCTAGCATACTAGAGACATTTGTCAACATATTCTGTAATGTCAGTGGTCATATTTTCCCAATAGACATATTCTGACATTGTTTTCTTCATTTTTTGTATCCCAGCGTGGCCTAATTGTTGGTGAAAGTCATCAAGACAAGCAAGTTGGTTGGAGGGACAAATATAGGGGAGAGTGGTACCCCTATAAATCTTGAAAAGATTACCATCCTTTATGAATGTGTGTTGACTTAGTTGTTGGAGCGTTTTTTTCACTTTCTCTTCTAGGGAACACCATTAGTCTGGTTTACTGATCAACTCATAAAGACTATCAAGGTCCTCTCCTAATGCGGCAACAATTGGTAGTTGGGATAGGGCGTTGGCATTTCCATGTTTGATTCCTGGTTGACAGACAATGTCAAAGTCAAATTTTTGTAGCTTGGCAGCCCATCTTGCTAGTCTGCCTTCTGTATCTTTCATCTTTCTTAGCCATAATAGACTCAAATGGTTGGTGACTACTGTAAAGTGTGTTCCATGTACATAAGGTTGACACTCTTTGATAGCATACAGAACAGCTAGGCTTTCACGTTCAGTAGTACTATAGTTCCTTTCATGCTTATTAAGAGTTCTTGAGAAGTAAGCAACTGGATGTTCCTTGCCTTTGTCGTTGGTCTGAGACAAAACGTCACCAATTGCAACATTGGAAGCATCAGTGTGAAGAGCAAAAGGCTTGGAATAATCTGGGTACACTAACAGAGGATTATTTGTTAACATGTCTTTCAAGGATTGAAATGCTTCTTCACATTCTTTGGCCCAATTGAAATTGGTGGAAGCTTTCAACAGATGAAAGAGTGGTTGGGTTATTTTGGCAAAGTTGGGAATGAATCAAAAATAGTAACCTGCCATGCCTAGGATTACTTGAACTCCTTTCATGTCTGTGGGGGAAGGCATCTGGGCTATGGTCAACGTCTTTTCTGGGATTGGTCTGATTCCTTTGCTGGAGATGACATGACCCAAAAATTCCAAATGTTTCTTAAAGAAAGAGCACTTAGAAGGTTTGAGCTTCAACCCTTTCTTCTGAAGCCTTATGAAGACTTCCTTCAAGTGGCTAAGATGTTCATCAAATATTTTAGAGAAAACGTTTATGTTGTTCAAGTATATGAGAACACAACTTAGTTTAAGGTTGGTGAATGTGCTATCCATGAGTCATTGAAAGGTAGCTGGTGTGTTTGCTAATCCTTGGGGCATTCTATTTGGTTGGTACAATCCTGCTGCTGTGATTAGGGCGCATTTCTCTTGATCCTCTTTGGTCATTGGTACTTGCCAGTAACCAGAGACTAAGTCCATTGCTGAGAAGAAACGTGCTCTGCCTAGTTGGTCCAGTGTTTCATTGATACATGGAAGAAGGTATTTGTCTTTCTTGGTTATCTGATTCAACTGTTGGTAGTTGATGATAACTCAATTTGTGCCATCTTTCTTCTTAACTAGCAGGAGAGGGGAAGCCCAGGGACTACTTGATGGTTTCAGAAGACCAGCGCTTAGCAGTTGTTGAACTTCTTCACTGATGATTGCATTGTCTTTAGGTGATTGACAATATGACCTTTGATAGATAGGAGCTAAATCACCAATGTTGATTTTGTGCTCAACTCCTTTTGCACAGCCTAAGTCAAAGTTGGATGTTGCAAAAATGTCTTTGAACTCATTTAAAAGTTTTTCAAACTTGGACATCTCCCCCTCAGAAAGACCAGACATTTCTTTGCATGGAATGACGGCCAATAATGAGTGAGTATGGGTTGGAGATGTTTTTGAAATCCCTAATTCTGATAGGTTTCCTACATAGTAGACAGAGTCTATGTCTGTGATTGGTTTGATCCTGATGTATGAAATTGGTTGATGTCTTTGGATGACAATCCTCTTTGACAAGAGGTTTTTCAATAGCACCTTAAGTTCTGAATGGTTGGCTTTATCACAAAATCCAGGGGCTGCAATTGGTTTGACCAGTGAAGGGTGAGGAAGGCTAAACACATTTAGAGACATTCCAGGAGGGACATCAAACAAAATGCCTATGCTAACAACCACTTGCATAAAAGGCTCTATCACCATAGAATGATTAGCCTTTAACTTGATGCCTGTTGCTGAGTTAGCATGGGACTGAAGAGTCTTGGTATGCAAGTTGGCAAGACGGTAAGGCATCCTCATGACACCATGTGGGTACTTGATTAAGGTATGGTGTTGGTTGGCTTTCCCTTGTGATACCATGTACAATGTTTTATTGTTGTTAAAAAATAACGGAATAGAATAGCTCATGGGGGTTATTGTTCCAGTACACAAGGCTTTTATGGTGTCATATTGTTGTAGCAGGTTGGTTCCTATTAGCGTATCATAACTGGTTAATTGTAGCACAACAGCACTTGTTGTTAGGACTAGCTCACCAAATATCAGAGGGATACTGCTGTAGGCACCTGCGGCAATGGTTTGTTGATCCCCTGCGGTAGAAAAGCTTTTATCATAAGCCAATTCTGGTTTGAATCAAAGCTTTGATACTAATTGGGAGGAAACAATTGTTGTTAGTGCTCCTGTGTTGACAATGGCGCAAATAGGAGTATCAAATGCTTTAAGTTGGACCCATGCACATGTTTTTGTTGGATTGATCATATTATTAGTGATATTACATATGAGATTAGTTCTGAGGTGCTCTTGTAGAGCATCTAAACAATCCTTAAACATTGGCAGGGCTTTCAAGAAAGTCTTTATTGGGATGGGGAGCAATACGTTGACAAAGGAACTGTCATTTTATGAGGGGATGTCTTTGCAGTTGCTATCAGAGTTGGTCAAGAGCGGTTCAGGTACAGGCTGGGACAGGTAGGGACAGAATGTTGGGTTGGTGATACTAGAGTTAAGAGATTCCATTAAGGCATGTCTTTTTTCCTGTTGTTGGGCCTGTACTGATTTTTTGCTGGTTGGGTTGGATAGCACAGCAAAAATACCAGCTAGATTGTCAGGGGGGTTTAGGTAGAGATGATGGGGACTCCCTGAGTCCATCACTTATTTTTTTGACTCTTTGTCAGAAGAGAAGTAGTCTTCTATGTGGAATGTGTCCTCAGTAGAAACTACGTGAACTCCAGATCAACCCTGAGTTCTACTTCTAAACATCTTCTGTACTTTTTTATACACAGCAAAGTTGGGGCAATCTTTTTGCATGTGTGTCTTCTCCTTGCAAATTCTTCAACCGGTTTAGTCAGGTTGCATATGATATGGAGTCAACTGGGCATTAGAATTTCTCTGGTAAGAAGACAATGGTTGGTATACAGGAGTTGGAGTTGGTTCTGGAGTGGCGTAGTTTTGTTGATTGGTGTGCTTCAGGCGGTCCAGCTGGGTTTTAAGCTGACCTAGAGTAAATACTTGCTCCACAATCAAAGTGATATCATGAAGGCCATTTATCTGACCAGAGAACTCAAGCCAGAGATCCTTGTATGGCAGCAAGGCATGGCAGAGGGCACAGCAACAGCTGTTAGGGCTAATGAGGCTCTTCATCTGCAGCCAAATTACCATGGATCAGAATTCACGAGGAAATTCTTCAAAGTTCTTAATTTTAGAACTAGAAAGTTATCCCTGTCAATTTTGTCTCTTGCTTCTAAGTCAAAGACTTTAAGGAGAGCTTTTCTCACATCCTTATATTTATAGTTCCTAGGGAGATGTTGAGAGATGTCTGCTAAAACTGCTCTGTATAACATGCAAATACAGGCTAGACCCATCTCTCTTGACCCTAGTCCTTTGTTAGCCTTCTTGAATGTGTCCAGCCACATGTGTATGTCAATGTGACTGTTCATGGAGAATTCAGTTTTTAAGAGACTTTTGGTTTAGTTCTACCTGAACTAGAGCCATGGTGTACTCCTTGCTGATATGTAAAAGATGAGATTGTTGACTCATCCTCAGAACCAGAGTCAGAACTAGAACTACCACTATTAGAGTAGTTGGGCTGGTGGTGTCTTTGGTGGGACTGGCGTTGGTGACTCTCATGACTTCTCTGGTGGCGGTGTCAGCTTCTTGGACCTGAACTCCCAATCAGCATAGCATTTTCTCCAGTTGCTATGTTGGGAGGAGTATATTGGGGAGGTCAAGCAGGGTTGGCTCAACCATGATTGAGTATGTTATCAATGATGGTGGGATTGTGAGTTGTTGGATCCCCAATGGCAAGTCAATTGAAGTGTTCTTCTAGGGTAGTTGTGGCTATTCTTAGTTTTTTTACTACACGTCCTTGATTGTTGAGTAGGGTAGTAGTGTCTGCCAATTGAGCCATAAAACTACCCACTTGCTCCATTAGGTCTTGATTGGCAGTGTGTGCCTGTTGTACTCCTTGGTTTCAGGTGGTAAGCTATTCCACTACTGTAGCAGTAGTGGTAGCTAGATCTTTGGTACATTGTTGTTGTACCTCTTTGATATGGGTGCAATTTTCATTGAATTGTCTGGTGACTTTGGGGTCTACGTGGGTAATAGTGGTGTTCTGCTGTCTCTGGACAGCACTCTGAGCAGAGTTTGCACGTGAAAGTTGGCTCATCTGTTCCATCAATTTTTGAATATGTCAATGGTGGTCAGTGAGGGTTGTTCCTTGGGCTTCCAGGTGAACTGCAGACAACTCCAAGTTGGCAGCTAAAGTGACAGTGAAGTTGTAGAGAGGAGTAAACTGGGTATCCACAAAGGTATTTGACTCTTGAGTTATCCCTTCTAAGGGGACAACAGTTGCTCTTGCACGGGCGTCAGACTCTTCCAGTTGCTGGTTGGTGGCATTTTTCCATTCACCTTGGCGCTTGAAACTTATAGCCGCCAACTGTTGGAGGTCTTCATGACAATTATTGAGCTCTCAGAGGCTGGCATTGACCTGATTAAGTCTATTTACAGTGTCCATGAGTTTGGGATGACCAACCCTGGTGGTGTATGTGGTCAGTCTGTCCAAACTGTTGACAGTTGATCAAGGAAGGGCTCCATTGTTGTGCTTGATCATTTGCTTGATTTCTTGCAGGTCTTGCTCAGTGTTGGTGGTCTCCGCTGAAGTATCCAGAGGGAGATAGGGATCAGTGTTGGTCTTTCTGATAGAAGGGGCAATCAGAAACAATTGAAGACTGGGGCTAGTTGAGACAGGGTATATTGATGCAGAAGGCCAACAATTGAGAGTTTGACCAACTCCAGAAGCAGAGAAAATGAAGGCCTCAAAGGTTGGGACCAACTGTCTCACTGGTCAGCTAAGAGGTTCCCAGGGTCCCAGAAGAGGGATTGGGGCTGGTTGTACTGTGGGTATCTCCATTGATTGGAGTTGTTCTACGGGGCTAGGACAATTATTAGGGTTACTTAGTACCCTGTTTGGAGTGGTGGTTTGTTGGTTGGTCCAATTTCCCGTGGTGCAATTCCCCAGGGGAGACGGTCTGGTCTGACGGAATTGTTGGAGGTGGTGGTTGAGGGCCAGGAAGTAGTTCTAGCAGTTGACAACTGACTCACCTGTTGGGGGGCATGCCGCCAACTGGTCTCAGGGTATTGGCGCTTGCTTGAGATGGTGCTGATGTGTTAGTGGCTGGAGAGCCTTTTCTGTTAGGACAATCAACCTGTTTAATGTTGTCATTTAAAGGTAGAAGCAGTACTTAAGAAGATCTAGTGTTTACCATGTTAGGTAGGTTCTTCCCTTGTCAGAGGCTTTATAGGCATTGATGGGGGTTGGTAAAGGAATTGGCTAAAAGCCCCTGTAGTGAGCACCAAGATGTGGTACTCTTACTACAGTAATGGGGGATAGTCTAAGGGTTGGTTGGTAACCTTGGTACTTTACAAGTCAGAAACCAGACAAGAAGTTTGGTAGTACAAAAGCAGTTGGACCTATAGAACAACAAAGAGTTTAGAGTAGTGGCAACAGCAACTACTTGAAAACAAATCCTCAACAAGCAACTTCTAGGCAAGCTTAGTTGGCAGTTTGGTTGATGGGAGGAGACTAGCCTTTGCAGTTCTTGGATTATACACTCAACAAAGTAATCAATGGTGTATCTAATATAATGGGGGTATAACATATATTTTATTGAGAAAAGAAAGAGGGGTTTAAATACTACAACTAACTTGATAACTCAAGGTAATTTGGTCATTGCTTGGGGGTTGAGAGAGGGGGGAATGAATGTCAAACAACTAAGGATTGACAAAACAATTGAGGGAGGATGAAAGCAGCCCCAGTGGCACAAGAGGGTTGCAGAGGCTCAAGGATGGGGAATTCAGTCAGTTGTAACTGCAGTCAGTGAACTGTATTAATTGATAGAATTAACAACCAGTTGGTAAAGTCCTAATTTGGAACCAAAGCAGGTGGATAAGCAATCTGGAAGCAATTTGGTGGAGTCCCAATCCAAGGGCCAAGGTGGATAAGCAATCCAGAATCTAGTCTAAATCATAATTATCAAGAACAACCAAATATTTGGAAGGGAGATCAGGATCCTAGTACAATCATAAAGTACCCAATGATAATCATAATTAAAGCAATCTATTGGTGATGAGTTTCACCACACCCCTCATCCAGTTACTTCACAACATCCCCTTTGAATGGACAGATAGCCAACAACAAGCATTCAAAGCATTGAAGGCCAAGCTCAAAAAGGCTCTTATCTTGGTCTATCCTGATTATGATAAAGAGTTCATCTTGTATACTGACACTAGTGGAGTAGCTGTGGGTGCCATCCTTGCCCAGCTTGACAATGAAAGCGTGGATCAACTTGTATCCTACTCTTTGCAAGTCCTCAATAAGCACAAAAAGAACTACAGCGTCACTGAGAAGGAGTGCTTGGCGGTGCTGCACGCAGTGAAACAGTTTTGGCACTAAATTTATGGGACCCACTTCATGGTGGTCACAGATCACTCCTCCCTCAAATGGCTACAGCAGCTAAAAAACCTGAATGTCAATTAGCATGTTGGGCTCTGTGTCTACAAGGATACAATTCCACTATGATACACCGTCCTGGGGCCCAACATCAGAATGCTGATGGCCTGTCAAAGATGCCAATTCTAGCTATCCACCCCACTGAGGCTAGTTGCCTATACAAATTAATAGGGTATCCCAACTCTTGGACCACTGAGTCAGAAGATATTTTCTTGGTGCTACAGACCCTATCCAAGGACACTGTTATTTGTGATAGGCAGCTCTTCAAATATTTACCAACACCTATCTACACTACATTTGCCCTAGCATGAGGATAGCCATTATCCTTCAAGCTCACATTGACACTAGACATGAAAGCATAGCCAAGACTCATGACTGGTTGTGCAAAATCTTCTATTGGGAAAACATGCGCCTTCTGATCCCTGATGTCCTTGCCTCCTGTCACTCCTGTCAGCTCCAACGCCCTCGCCTATCCCAACACTAGTTCAAGCTTATCCCTCCAAAGCATGCCTTCCACACGGTGAGTATTGATGCTGTTGGGCCTTTCCCTTGGTCTAGGTTGGGATGTTGGTTTATCTTGATCACCATAAACCATTTTAGCAAATGGGTTGAAGCCAGAGCAACAAAATATATAACTGCCAAGACCACGGCTACTTTCTTGCTGCAAAACATCTTCTATTGACTTGGCTGCCCTCAAGTCCTGCTTTCTGACAATGGTACCAACTTTAATGCTCGCCTTATCACTTCTATTGTTGAGGCTATGGGGACCCACCAATTGTTCTCTGCGCCATATAACCCCTCAACCAATGGAACTGCCAAACAAGCAAACTCCACCCTTGTGTCCATAATGAGGAAGCTCATGCTCTTTAAGGCTGCCAATTGATATATGTTTCTCCCTACTACTCTCTTTACTTACCGCCTCAGTAGACACCAAGTGGCTGGTCAGTCCCCTTTTACCATGCTGTATGGTTGTGAAGCTGCCACCCCCTCAATCTTGGGACCCCCCTTGATCAAAGTTGATGTGTCTGCAAATCCTGAGGCCCATGTTAAAGACTTAACCAATTGTATCATTGACATTCAAGCAACAGCTTATTCCACTGCTTACAAGGTCAAGGCTCTGGATCTCCCTGTCCAATGCTACTAGAGCCCCCCCTGATTATTAAACAGGCGCTCTAGTTCTCTGCTACCATAATTGTACAGGAGATAGAGCCCATAAGCTAGACTCCCTCTGGGTTGGGCCCTGTGAGGTCACCTTTAAGAAGGGTGTTGAATATAACGCAAAATTACTGTCTTCTGGATGTTCTTTTGCCCGTGTTCACTCCAAATTTCACCGCAAATATCAACTCCCTGTGTCTAATCTTGAGAGGGGAGATGTTGTGATTTTGCAATTAATGCTATTTTGATATGGCCTTCAAATATTGATAGCTGCAAAGATTTTGCTGGGTTTGCCTTCAATTTTGGATATTCCTTGCCTTCTGTAAATGGGTCTGGTTCAATATCCACCCATTCTGGAATACCATACCTGTCTATGAATAATCCTGGTATGACTTCATCCCAACGTGACCCCCTCAGCCACTCTTTCTTCCTAATGAGTGATCACTGTTCCTTGTCTACTATTTAAACTAGAATCATTTCTCCTAATAAAGACAAGTTTATCCACATTTGTGTTGGTTTTAATAATCTTCAAGGTTTTTCCTGTCCTTTCTGCCAAAAAGACTTTCACATCTTGTTTTCCAGGAAATTAAGGTATGTACCCTTAATTTTGCCCTGAAGTCTAACCCAAGGCTAGCTTCACACCTCAAATCTTTTGTTATAAAGATTTTCCGCTGTGTCCTCCTGGATGTCGTCCCCAGGAGCCAAACATGACAGTATTTCAATCCTCTTTCTTTCATATCCTATGTATTTGGTTTATCTAGTCCTTGCCAAGAGATCTGTAATGAGGATGGTTTCCAAGTTGTATCTGAGTAGGCCGAGTTGGGCGGATATTCAGTAAAATGCACAGGTCCAAAGGGAGCTCCAGGGGGCGGTATAGTTCCTGGGGAGGTTCAGCAGGTTGGTCTCTGGAGGGGGCATTTGCCTGGTTGTCTACTTGGCCGGAGTTAAGATGTAAGATCACTAAGACTAGATAAGGTAAGATTTGTTTGAACCAAGGTTCATAAAACTTTATTATCAAAAGTGATGGTGTGGTCATCACCACACTGCCAGCTTCTTATACCATGTGATTTTGCTTTTTTTGCTTTTTGCAAGCTTCAGGTTCATGGACAGTTTGCCATTAGGGCATGTATCTTGGCTTAGGGTCTGGAGAGCATCGGGTTCTGGTTAGGTACACTCTGGCAAACAGAAGTGACAATGCTTAATTTTGCCGCTGTGGTTCATCATGTACCCTGAGCTGGCCAATCACAATGCTTTTTCTGGACTGGAGACTGGCAACAGCTGGTGTTTGTTGGCAGGGCTAGTAGTAGGTCTTTTCCAACCTCCTTAGACAGACAACATCTCCTGTGTAGGTATGGGTCTTCAGTGGTACCAATTTGGTGGCAATCTGGTAACTATTCAGGGAATCTTCATTATTAAGCCAGCAGGTTGCAGGGCAACTTAATAATTCAAGTCTGTGACTTAACAGGTTGGCGGGTCCTAGACTGTTCTGGGGGGGCAATCTGCCTTCAGAGGACTGGGGTTCAACTCTTGGGTTTTCAATACAAATATTGAAATGTCATTCATGACATCATCCCCTTCCTTTCTTGGGGTCCCTTCCTTCCTGGCCTTCTTCTTGAGGTATTGTTGGATTGTTAGTTGGGCATTAGGTAGGTTGCTTAATAGTTCCCAGGTGCTTTCCTTGGGTGGATATCCCTTCCATTTGATGTAATACTGGAGGGTTTTGTAGTGGGTACAGTCTCTATGAACACATTCACTTTTTTATTCTTCAGAGCGTCCTACTTGGATGGGAGGATGGTCAGTCTTGAGTCTCTGGTGGGGGTATTTCCTTCTTTCTTGAATAGAAGCGCGCGGTGGAAGACATTATGTATTTTTCACAAGGGGTAGTTCTAGTTCAAATGCTACTTCACCTACTAGCTTGGTGATCTTGTAGGGGCCACTTCTTCTGTGGGCTAACTTCCAACAGGGGACAGTCAGAGGCACATTTTGAGAGTCCAAATAAACTTTGTCTCCTATCTTCTTGGTTTTCCAGGGATCCTCTTTTTGTCAGCAAAAGCCTTATAAGTCTGGACAGCACGGGTAAGGTTCTTAAGACAGGTTTATTGGGTGTTGTGTATCTGTTCAATCCAGGTTTGTCCTGACGGGTTTATCTCCTTACTACCAATACTGGGATCCCAAGATGGATCAAAACCATAGTTGGCTTTGAAGGGGGATATCCCGGTAGATGTGTGGTCTTTACTGTTATAGACATACTGTACCATGGGTAGCATCTTGGCCCCATTGTCTTGGTCAGCGTTGGCGTAGCATTGTAGATATGTTTGAGTATTTGGTTTTCTTGTTCAGTCTGGCTGTTAATCTGTGGGTGGTATGAGGTGGATACGCAGCGCTTTACCCCTAAGTTCTTCATCACCTGAGTCCATAGTTTGAGGTGAATTGAGGGCCCCTATCAGTGATGATTTCTGCTGGAGTGCCGTGTTGAGTTAGGATGTGGTTGTGGAAATGTCTAGCTGTCTCTGTGGCAGTGCAGTGGGTGATGATAGGGACAAATTAGGACATCTTAGTAAATTTATCTACCATGACCAGGATGATGCTGAACAAATTGGAGGGGGCAGTTCTAATATAATTGTGGCAGATCCAGGTCCAACCAGTCCATCCTGCCATTATCCTGCCCTTGACTCTTATTCCCATTACCTTCCTTTTACAAAGCTTCAAAGATCTTTGTCTCTAGAGAGGAAATTTTTATGGGACAACACTTTGTTATCATCCCGCCAACAGGCCATAATCTCAACACTCTTTTCCTCCCTTGCCCTTAAAGCCTCAATTTCACAATTTGCCTTTTCTTTCACTTGCTGTAAGATTTTGTCCCATCTTACTAACAGGTTCCAGGAATCCCACACATAGATTTAATTTCCTTGGGCAGGAGTACCTTCCTTTGCAAAATAATTGGATTATAACTCTTCAAACGCAGCCTTTACTTCCACCAAGGACTCCTCAGGCACAGTCTTGGTGACCTCCAAGCTTGCCCAAGCTTCCTCCAACAAACTTGTTGGAACCTCTTTCCTGGCAGCAGCAGTTTCCATGAAAAGTACTCCAAATTTGGTCCTTCTATAATTTAACAGAGAAGACATAATAATTGAAAAGGTAGTTGAGGGGAAAGCGTCAAAATTGACAATATATTTTTATAAAAGTGTAGCTGTTTTTGCTTATATACCGCTTGGGGCATATTTGGCTGAAACCCCCTCTGGTTCCTGAATCAACCTATGATTCATCTCACGTGATCTATGATGTTTGAGTCATACAAACCTAGATCTTTACCTAAAAGATCACCAACATTTCTCAACCTATGAGAATCAACCTACAATGGGAAGAAGTCACCTGACTCCATTCATCCCAATGTACCAATTCAGCATGGAGCTTCCTCAGCTCCCGGCACCAAAACCCTGTGGATTAAACATCCCAAAACCCAGCTATTAATGTTCCAACTGGCAACCAGCTGATCAACCCTGAATCCCTAGGCATCCTTGCCTTTCTTTAGTTATCTTCACATTTAATGGTTTTTTTCCTTAAAACCCATTAAAACACTTCAAAACTTGAACCAGGCGCCACTGCAGCGCCCAGGAACTTTCCCAGGCAGCGCCCCAGCACCTGAAAAATTTGATAGCGGCGCCTTGGCACTTTGCAAATCCATTAGGTGGTGCTTTTAACCTAATGAATTTGCTGAAGCGGTGCTTTTAACCCAAAATTTGGGGGTTTACTTATGGTTGACCTTAACCAAACTTCTTGACATAGTCAAGACAATTTAACCAATATAATTAAATCCTCATTAATTATATTCTCATGTATTTATTTATTAATCTTCCCAATTAATTAAACCGTTTTTGAGACACCCAGTCTCCCAGATTGACTCAACCAATCTTGCCTTCTGTTCATTTATTGAACCTAGATATCCAGTTTTCAGGAATCTTTACCTTAAGACTTCCAATCAAACCTATCTACATGCAATAATCATAAAAACAGAGATAACTTTATATTTATGAGCATTTATTTGGCTAAATACTCAATAGTGACTGTTGTACAGTCACAATAATCCATTAAAAAGGACTGCCAGGGCCCCGCTGGTATGTCTAGTGGTCTAGCAGGCCTTCAGGTTTGGATCTACGGGTTTTGGTTCTTTCACATGTCTCGCAGCCTTTGATGTAGGCAGCCACGTCTTTGTCTAGTTAGGGCCAAGCGTAACTCTTCTTAATTCCTTGGAGTGTCTTGAGTCTGCCAGGGTGGCCGGCCATCTCAGAGTCATGATAGTCAATGAGTACTTTGATCCTTTTTTCCCTCTGGTACATAGATCTGGTTGTGTAGTAACAGGGTAGATCCCTTTAATGAGAATCCTTTCTTTTGGTGGCAGCTCTATGGGTCTGAGGTCAAGTTGGCAACAAGTTACGCTAATTACTTGTCTAGATCTGCACCTCAATTATGTTGGGTTTGCGGGCCATGATCTTCATGTACATCAGTTGGATGCCTAGGCTGGCAGGGTCAAGGAGTACATGGGTGTTGTGGTCCTTGGTTTCTGTAGAGGAAGGGATCAGGTCAGCTCTTCTACTCAGGGTGTTAGGTACCATGTTCACCTTTCTGGGTTTGTAGTTGATGGTCAAGGTGTAGTTGGCCAGTTCTAAGGCCCATCTGGCCTGCCTTTGGTTCAGTTGTCTGGGTTTAAAGAATTAAACCAAGTTATTGTGGTTGGTTAGGACCTTTTGTCAGGGATCCAGTCTTGGGCAGCCAGCCTGTTGTTTTCAGGGGTAACTTGGGCTGGGTTTATTGCAGGCAATGCCCATCACAAGAGAGGAGCTAACTTTAGAAGGTAGGAAGCAGTTTCTCCACCCACAATCACGGGCCAGCAGCTGGTATGATGGTGTCCATCACCCTTGCAAGGATGATGTACACTATACCAAAAAGCTTGCTGGTATAGTTGGTTGGAAGGTTGGGTGAGGAGGCTGGCATTGATTTGGGTGTTACAGGTGGTTCCATGTAGATATTGTAGGCCGGGAGGTAATTGAATTTCCCTCTGAACAACTTGGGTGCTGAAAATATCTACAGGCCTTGCTGGTTGTATCTAATAGCAGATTGGATGTGGGCTATGGGTCAAGTTCAAGGATTTTCTCTGGTGTATAGTCCTTGTATTCATATTTCAGAGGGTAGTCAGTAAAATGGACAGGTCCAAAGGGTACACCAGGAGGACAGAAAATAGCGGGTAGTGGGGCAGGCAGGCCAGGAGATCTTGAACTGAATTTGTAGACAGCAAATACAAAATAAGGCAATAGCTGTATGAGCCAAATTAACATAACCTTTATTCAAAAATGACAATAAGTTTGGAGCACAGGGTCCTTGGGTCTATATAGCACCCCACCTCCAAACTTAACATTTTCCATGGGGGGGTCATCAGGGCATTGAGAAAGGCAGGGCCGGGGGAATTGGGTACTTGGGTCTAAAGGCAGCAAAATGGTACTTGGCCTGGGAGTTCTTTTATTGGTTGAGACTCCCAATTTAGCTACCTGATTATCTTGCTCTAGTGTTGTGGTCATGGGGCCGGTTTGCAGGCTGGTGCCTCTTCCTTGTGTTGGCTCTTGATTGGCTGCTGGTGTACACTTCAAACTCATGAAACTAATGATTGCCACTTTGGCACCTCCATTAGGTGCTGTGATTGGCATTCCACTTGGTGCAATAATTTCCTTTGCGTGGTCTGTTTCACTGCATGGGCCATCATCTTCAGTGTCAGCTTGCGGGGGCTCAATCCCAGAAAAATCTGGGTGGGCAGTCCTTTGGTCCATAGACCTGGCAGCCTGGGGGGATCTAGGTTCCGGGTTCAATTCCTGCTCTTGGGTCCGGGTTTCCAGAGAGGAAAAATTGACAATCCTGACACCATCCCCTTCTTCCCCCAAGAGCCCTCCCTTATGATTCTTCTTGTTCATATAGAGTTGGACGGCTTCTTGGGCATTGGTCAGGTTGCTAAGTGGTTCCTAAGTACTTTCTTCTTGTTGGTATCCTCTCCACTTATATAATACTGGGGGTTTTTGTAGTGAGTTTGGTTGCCGTGTATGTATTCAACCTCATATTCCTCACTGCAGTTTGTTTGGATGGGTGGGGGCTGTCTTAATCTGTTGGTGGGGAAGCAAATTCCCATCCTTTTTGAACAACAGGGAGCAATGTAACACATCATGAATCTTCCAGGAGGGGGACTGGTCTACCTTGAAGGCAACCTCACTGACTAGTTTGGTGATTTTGTGGGGGCCGCTTCTTTTGTGAGCTAATTTCCTGCAGGGCACGTGCAGGGGTATGTTCCAGGAGTCTAGGTATACCTCATCTCCCCCTTGTAAGGGTTGACCTGTGGTTTTTTTGCGGTCAGCAGAGGCTTTTTATGTCTGCACTGCGTTATTCAGGTTTGTCAAACATGTTTTTTTTGTGCTGTGGATCTGCTCAACCTAGGAACCCCCAGTGGTGTTAGTTTCCTTCTTGCCAATCTTGGGATCTCAGATGGGGTCAAAACCGCAGTTGGCTTTGAACAGAGACATCCCAGTAGAGGCGTGGTCTTTACTATTGTATGCAAACTGGGCCATGGGAAGAATGTTGGCCCAATTTTCCTGGTCAATGTTGGCATAGCATTGGAGGTATTGTTCTAGGATCTGGTTTACTCTTTTGGTTTGGCCATCAGTCTGCGGGTGGTAGGAGGTAGATACACACTGCTTGATTCCCAAGTCTTTCATCACTTGCATTCAGTAGTTTGACGTAAATTGGGGTCCTCTATCAGTGATGATTTCCGCCAGAGTACTGTGTTGAGTTAGGATGTGGTTGTGGAAGTGTCTAGCTGTCTCTGCAGCAGTGCAGTGGGTGGTGGTTGGTACAAAGTATGCCATCTTGGTGAAGCAGTCTACCAAGACCAGGATTGCGTTGAAGGAAAGGAACAGGGGCAATTTGACAATGTAGTCCATAGAAAAAGATCTCCAGGGTCCAGTGGGTATATCCAAGGGTCTTAAAAGATCTTTAGGTTTGTTTCTGCAGGGTTTGGTTTGTCAACAGGTCTCACATCCTTTCAGGTATGCGCTTACTTCTTGGTCTATCTTTGGCCAGGCAAAGTTCCTTCTAATGCTCTGGAGGGTCTTGAGTCTCCCTGGGTGTCTGGCCATCTCATAATTGTGATAATCTTGAAAGTTATTGGTCCTGATGCTTCCTTCTGGCACAAAGATTCTGTTGTGCAGCATTAGTGTTGTTCCCTTCAATGAGTAGCCTTTGTGATAGTGAGGACTATCCAAGGATTTTTAAAGGTCAATGATCATGGTTTTGATGAATTTGTTGAGTGATTGGGCCTTCAGTACTTCTAGTTTTCTGGCCCTGATCTTCATCAATCTCAGGTGTATGCCTAGGCTAGCTGGGTCTAAGAGTACTTGAGTGTTGTGGTTGCAAGTTTCTATGTGGGTGGGTGCCAGGTCAGTTCTTCTACTTAGGGCGTTGGGTACTACGTTTACCTTTCCTGGCTTGTAGTCTATGATCAGAGTGTAGTTGGCTATTTCTAAAGTCCATCTTTCTTGTGGTTGGTTGAGCTTTTTTGGTTTGAAGAAATAGACCAAGTTCTTGTGGTCTGTCAGGACTTTTACTGGGAATTCAGCGCCACAGAGGTACCGGCGCCAATGTTTCAGGGTCCTCATAATGGCTAGCATTTCTTTGTTGTAAATCAGGTAGTTTCCTTCAGCAGGCAGCATCTTCTTAGATCAATATGCTATAGGATGTAGCATATCATCCCCTCCTTCCTGAAGAAGGACCCTGCTGTGTTTGGCTCCTGGGGACAACATCCAGGAGGACACGGCGGGAAATCTTTATAACAAAAAATTTGAGGTTCAAAGCTAGCCTTGGGTTAGCCTTCAGGGCAAAATTACAGGCATGTACCTTAATTTCCTGGAATACAATATTAGGACTTCCTTTTGGCAAAAAGGAAAGGAAAAAGCGTGAAGAATATTAAAGCCAACACAAATGTGGATAAACTTGTCTTTATTAGGAGAAATAATTCTACTTAAATAGTAGACAAGGACAGTGATCACTCATTAGATAGACAGAGTGGTCAAGGGAGTCACATTGGGGTGAGGTCATACCAGGATCAGACAAGGGAAGGTATGGTATTCCAGAATGGGTGGATATTGATACAGACCCATTTATGGAAGGCAAGGAATTCCCAAACTTGAAAGCAAAACCAGTCAAATCTTTGTATCTATCATTATTCAAAGGCCATATTGAAATAGCATTAATTGTGCAATTTCCAACATCTCTCCCCCTCAAGATTAGACACAGGGAGTTGATATTTGCAAAGGAATTTGGAATGGACTCAGGCAAAAGTACATCCAGAGGACAGCAACTTCAAGGTATACTTGACGCCCTTCTTAAAGGTGACCTCACAGGGCCCAACCCAGAGGGAGTCTAGCTTATGGGCTCTATCTCCTGTACAATTCTGATAGTAGATAACCAGGAGGCCTATTTGATACTCAGGGAGTGAGGCTCTAGCAGCATTGAACGGGGAGAGCTCTAAAGCCTTGACCTTGTAAGCAGTGGAATATGCTGTTTCTTGGATGTTGATGATACAATTAGTTAAGTCTTTGACATGGGCCTTGGGATTGGCAGACGCATCAACTTTGATCAAAGGGGGTCCCAAGATTGAGGGGGTGGCAGATCACCCCTATAAAGCATGGCAAAAGGGGATTGACCAGTCACTAGGTGCCTACTGAGTCAATAAGCAAAGAGGACAGCAGGGAGGAACATATCCCAATTGGCGGCGTTAGAGAGCGTGATTTTCCTCAATATGAACACCAGGGAAGAATTGGCTTGTTCAACAGTTCCATTAGTCAAAGAGTTATATGGTGCAGAGAATGATTGGTGGGTACTCATAGCTTCTACAATAGACGTGATGAGGCAAGAATTAAAATTGGTGCCATTTTCAGAAAGCAGGACTTGAGGGCAGCCATGTTGGTAGAAGATATCTTGCAGCAAGAAATTAGCAGTGGTCTTGGTAGTTATATCTTTTGTTGCTCTGGCTTTGGCCCATTTGCTAAAATGGTCTACAACAACTAAGATAAATCAACACCCAGACCTTGACCAAGGTAGAGGCCCAACAGCATCAATGATCACAGTGTGGAAGGCATGTTTAGGGGGGATGAGTTTGAATTGGTGTTGGGAAGGGCAAGGGCGTTAGAGCTGGAACAAATGGCAGGAGGCAAGAACATCAGGGTTTAGAAAGCGCATGTTTTCCAAGTAGAAGTTCTTTCATAGCTAGTCATGGGTTTTGGCTATACCTCCGTGTTCAGTGTCAATGTGAGCTTGGAGAATAATGGCTATTCTCATTCTAGGGCAAACGTAAAGTAGATAGTCATTGTTGACTTTCTTGAAGAGTTGTCTATCTCAAATAACAGTGTCTTTGAATGGGGTCTGTAGAGCCAATCAGATGTCTTCTGGATCAGTGGTCCAGAGTCAGGGTGCCCTATTAATTTGTATAGGCAATAAATGTCTGTGGGGTGGATAGCTAGTATGGACATCCTTGACAGACCATCAGTGTTCTGATGTTGGGCCCCAGGACAATGTAATACAGTGAAATTGTATCCTTGCAGGCGCAGATCCCAATGTGCTAATTGACCTTCAGGCTCCTTTAGTTGTTGCAGCCATTTAAGGGAGGAGTGATCTGTGATCACAGTGAAGTGGGTTCTGTAGATGTAGTGCCTGAATTGCTTTACCACATGCAACACTACCAGGTATTCCTTCTTGGTGACAATGTAGTTCTTTTTGTGCTTATTGAGGGCTTGCAAAGAGTAGGCTACAGGGCAATCTATGCCTTCATTGTCAATCTGGGCTAAGATGACACCCACAGCTACTCTGATTGTTTCAGTATACAAGATAAACTCCTAATTATAATCAGGGTAGACTAGGATAGGGGCTTCTTTGAGCTTGGCCTTCAGCACTTCAAACAATTGCTGCTGACTGTCAGTCCACTCAAAGGGGACGTTTAAAAGGAGCTGGACAAGGGGTTCACTCAATTCAGCAAAATTGGGTATGAACTGTCAATAGTAACCCATCATACCAAGAAATACTTGAACTTCCTGAAAGTTTGTGGGAGGCAGCATCTTGTCAATGGCTTCCACCTTATTATTCATGGGGCATATTCCAGTTAGGTGACCTCATGACCTAAGAATTTAAGAGCTCTTTAAAGAAGGAGCACTTGGAGGGTTTGAGCTTCAAGCCAGCTTTGCAGATTTTGATGAAGAAAGCCTTGGGGTGTTCCAAGTGGTTGTTAAAGGTAGCACTGAATACAGTGATGTCATCAAGGTACAAGAGGACACAAGAGAGCTTTAGATCTTGTAGGATGGAATCTACAGCCCTTTGAAACGTAGCTGGGGCATTGCAGAGTCCTTGGGGCATCTGAGCAGGTTCATAGAGCCCCTCAGAGGTAATGAGAGCAGCCTTCTCTTGGTTGTCTGGTGATAAGTCAACTTGTCAATATCCAGAGTCTAGACCCATAGCTGAGAAAAACTTGGAATCACCCAACTGTCTGAGAGCATTGTCAATTCTGGGCAAGGGGTAAAAGTCTTGCTTAGTAAGCAAGTTCAGGCAGTGGTATTCCATTACAATGTGATGTCCTTTGTCCTTTTTCTTGAGGATCAGTAAAGGTGAGGCCCAAGGACTTTGAGAGGGAGCCAAGAGTCCAGAATCTAGGAGTTGTTTAAGCTCCTTAGATACATGGACATCCTCTACCCTACTACAACAGTATGGTTTGTCACAAAAAGGAGGTACATCATCAGTATCAATCTGATGGATGACCCTTTTAGCTAGGCCATAGTCCGTAGGTCCAGAGGCAAAGATGTTGCTAAACTGATTGAGCAGGTCCAACATGTCTTTTTGTGGGATGGGTGACAATTGGGGGAAGTCAGCAGCAGTGAATAAGGAGAGAACTTGTGGATTGTATTCAGGTATATTGAAATCACTAAAAGTTCCAAAAGGGTAGAGGGATGCCACTTGTTATTCTCCCAGTATACAACCATGCCCTACAACCTGGCCCCAAGTCACCTGAATGGGCAGGGCTGTCAGGTTGGCAAGCAATAGTTGTATAGGCTCTTTGTGAGCTTGATCTAGGATTCCTGGACACATTCAGGGTTCTTTACGTCTTAGGGATTCAGGTGAGTAGAGTTCCAGGAACAACTTTTTGGGTAATTCATAAGAAATCTGATAGTTGATAACCACTTGAGAGCCTGGAGAGATGGTGATAGCCGCTGGGGAAGAAGAGGTACCCCTTCTTCCTCAGGGCAGGAAGGAGGAGGGGTACATATGTTAGAGGATTGAATCCTATACTTGAGAGAGAAGACACCTGTAGGGTATTCAAGCACGCAAGTTTTAGACGTTTTCCTGGGAGGCGCGGAGGTTCCTCAAAAATCAAAGGGACTTCATATCCTAAGAGAAAAAGATATCCATCTTGTAGGTTTAAAATTCTTTTATGTTCTCAGAGGAATTGAGTACCAACCAAGAGGTTGTAGCTTTTGTTCTCAAGGACAAAGCGGGGGAAGCAATGAGGAGTTTCCCAACTCTCATGGGTAGAGAAGAGTAGGCACCAATGGCTCAAGTTTGTGCCATGCCAGCTTTGCCATACAACTGAGTGTAGTTGAGGTCAGGAGCCAGTTTAAGCTTCTTCATTAGTTTTGAAGATACTATGTTGACTGAAGAACCCGTTTCCAGGATGGCTTTGATTTTAACCTTTTGGATTGATACTTTCACATGTGTTGTATCTTTCCCAAAGGAGGACAAGACAGCTAGCACATCCTGTGCAGCCTTTATCTCTTTTTTCCATTTAGCTAACATGCATCTTAAGGCAGTAATCCCCTTATATACAGTCTGCAGTGAGAGAGATACAGTCACATTGTGAAAGAGAGCTTTGGCTAACTTGGCGGCTTCTTCAGAAGAGTCAATCAAGACAGGAGGTTGATGGGCCTGGGCTAGGTAAGGGCAAGTCACCATGGCCTTGGCTTCACTTGAAGGTGCACAAGAAGTGGTGGTGGTCTTCCCAGAGCAAAGCTTGTACGGGACAGATACAGTTTCTGGAACAGCCAGAACAGAGTAGCCATAACTATTGGATTCTTCACTAGCAAAATCTTCAGGTTCTGAATTACTGGAGAGATTTTGGAATAGTGAAGAATAAATGAGCCAGAGGAGGAAAGAGCTTCCTTGTCAGAAGGAGGATCAGGAGGAGATGGGGGAGATTGGTCAGCAGAGAGTGTCTCTGTTTCTAAGCTGACCTCTCTTTTCCCGCCTGTTCCTTGGGGTCACAACCTTCTACCCGGGGATTAGTGCAGGTATGTGAGTGATGTCCTATTTGACCGCATTTATGACAGCCTTGCTTCTTAGTCTGTCCACCTGAACCCAGAGTCATAATGTGTGGTGTAAAAGAGGTGGTCCTGGAATTACTAGCTTTATTTTCACGCACCACAGTACCCCCATCGGTCAAATGCATGTCTTGTAAAAGTTTCTTAATACTCTTCATGGAAGTGAGTGAAGCCTTTTGTTCCTTAAAGTGTAGGCATAGAAGCTGGTTCACCTTCAAAGCGTTCAAACATGCCATATAAGCTTCCTGAGGAGTTAACTGTCAACTGGTTATTAACTGTTGACCTTCAATATAGAAGCAATCTGCAAACTCAGCCAGGGTTTCCTTGGGCTTAAAAGCAATGCGCATAAATGCATCTTTCTTGAACTCCAAGCTGAGATCTCCTCCAAACTCCTCAATAAGGAGGCACTTCATGTCCTCCCAAGTAACAATGGAGGGGAGTTTGGGGACCACTAATTCTTGGCATGTGGGGTAAAGACAGGTAAGGATATATTCCTTTTTGAGCTTGTCAGTAGCCATATGCATTGCAGTCTTGTAGATTTTTAAAAGGGCAGCAATTGTAGAGGTTTTAGGGTCAAATATCTGTTTGAAGGTTGGCTTGTAGTTCAGTTCAATGGACAAGGAAGTGGACTGGCTGTTTTCACCAGGGTTGAGGACATTGATGTGAGGATTGCCCTTAAACTTAGATTTAGCAGCAGTCTATCTAGCCCAGAGAAGTCAAAGACTCTCCTCAAGGGTATTCAATGTAGAGCTATTCTGTTCACTGATATCCTGGGCGGTAGCAGCAGCAGCTCCAAATTCATTAATTTTGATCTGTTTTACTGCCAACGTGCCAGTAACCCCATTGATACAAGTAGTCAGGGAAGTTGTTTGAGCAACCAGTTGGGTAACTTGTCCATTTATTGTCTCTGTGAGTCAGGAGAGGGTTTGCACCTTGCGTTCTAGAGCGTCTTGCCAATCTGCTACATCATTAGTTACTGTTGCTAAGTGGTCCAAGGCAAGAGCACAGTTGACATAGGGTTGGCCTCCTAATCCCTGGAAATACCCATGGCCATGGTGGGTAGGAGTACCATGGACTTCAGTCTCCCTTTTGCCATCAGACTCAGAGGACAAGTCATCAGGATCAGAAAGACATTTGCTTCAAATACTCAATCTTACCCCACAAAGTAGCCACTTGGTCAGTTAGCATGGCAATGCGGGGATCAGGTGTAGGTTCAACAGGTGGTGGATGCAGGGCAGAGGCTTGACGTCAAGTATTAGCTTTGAGTTTGGTTATAGCTTCCCATACTCTAGCTTCAAAGGCAGACAGGGTCTCAACCAAAGGAGTTGGCGGAGTCACTTCAATGGAGGCCACCATATTGTTGACATAGACTGAACCTGACTTAGAGTGTTTCCCAAAGCGGCCTTGTCCAAGCCATACTGTAAATGTAGATGTTGCACCCCAAGTATTAATGTGGGTCCCAACAAACTCAAGCTGATAATTAACATGCTCTCAAAACTGATTTAGTTCAGCAACTAGAGTCTTGGAATCTTGACAGTATTTTAGGAGGGTTTACTCTATCTGGCTGCGCCAAGTTGTTTGGTGGTTATCCAGTTCACAAAGTTGATCCTTAATATACCCAGGGAGAAAGGAGAAGAGGGAGTTTCAAGACAAGGTCAGATACTTTTTTGTAGCTAGCAAGTTGCGCTGGTTATCTGAAATGCAAGCAAATAGACTATGGGACCATTCTTGATAGGCCATATTCTGAGCGTGGCTGTTAGAAACAGTGGTAGCCATGGCAGTCAAGAGTTGGTTTTGAGATCCTAACACCAATTGATGATGGACCAACGCAGATTGGATAAATTGGTTAACTAACACACCAATAGTCTCCATTGATTCTATCATTGCGGGGGGAAGACCAAAATCCAAGACAAAGGAATATAGGTCTTCAGAAGCATACCCAAGACAAAGACCAGGGATAGTGCATTACCACAGTGCCTGTGTGGAGGAGAGAGTGGGCAGCAGCATAAGTTTTCTTGTAGTTGAGTGAGAAAGCTGGAAGGGGTCCAAAAGGGCCCAGGAGACAGCACCATTACCATAGGAGTTGAGTGGGCATCAGTGATATCTTCTTCTAGAGGGGGACTAGAAACTTTAGGTTGCTTGGGCACTTCATAAACAAAAAGGGAAGGACCAGAGAATGCATGAAGGAAAAGGGTAACCAAGGGGCTTGCAGCCCCTGTAGTGAGCACCATTTTGTTGTGTTTGGCTCCTGGGGACAACATCCAGGAGGACACAGCAAGAAATCTTTATAACAAAAGATTTGAGGTTTGAAGCTAGCCTTGGGTTGGCCTTCAGGGCAAAATTAAGGTCATGTACCTTAATTTCCTGGAATAAGAGATGTGAAAGTCCTTTTGTCAAAAAGGAAAGAAAAATCTTGAAGAATACTAAAGCCAACTCAGATGTAGATAAACTTGTCTTTATTAGGAGAAATGATTCTACTTAAATAATAGACAAGGTCAATGATCACTCATTAGGTAGACAGAGTGGTTGAGGGGGTCATGTTGGGATGAGGTCATACCAGGATCAGTTAAGAGCAGGTATGGTATTCCAGAATGGGTGGAGATTGAACCAGCCTCATTTGCAGAAGGTGAGTAATTCCCAAAATCAAACGTAAAACCAGTCAAATCTTTGCATTAATCATTATTTGAAGGCCATATCAAAATAGCATTAATGACATGATTTTCAACAGACCCTACCTGCCGCAAAGTCAGATGCATTGGTTTCCTGTACAAATGGCTTGGTTGGGTTGGGCATGGTCAGGACAGGGGCAGAGGTGAAAGCAAGTTTCAAGGCCTCAAAGTCAGAAGTACATTCAGGGGTCCAGATAAAATGGACTTTGTCAGAGAATAGGCGGGTCAGGGGCAAGGTAATCAGAGAAATGTTTTTGATGAAATCCCTGCAATAATTTGCCGGGCTCAAAAAACTTCTCACATCTTTCCTGCATTTGGGCACCGGCCAAGACGTTATTGCTTCTACTTTGTCCTGTGCCATGGCAAACCTGCTGGTCTTCACTATGTATCCCATGAACTCAGCTTCAGACTGAAAAAATTCACATTTCTTAAGCTTAGTGTGTAGGTTGGCCTATGAGAGTTTCTCCAGTACACGGTTGAGATGTTGGGGATGTTCCTTGTGTGACTTGCTGTAGATGAGAATGTTGTCTAAATATGCAACACTAAAACGGTCAAGGTATTCCCCTAGGACAGTGTTTATCATCCTTTGGAAAGTGCTGGGGGTGTTGAAGAGGCCAAATGGCATTACTAGGTATTTGTACAACCCATATCTGGTTTTGAAGGCTGTCTTGTATTTGTCTCTGTCTTTGATTTGTATCTGGTTGAAAGCATCATGAAGGTCACTTTTTTAGTACACCTGGGCTCCAGTCAGTACAGCACAGAGGTCATCAGCGTTAGGGATGGGTTAACAGTTCTTCACCATAATGTCATTCAGTTTCTGGTAGTTTACGCATGGACACATTCCGCCATCCTTCTTCCCTACAAACAGCATGGGTGACAATCAGGGGGCTTTTGACACTCAGATGAAACTCTTTTTTGTCATATCCTCCAGGTATGCTTTCAATACCACTTGTTCATGGTGTTTGTAACTATAAATGGGGCTGTGGTGTGATTGGGTGCCCGGTAGCAGGCCTATAGTGTGGTCATAGATTGAGTGGCTGGGTAGTTTTGTGGCTTCTTCTTTGCTAAACACATGGTCCCATTTCTTCAGGGGGTAGGTAGTGTCCCAACGCTGGGTTCCATCTTTATGGTTAAGAGTCTGTTGGTTGGGGCTCTGCCATGGCTTATACAGAATGGAACAGTGTCACAAGATTCAGGTTGTCCCAAAGTGGCGGTCTTTTCACAATAGTTCAGGATCAGGTCATTTCTGTTAGACCATGAGTTGCCCAATATTAGGGGATGTGGTAATCCTGGTAAGAGGATCAAGGGGGTTGGGTACACATTCTGTTCAATTGTCAAGGGAAGTTCTTGTTCACATTCATAGCCAGTGTCCAGAGAGCTGTTTCCAGTGATTACTTGTAGGCTGCACTCTGAAGCCGTTAGTCCTAGTTCCTTTGACAGGCTGGAATCAATGAAGCTTTCATCAGCTCCTGTATCAATAAAGGCTTTAATCTAGTGTGTGTGCCCAAAAGTTCTATGGTCACTTGGATGAATTTATAAGATTGTGCAGAGGTGTTTATTTGTACCAAGGATACAGGAGGTATATTCTTCTTAGGACATGCTCTGGTTAGATGACTGGCCTCATGGAAGTAGAAACACAACCCATATCAATAGTGGGTTGTAACTCTTCAGGGGACTGTGGGGCTCCTGGTCACCAGTCCCCAAAGTGTTTCCCGGGCCGTAGCCAGGGACCGGCTCGGAGGAGTCATCATTTCCCAACAGTGGTAAATGGTTGGTGAGGAGCTTATACTTGGCTTGCATAAGGGCAAACTCCTCCAGTATCTTCCCAATCACTAAGCAAGTGTCTCCACTGTACACTTGCACTTCAGCAGGCGCCAACCCTTCTGTAGGCCAATACCAACCCTGTAATAGTCTCACAAACTCTCCCCCAATGAACTCTCTTCCTCTATTTGTCATTTCCAAATGCCTTGTCACCTTCTCCCACTCCTTGTGGGAAGATTTACTAGAGGCAAACTTCCTGCATCCTAGGCAATAGGACTCCTCATCCCCTGGGCTAGGATAGAAAATATGGGGTAATTGACTCATGGGACTTATATTCTCTCTTTACACGGGAAATTTGGATAGGGGTTGTAATAAGCGCTTTATTCACAGTCAGAAGGAAGATCCCCTTAGAAACCTTCTGATATATAACCTTGGGATAGGGGATAATAAAGGGGTTGTTCCAATACTTGAAGTCCTTTAACAATCTCTTGGACTCCTTTAACTTGGTCTTGGGCTCCTGCATCTTGGTTGTAGACTCCTGTCTTCCAATCTTAGGCTTCTGTGGTTTTTTCTAGCTCTGGATTTCTATCCTTGGTCTTTTGCTCCTTCTGTAGCTTCTGTGGCCTTTATAATCCACTTGATCCAGTCCCTGAAGAGTCTCAGATAGCTCTCCCTTTTATAGCCCCTTGTTTCAGACCAAAAACCTCTCTTAGAACTCTGGTTCTTCAAAGCTTAAACTATCCTGTTTTCCTTCTCCTATAATATTTTAAACCTTTAAACTTACTTCAGCCAATGAAAGCCCTGAATTTTCTGCTTCTGCTCCTCATTTTTTAGGCTTTAATTCTTAAGTTAAAGCCCTCAAAACACTGATCAAATAAACTTTGGCTTGCAGCCAATCATATGCCTCAATTCAACGGTTTTGCCAAAAAGGTTTCCCTGGATGACCCATCCTTGACTCTGGTTTGAACCCAAGGCTGTCCTGCTCCGGGTAAACAACTGCTCCACATTTCAAACAGCTTTGCCGTAATTCCCATCACGTTTCCCCAGCAAATCTTGAGCGCTTCCACATATGTTTTACTTAGGCAAATTTTGACCCTTTGATTTTCAACGTTTCTCCGTGTTTTTCTGTGTTTCTCTCAACATTTTGCAACTTCAAACCTGCCTGCTGCTTGCCCTTTTGTTTTTCCTAGTTGTTCTTGGAGAAATTTGCTCTTTTTCCCTTACAGTTTCTCTGTTATTCTTCCAGCTTCTTTCTGGCCTATTTCCTTCTTAATTCTTCTTTCTAAATAAATCTATAGTTCTAACAAACTATATGTTATTTTTTCCTTCTCTTTCTTTTTTATTATATGATACTAAAACCTTTTTAATCATAATCAGGCAGTATTTAATTATTCTTTAACTGCTTCTTTTTATCTGAATTTCTTCTCAAAAGTTACTAAAACCAGCTCTTCCAGTCTCTGCATCCAGTCCAGCTAGTTTACCCTCTTGGATCTTCAGTTCTTCAGCACCAACTTCTGGTTCTTTGGCCATTTTACTCTATGATCAGCTAGTCCTGCATCATAATCTTCTTGCCCTTCAACTTCTCCTCAACCAGTTCCTCAACAAATCCTCACTAGGAACCTTCTTTGTTCTTTCTACACACTGAACCATATTGGTTCATTCCATTCAATATGAATTAACAGTCCATCAACTAGCCTTCACTGTGACCAAACAGTTACTCTCACTAGTCTTCTCTGCTGATTCTGTGAACCACCTTGGTTCTTTATCTCAGCCCCCATTACCAGAACTCGTAGACCCAGGCATGAGTCTACATTGAACTGGTGTTTGACTGGGCTCTTGCAAGTGGCAGTCCACTTAGGCCATTCAACCATAGATCAATGTCTATGTGTTGTCTTTACTCACCCAGGTGATTAAGTCTGGGCTTTCAGTTGCAGAGTAATCAGCTCTACTTCCCAGAGGCCTGATCACACCAAGTTCTGCAGCTTGCTTCCCCAAGCAAGCCACCTTGGTGGCACCTCTGATCAAATCTATACCCTCCAATGCTCACCTTGGGTTTCCCCAAAGCTCCCATAGGGGCATAAACAAGGACACCCTACCATTCTGTTAGGTAGAGTGCTTGCTTGCAGACCTCCTGTAAGTGTATTAGGGTATGTGGAGCCCTCAGAGCTCTTCCCCTCCTTGGCAGCCCGCGTTACCCGCCAGGGGTCAAAAACCTACTCCCCCCAGACAGACAAAGTTCCCTGCTTGCTATTTCAGTCTTCACCCTTTTGCAGCCATAGTTTCCTGCAGGGTGAATTACTATAGCCCCAAAGCAGCCAATATCTTCTACTGGGTGGAGGCAAAATCTTCCCTTGGTAGCAATATGTTACCTACCAGGCAGGCCTTACTTACCCTAGTAGACCATGTTACCTACTAGGCTTACCTCACTTACCCTAGTAGTCATATGTTAACTACTAGGCTTACCTTACTTACCCCTAGTATCCCTATGTTACCTACTAGTTTAAAGTATCACCAGCTAACCACACATTGTCACTCTTCAGCATATTGTCTTTATTTGAAGCCAAATCAGCCCTCGCCTGCAAAACAGCACACATGTGGATCACCACAGAGACATTCCTGTTTAATTGGGTGTTGAGGCTCTGCCGGCTTGGGAAGGATACAAGAACTGCCCCTATTGGCTTATACTCAGGCCTTTGCATAGGGGTAGTAGTTCATCCAAGCTCAGTGTAGGTGATTGGTGTTTCAACAGGTATTTCAAGGCTAAATTAACTCCTTTTCTGAAGATAATGGTGGCTAATTCATCTTCAAGTTGGGTGTGAGCCTTAAGTTTAAGGAACTCATTGATATAGCCTTGAATAGGGTGGTTTGCTTGTCAGATCTCTAACTGAGAGCTCAGTGCATAGTATCTGGTGTCTTGGTCATTGCCAGTGCTCATGAGTTTGGCCTCAAATCTCAAGTAGTCAAGGCAAAATTCAACATCTTCAGTGGTGGCTTTTCCTAATCAATCTAGTGTGTCACCTGATAGCATGTTGGCCACCCCCAAGACCTTCTCAGTGTCACTGGGGTAGGTGTTGGCGTTGATTTGGAAGTGGAGGCAGAGGGCTGGCATGGCTTGGCAAGCTTCTTCTAAGGTGAGTTTGCTCATCTGGGGCATATCCATCTTGGTTGTGGTCTGGTTCACTATCACGTTTTGTACTTGTGACGTGGCTGGGTTCTGGGGGTTTGCACCAAGTGCAGGGTCTTTCAATTCTTTGGCAGGTCAGTTTTTCATCCATGAGAGTATCAGGGAGGTAATTGCCTTATGGGTTTAATAAGTGATTATCATAAAAAAAAGCATACAAGTTGCCCCAAGTGTTAACAACATCTTGGGGCCCAGGTTACCATGTTTGTAAAAGATTGTCATAATGTCAGGAAGCCAGGCATAGGTAGAAGCATTGGGCGGCCCAGGTTACCATGTTTGTAAAAGATTATCATAATGTCAGAAAGCCAGGCATAGGTAGAGGCATTGGGCGGCCCAGGGTGGGATGTGGCCAAGCCGGCAGGAAAAACCCACCATAGAATGGGTACTAACTTGATAATGTAAGATATAGATTGTTTGAGTAAGGACCAGGGTCCGGAGTTAGGGACCATGGAATCATCCAATCCTGTCAAAGTAATATAGAGCACTCTAAACAGTTGGGTAGAGGTGGTCTCTGCTGCAGCGGTAGGTTCCATTGGGTGGTCTGGTCTAGGAGTAAAAGGCGGAGTCATGGGAACAAAGTACGCTAGCAGGTAATTGTACTTGTCTTTGAACAATAAGGGTGGTTTTCAATCCTCTTTCCTTCATTTCCTATGTATTTGGTTTCTCTAGTCTGTAAGAGAGGGGGGCATGACTAACAAAGTCTGGCTCCCATTCTGGTGGGACCAACCACCAGGATGCCATCCAGTGCAAGACTGGGATAGCTGCTCAAAGGGGCCTTCTAAAGGAGACCAGACAGGAGAGGGGAGGGAAGTAAGCATCCAGAGTCATTACCAAGGCTCCAGTAAGTAACCACAGAGAGAAATCCCAAGTGAAAGGGGCCTCTACATCCAACTCAGGGATTTGGTGCAAGGGGGGAGGATTTTCCAAGTCAGAAGAAGGAATCACAGTAGTGCTGGATCCTAAAGGGGGCAACAATTCTTCAAGATAAGAAGGCAACCAATGGAACAACCTGTAGGATAAAGAGTTGGTGGGAATCTGGGTGAAGTGTTCAATTACATTTATAAACAGACCAGGAATAAACTCAGAAGATTGAGAAATCAAGGGAAGTTTGCTCCAAAAGACAGGGTTGGAGGACCAGAACAATAGAGAAATAGGCACCAGTATCCACATAGCCATCTTGTACCAAGGAGGCAACATGATTTCAGTGGGGTGTCCTTTTTTGCTAAAACTTCTGGGCGGACAGGCCAGGTGCATGAGTAAATAACAGGAAATGGTCCAAATTAATATACTCAAAACTACTCCCAACAAAAAACAATGGGCGGGTGGGCAGACGGGCAGGTGGGCCAGGGAAAGCAGGAGGCGGGGACAACAACAGAAATTGAGACAATTTCCTATATTATTTAACAAACTTCTAAACTACAAAAGGGTTTTGCAAAGTCAGGAGTTTATTCAACAGTTGGAGTTGGTAAGCAAGGGACCTGAAAGCCCATGCTTCCATTTTATGCAAAGGGGGGTGATAGGACAGGAGTAGATATGAAAGGGGCTATCAGAGTGCAATCAAAAGGGGAGCCTATTAAAGAGTACTGGCCAATCTTATCCTGGTTTGAGACCAAGAAAAATAGGGGCCGCAGGCCCAGATGTAAAACTCAGTCCCTCAATTGGCTAGGACCCTTCTGAGGACTCAGGGTGTGCATTTCCCCTAATGCCTTCCTCTGACATCTCCATTGGAGAGCTCTAGAACTCAATTATCTTGGGCCAAGGACTTCCAGACCGGGGGAATTGGCAGCCTGGGACGCCACTGATTGCAGGATTTGATACCCAATTTCCCCAGGCCGCAGGTTAGGCTTTTCTGGATTCATGCAGGCCGCATTTTTCTGTTGGCCTGCTAGTTGTTTCAGGACTGACCAACACCAGGACAACAAACAATCTAGATGAATTAATGTCTCCTCTGCAGTTGGAGGGGACTCCAAAGGAGAAATGGGAACTTCAGCCAGAAAATCCAACACAAAGCTTTCATCCACTGTATGGGCCAAGTCCTCCAGATTTTGGAGGGGATTTGCCTGCACGCAGGCCACTTTTTTTGATGGTCTGGGAAATACATCCCAATCCAGGGCCAAAGATGGGCCACGGAACTTTACATAGTCCTTGCCAAGGAATCTGCAATGAGTATGGTTTTTGAGTCATACTCCAAGTAGGCCGGGTTATTTAGATATTCAGTAAAATGCAAAGGTCTAAAGGGAGCTCCAGGGGGACTGTCAGGATTGACAATTCATTACCCCTGGAAACCCAGGCCCAAGGGCGGGATTTGAACCCTGAACCTGAATTCCTGCGGGCTACTGGCCCCATGGACCAAGAGCCTGTCTGTCTGCGTTTTGCTGAGATCAAGCCCCACAAGCTGAGGCCCCTGCTAAGTCCCAAAGCCAGAATATCAGCGCAGGTTCAACTATGGTGGTGCCCAAGGAGGAGCTTCTTGAATTGCCTAATGGAGGCAGAGAAGGTGCCTCTGTGAACTTCATGAACTTGAAGTCCTCTCAGTTAACCAATCGAATTCTCCTGCCAAGGGGAAATCACAGGCTTTAGGCCCAACCTTGTGACCACAGCCAAAAATCAAGAAAATCAAGTGACCAATTTGGAAGTTCTGACCAATGAGAGAACACCCAGCCAAAGTGCCATTTTGCTGCTCCCACACCCAGGTCTCCTGGCCACCTGCACACATTTTTCCCAATATTTTGATGAAACCCTTATAGGAAATACTTAGTTTGGAGGCAGAATGCTATATATACCTAAAGATTCTGCACTCAAAACTTATTGCCATTTTTAAATAAAGGTTATGTTATTTTGGCTCACACAGCTATTGCCTTATTTTGTATTTTCTATCTACCAATTCAGCTTGAGATCCCCTAGCCCTCCTGCCCCACTGCCTGCAGTTTTCTGTCCTCCTGGTGTACCCTTTGGACCCGTTTATTTCACTGACTACCCTCTGAAACCTAAATACAAGGACTACACCCCAGAAAAGATACTTGAACTTGATTCTTTGACCCATATACAATCTGCCATTTGATACGCTAACAAGGCCTGTGGATATTTTCAACACCCAAGTTTTTCAGAGGAAAATTCAACTATCTTCCTGCTTATGACCTACCCATGGAACCGCCTGTGACCCCCAAACCTATGCCTGCTTCCTCACCCAACCTTCCAACTGATCATACTGATAAGCTGTTTGGGATTGTGTACATAACCCTCACAGGGGTGATTGACACTATAATCCTGGCTGCTGGCCTGTGGTCCTGGGTGGGAAAGTCTGTCTCCTACCTTTTTAAGTTAGCTCCCCTCTTGTGGTGGGCATTGCCCACAAAAACCCGGTCTGAGTGACCCCTGAAAATGACAGGCTGTCCACCCAAGACTGGATCCCTGATAGGGACAGTATAGTGCCTGGGGCAGTTTGGCAGGTTGGTCTCTGGAGGGTGCAGTTTCCTGGTTGTCTACTTGGCTGGAGTTAATATGGAAGATCACTAAGACTAGATAAGGTAGGATTTGTTTAAACCAAAGGTTCATAGAAATTTATTATCAAAAATGACAATGTGGTCATCACCACACTGCCAGTGTTCTTATACCATGTGATTTTGCTTCTTTGCTTTTTGTGGGCTTCAGGTCCATGGGCGGTTTGCCAGTAGGACATGGATCTTGGCTTAGGGTCTGAAGAGCATCAGGTTCTGGTTGGGTAAACTCTGGCAAACAGAAGTGGCAATGCTTAATTTGCCACTGTGGTTCACCATGTCACCTGAATGGGCTAATTGCATTCCCCTTTCTAGACTGGGGACTGGCAGCAGTAGGTGTTTATTGGCAGGGCTAGTAGTGGGATTTGCCCAAGCCACAGCTTCTGTGTAGGTCTGGGCCCTCAGTGGCACCGGTTCATCAGTTCTGGGCTGGGCTGGGCTGGCTCTGGAGAACAGAAGTGGCAATGCTTTATTTTGCCGCTGTTGTTCACCATGTTGCCTGAGCTGGCCAATCACATTGCTTTTTATGGACTGGAGACTGGCAACAGCTGGTGTTTGTTGGCAGGGCTAGTAGTAGGTCTTTTCCCAACCTCCTTTAGGCAGACCACATCTCCTGTGTAGGTATGGGTCTTCAGTGGTACCAATTTGGTGGCAATCTGGCAACCATTCAGGGGATCTTCATTATTAAGCCAGCAGGTTGTGGGGCAACTTAAAAATTCAAGTCTGTGACTTAACGGGTTGGCAGGTCCTGGACTGTTCTGGGAGGGCTGATTTGCCTTCAGAGAACTGTGGTTCAACTCTTAGGTTTTCAATACAAGTATTGAAATGTCATTCATGACACCTAGCTAGTCTATGGATACCTATATCTCTTAGTATAGATATCCCAGGACACCACTTCTATCCTTCCAAAGTACTAAACAAGGGACCACCTTGATGATATCACTAGGCATATACCACTACTTTCCACTACCAAGGCTATAAATATTAATAAAAACCCCAAATTTACCTCTCTTAGGCATCCAATTGTTATTTAATCAATATTAATCCCACAACTGCAAAAAGCTCCTTGTGTGGACCATCACAACAGTTATTGATTCCACAACAAGGTGGCTTATAGCATAAGCTACAAAAGAACACAAAGGAAGCAATGTAAGATGGTATATAGGCAAAGAGATCATTTTTAAGTTTAGGAAACCTGATCTTCTAATTACAGACAGTGGATCTGAATTGATCAGTGATGACACCAACATTTATATTGCCAATGATGCTATCAAGTACATTTTCAGTAGTCCTTATCATCCCTAAGCTAATAGTAGAGTTAAAAGGCTAAATAGTTTGCTGGTAGAAGCATTGATAAAACTGTCTGTCAACAACTCTTGCCTTTGGGCTGATATGTTATCAACAACACTAATGGTATATTGTACCTGCGTAAAATTTAATATGGGTAAAAGCACATATGATATTTTCTATGAACACCAGCCAAATATTTTCAGTATTATTCTGGGACTACACCTACTCCTACCTAAAACAGTACCTGGCAATGATAGCCCTGAAGTACAAAAAGCCAGGAAAGACAAAGGGGACAAGATTAGAAAGAGAGGTAATATTAATCCAGGAAGAAAGATTCAAAGTAGAAGATAAAATCTGGGGGGTAAATCACAATATATACAAATTAGAGTCAGGACTAAAAGGGCTTAGTGTTTTCATAGGAGTCAAGCCAAAAAATATCTACCTTGTTAAAAAAATCATAGCTTAAACTGGATTAAAGCTCATGCATTGTGATCAACTCTGTCCCTGAAAAGCAAGAAACACACATCACAATTCCTGACTACCAGTCTCCAATACCAAACTGGATCAATATCAGGCACAAATTCCAGGAAGTCTCAAGAAAATCCCAAAATCTTGTATTTCCAGCACCCCAGGGAGATATGTTGTAATGTCTAAAGTTACTCCCTCTTAGGAAAATAATTCCTTGAGAAACATCACAATCAATGAATAATTGATGACACTCTTATCATACACCCAGGTTGCACAGGAATCAAATTTTTGAATCTTAAGCAGAATGTTACCTAGACAAGCCCCATGGCTGTCATGATGTACATTGGATGTATATGGTGATCCATATACTATATAGCATTCTAACTTCATATTAAATAAATTATCATTAGTTTCTCACTGTTCTTATTTATCTTGTTTTATATACTTCAAAGAATTATATACTCAACATTGGTGTATTTCAATACAGGAATTTCTTTTAAGACACTTGTTGTGTACTTGGGTGCAGCCAAGGGACACAACAGAAAATCCTAATGGTAGGATTGGGTTTGTACTAAACTGTAGGTTAGACTTCAGAGATAAATAAGGAATTTACCTTAAGGCCATGGGAATGATATTATCAGAATTTAACTCTATAATAGACTAGGGAGATAGCACCAAGGTACAAAAATAAACACAAATAAAGAGTGTAAATAGAACTTAATTTTATTGGATGAATCTAAATGATTCTTATATGGCATTTTTTACCACAAAACGGTAGAAGGACAGATAGATCACTGGATACTCTCATAAGTGAGTAGGACAAGCCATTTCAAAAACGGCATCTCAAAAAACGCCATCTTGAAATATGCCATCTTGATTTTTAGCTATTTCAATTTTATAGTAAAAACGCCATTTTGATTTATGGCATTTTGACTAAGAAAAACAGTTTTGAAATTTTAGATTTTTTGAACTCCAAAAATAACCCAAAAATTCTCAAAATATAAAATTCAAAAAATATTTCTAGGCTTAAAAAAGCCTCACAAGTTCAAATCTGCAATAAAAAATGGGGTCAATTAGTAGCAACATAGTTGTGTAAAGCCCAAAAGTTAAAATAATCCCAAAAACAACTATTTTCATATATTTTAACTATAAACTATACTTTAAAATAAACATATTATTGTACCAAATACCAAAAAAAGTCAAAGAATGGTAAAATCAAAGGAAATAAGAGAGAAGATAAAGAAGAGTTTATTGCAGATAGGCTCAAACATTAGTGGAAAGAGCAACTGAGATGGCTTGAAGATGCTAAAGCTTGCTATCTTTGGGATAGTAGGCAAGGACCACCTTGCTGATTTCAGTGTACTTTTTCACTGCTTTGGTCTTCTTGGGGGGATTACCCTTGGTCTTCATGCCTTTTTTAAAGAGGCAGGCAGAGATGGCCTGCTGGGTTTTGAGATGCACCATAATTTTATTGAACTTGGGCTTCTGAAGCTGGACCCTTGTGGTATTTGACTATGCCACCTTTCAAGAGAAGAGGTGGTCTTGATTAGGCCATCCTTTACCTGCTTAAAGCAGTTCCATGTGATTGAGTCACTGCCTTTTCTAATGTGACATGCTCCCTGAAACACTCCAACCCATTGAGTCTCAAAATCCTCAATGAACGGAGCAAAGGCTGCCTGGTTGGGCTGGATATAAGGATGGCAGAGGAGGGCATCATAAAAGGCATTGGCCTCCTCCTTTTGAACAAGGGCAATGGCAGCAAAGCAATTAAAAACGTCCTTTGCTTCTTTGATGCCTTCAGTGTGGACCAGCTCATGAAGTTCAGAGCACTTTTGGAGGCAGTGGTAGAGTGCCTTCTGGAAGTGAAAGTAGCATCCCTGAGGGGAGCTCTTGAAGACTTGAATAAAGGCATTTTTGTGAGCCTGTTCAAAATCTACTACCAGATATTTGTGGTAGGGAAGGCTTTCTGACTTTTCTTGGTTGGGGTGGGAGTGTCTTCTTGGGAGATGGATTTCCTCTTGCGCCCTCTAGTCTCCTTGGGCTCCTCTTCAATAGTTGGGAGGATTTCATCAAGTTTGGCCTTTAAAATTGTGAGTGCCCAGAAATATGTTTCCTGCTTCTTGTTGAGAAGGAAAAAGAAGACAAGGGGAAGAGCTAGATTACCAACCTGCACATGGATATTCCAAAGCTGGCTGAAGAGCTTTGAGCAGGTTGAGAAAGTTCCATCTGCAAGCCAGGTCTTGCATTTTAAAAGGTTGTGCAGATCCTGGCTTGTGGCAAAGCAGATGATATGCTCTGGGGCATGTTGACTATCATTGTGAAGAATGAATCTCTCCTTGTGGTGAGATAGTTTTTGCTTCTCAGTAATGATCAATTGGTCAATGGAGCTTGCACTGACGCCTTCAGTGCTCAGAGCATATCTCTGATCAGTAAGATATCTCTGTAATTTTGAGGCGCCACCAACAGTTGCTAGTTGGGTATCATTTAAATTAAGGGGTGCATTGTTGACAACCTCAGTTGCAGTCTGATCCTTTGTGGTTGGGATCACCTGGCAAAGAAACTAACGGATAAGTTGATAGAGAGGGTTGAAAGGCTTGATGCAGTCATGGTTAACAGTTAGGGCTTTAAATCTGATGAACCCATAAGTTTTGAGCCTTACTGGGCAGCCAACTTTATCACATTTGAAGTGATGTTGACAGATAGGTTTCTTCTGGTTGTTACAGCTGAAGCTGTAGCCCTTGTAGACAAAGTTGGCACCCCCTTTCTTAGTCATAGTTGGATAGCTGATAGGGTACGTTGTTGGCACAGAAAAGGTGCCATTTTGGTTGCATACATTATGGATGGAGTTAAGATCCCAGAGCTCAATTGGCTCATCTGCAGGAGCACCAGGCTCAGACTCCTGCTCCTCTTCATCCTCAGGCTCTGAAGTGGGGTTGGAATGGCAATTGAAGTTGAATAACTTCTCTTGAGGATCAGAGGGGGAGTAAAAAATGGAGAGTGAGGAGGGGTAGGACTGTTTTCCTCTTGTTCAGGTGATGAAGTTGGGGTCTTGGGGGGAGCTTTGGCCTTAGAAGGCTGCTTCTTTGGGGTATTCTTGGCCCTTTTGGCCTTAGGCAGAGTAATTTTGGACTTTGAGGCCTTAGAGGCCTTGGGCGCAGCTTTAGCAGTTGACTTGGGAGGCATCTAAAAGTAAATTAGCATCAAAATATAGGAATTTTGGGAATTGTTTTTAAAGAGAAAAATGAGAATGTTTTTAATATAAAAGTATTGATTTTTTTACATAGAATTATACAGGAGATCTAAAAATATATACTATCAAAATTTTAATATTTTTTTGTAAAAATGATTTTTTATTAGTAACACAAGTATGCAAAACTTTGAGTTTTGACTGAAAACTTGCAGTTAAAATGGCGTTTTTAAGTGATGTAATTGAGGTGCTGTAGCTCAAAAACATAGTGTTTTTGACCATTTTTTATATTAAATTAACAAATTTACGGTGGAGCTACCTCAACTGGACCAAAGAGTAAAACTTGAATTTCTCAAAAACTAGTTTATACAACTGGGGTTAAAAAGTACCCAGTTGTTTAGAGGAAGTCAAAAAATATATATTTGCAAAGTTTCAGGCAATTTCTTATATTTTTTACTAATATTGATTTTAACATGAACTAGTACTTTTGAAAAGTGAGAAGCATGAATTGTGGTGGGGGAATCAATATAGCGTAGCCTGGCATCATATGCAATTTCCCCTTATTTTCCCCTATTCATTGTGCGCATCAAATCAATTGGGTGATATGAAACTCAGGGGAATTTGAAGTGATGTAAATCAAAATGGCGTAATCACCCCCTTCTATATTAAAATCACTATTAAAATATTTTATTAAGAGAACCCTTATCAATGTATCCATGTATAATAAAGTTATAAAATACATGTAACAAAACTGGTTTTTTTTACCCAGCAATGACAATCACTAGAAGGACTATCATAGTGGTGTCTATTTAGGTTGTTCTTAGTATAAGTGTCTTAGATGAATACTATAGAAACATCTTCTGGCACTATACAACAGGATTTGCTTTTGTTTGGGTATAAGCTTATTTTAGTTTAAGATAAATAGTGTAATTCAAAATTAGTTAAAGTCAAGATGGCGTAAACATGCCCCACACTAAGTGATTTCATATGTAAATAAAGTTAGCAAAATAAGATTTAATTAATCTGACTCAAAGTGACAGAATCAAGATGGCGTAAATTTGAAATGCCGCACTATAAAGGTATATGTAAATTTTAACTATTTTTTGTTTATTTTATTTTTTTGTGATTCAAAATCACTAACACAAAAAACACCACCTCAAATTAAATTTGAGATGGCATTTTTTGAAATGCTGTTTTCAAAATGGCGTGTCCTACCCATAAGTGGGTCAAGGATCACACATGTCACTAGTTGGAATGTAAATGAGGCCTTCACCTGATTTAGAGTGAAACCCATTTTGGGGAGAGAAAGGGAACTGAAGAATTTTGCACTCAAATGTGATCCCATCAAAGGCAAAATTGATAATGCATGAAAATTGGGATTCACAACAACACTCTTCAAGAGCATTAAGATTTTAAATTATGTAAAAGAGCTTCTGCTAATTTCTTGGATTTATAAGGAATTAGCAAGCAAATAAGGGTGATTAGTCTGAGCTAGCTAGGGATAAGATAAAATATCTTGTGCTTCAGAGTAATGCACATTAGTGATTTTGGTTTGGCCAGAGAAATTTTTTTATATAATCAAGATATTTTCAGTTACAGCTAATACCAAATGGCCATAGCCATCTATATTTTCAAAGTTGGATTTATCTATAACTGAATCAATGGAGATGTTTTGGTACAAGTGCATGATAGTAGGTGTAGACTAGGAGGAGGAAGTGTTATCAGTACAAGGATAAGGAGGAGACTGGGAAGATTCATCAAAAGAGAGTATCTACCCCTCTAAGTTGATCTCTCTTTTTATGTCTGTTCTTGGAATCAGCACTTTTAAAATAAATATTTATAAAGAATATTGAATATTAGCCTACTTTTTCACAGTTGTGATACCCTTATTTCTTGGGTTGCTTATTGGCACCCAAAGCCAAAGTATGAGGAGTGCAGGAGATGGATTAATCAGGATTGATACAGGAATTTTTACTAAAGTCCTTGAGTGAGTCAGGTGCATATCTTGAAAAAGAGCTTTGATGATATTTATGGTTGTGAGAGAGGTCTTATGAGCCTTAAAATTTAAGCACAGCAGCTGGTTTGCCTTGAGTGCATTAGAATAGGCAGTATAAGCCTTTAATGAGTCATCTGGTGACTGGTTGTCAGGGACCCAGTCTCAGGCAGCTGGCCTGCTGTTTCCGGGGGTAGCTTGGGCTGGGGTTTTTGCAGGCAGGGCCCACCACAAGAGAGGAGCTAGCTTTAGAAGGTAGGAAGCATACTTCCCCACCCAAGACCACGGGCCGGCGGCCAATACAATGGTGTCCACCACCCCTGTGAGGGTGATGTACACTATTCTGAAAAGCTTGCTGGTATGGTTGGTTAGCAGGTTGGGTGAAGAGGCTGGCATTGGTTTGGGTGTTACAGGTGGTTCCATATAGATATTGTAGGCTGGGAGATAATTGAATTTTCCTCTAAATAGTTTTGGGGTGGAGAATATCCATGGGCCTTGGTGGTTGTATCTAATAGCAGATTAGATGCAGGCTAACGGGTCAAGTTCAAGGATTTTCTCCGGTGTATAATCCTTATATTTGGGCTTCAAGGGGTAATCAGTGAAGTAAACATGCCAAAAGGGTGCACCAGATGGACAGAAAACTGTGAGTGGTGGGGCAGGAGGGCTGGGAGATCTTGAACTGAATTGATAGACAGCAAATACAAAATATTGCAATAGCTGTAGGAGCCAAAGTAACATAACCTTTATTTAAAAATGGCAATAAGGTTCAAGCACAGAATCTATAGGCATATATAGCATTCTGCCTCTAAACTTAGTATTTTCCATCAGGGCTTTATCAAAATATTGGGGAAAATGCGGGCAGGCAGCCAGAGGGCCCGGGTGTGGGAGCGGCAAAATGGCACCCCAGCTGGGTGTTCTCTCATTGGTTAGAACGTCCAATTTGATCACTCAATTTTCTTGATTCTTTGCTGTGGTCACGGGGTTGGGCCCAAAGCCTGGGTTTATCTTTGGCAGTATGGTTTGATTGATTACTTGAGAGGACTTCAAACTCATGAAATTCACAGAGGCGCCATCTCTGCTTCCATTATGAAATTTGAGAGGCTCCTCTTTGGGCGTCATCATGGTCAAGCTAGTGCAGGTATTCTGGCTTTGGGACTTAGCGGGAGCCTCAGCTTGCAGGGGCTCAATCCCAAAAAAACGCAGGCAGGTGGGCCCTTGGTCCATGGGCCCAGCAGCTCACAGGAATTTAGGTTCAGGGTTCAAATCCCACCCTTGGGCCTGGGTTTCCTGGGGTAATGAATTGTAAATCTTGACACTGGCAATCAGCTGTTGACCCTCAATATATATACTGTTATTAACTCAGATAGATTTTTTTGTCTTAAAGGCAATATTTATAAAAAAAAATCCTTTTTAAATTCTAGACTAAGATCACCTACAAACATTGTCAATTAGGTTATGCTTTATTTCAGCCCAGGTGATAATCAAAAGAATTTTAGGGACCACTGCTTCTTAATAAATGGGATTCAGGAATATTATTATGTATCACTTCTTTATCTTGTTGTTGGACTGTCACATATCTGTCTCATAGATGTTTAAGAATGCAACATCAGTGGACATCTTGGGGTCAAATATCTGTTTGAAGGTTAGTTTATAGTTAGAATCAATTGAAGAGGAATTTTATTAAACACCCTCTAAATTGTTCATGGAATTTATTAGTGTAGTGAATTATGCCTTGTATTTAGTTAAATGTTGCCTAGCCCAGAAAAGGCAGAGGCTTTCTTCAAGCCTGCTTAATGAAGATGTTCTTTATAATCTAATATTATAGGCCCTATTTGACAGATTAGATAAAGTGTATATCTGTAATTGCTGAACTCTACTGCTACATTTATATCAACTAATTGGGCTCTCAAATATAGTAGTTAGTATATCAGAGGGGCAAGCTTAGTTTCTAAAGAACTAGTCGATTCACCCGTCTCCTATATATTATTTCCTGTGGAGTCTTGATAATCAGCAATTTCATTAGTGCAAGTATCAAGGTCATATAAAGAAGATGTGTAAGCAATACTAGGTTGATCATCTAGCCCAGGCAGCAACTAGCATCCTTGTGTAGAAAAAGATGGGTAGCAGGTTGTGAGATAATTTTACATAAATTGTTAATATTTGATTGAAAAGTAGTTATCTAGTGTGGTATAACTGGAAGATGTCTGAACTTCAGTTTGAACTTCTTGTCTAAAAATTCATCTTTTATAGTATCCAACCAATCTGGATTCATCCCACTTAAACCCTCTATTGTTTTATATTTGTATTTATTTTAAGAGTATATAAACGCTTTATTATTTCAAATAAACAAATACAAGTATTATCACAGTGTTTATTTTGGCTTCTTTGAAGTTCATTGTAAATCTTTGCTTTTGGTCCTGTTATTCTCTTCAAATTCATCAACGTCTGGAAGATCAATAACTCTGTATTTGAACTTACAAGACTGTAAGAACAGGCCTTCCCCTGATATATCTTACTGGACAGTCAAGATATTAATACACAGAGCATAAGGTGTAGCAGCTAAGGCACTGGATTCATGTTGCCAATAATTAGCGTTGATATTGGCAAATCCAACAATTCAAATATGCTAAAGTGTAATTATCATATTTTTAACTTGACCTACTCTATAATTCATTATAGAAACCCTATCATGCATTTGGAAATATGTTAATTCCCTTTATTTTTACAATTGCTTTATAAGCTACCCTCAAATATCTAATAAAGTTACCCATTCTTCTCTATTTATTACTTTCCCACAGCGTCACTATTTTAGAAGCCTTAAATTCGATAATAGTTCCTGAAATATTGGCTTCATGAAGCCAACTATCTTCAGAGAGAGTAGGTAGTTGTAATTGAACTAGAGCAGCTATCTTGGCATCTGTATATTTTTGAAGCTGGCAAAGACCTACTTGAAAAAAATCTTAATCTGCTCATAGATGGCTTACAAATTAGCCCCCAATAAGATACACAAGACCTTATCAGGTAAAAATGAGAGTAAGTGTGGTAATACTACATATCAAATCCCAGAATTAATATATGTACCTTAAACTAGTTATATTTTAATGATTAGTACTTATTCTCATTTAGGTATCTAACAATCAACCCTTTTTAGGCTTATAAAAGGTTTTAAGACAGTGATTACTTTAACATATAAATAGTTTTTTCATGAGAAAACTTATTAAGAGGCAAAAACCCTCTAAGGTTGACAATATTTGACAATTATGATACCCAGTGCTTAAATATATCAAACTATGTTATATGATAAATACAATATTATAATAAAGATAGTGCCATTTCAAACATAATAAAGGCATATTTCAAGCAAGAATATTGGCTATAATCAAATACTGGGAAAAACTTTGTGAATAAATTAAAAAAATTATTATACGTATAGTTTGTGCTTGTAACTAAAGCTGATGAGATTCTTTCTGGGTACTAAATTCAAATAACATAGACTCAAACTTCAAAATAAGTATAAATACAATTCTATTTAAGTAATAAATCAAGTAAGCTCGCTTAACTCAGTTGGTTAGAGTGTGGTGCTAATAACGCCAAAGTCACAGGTTCGACCCCTGTAGTGAGCATTTTTTAACTTCTGGGGCTTTTTAGTTTACCTTTTCTTTTTAGTTGGCTAAAAATTATACTCTCGCTTTTTGCAAAAATTTGAGAATATCCTTGAACTAAACTTAAGCAATAATGTGTGCCTTTTTTAAAACCAAAATTTTTCTTTATTGGGATGAGAGTATCCTCTGAGAGTTTCTGTTGAAAAAACAGCTCATCCTTGATAGGGTTAAGAGCCAATGCCAGCGTAGTGTCAGTAAACCTGTAGAGTAGTTGTGAAAGAGCATACTATTTGATAAGATTTGCTACCTGACTTTTCCCTCCTGGGATATTCTTGTCAAATTTGGAGAACCTCTTAAGAGTTTTATTGACATTTGCTTTAAATCCTAGGCAGGGGAGTTGGGGTGTTTCAGTTTAGTTTAGGGTAAATTTTGCTTTACTTTTTAGATGTATCTGCCAGATGGCAGAGTAAGACATGGATGCTTTAAGATGAATTGGGGTTTGATGTAGTGATTTGAAGAAATATATATTGGCTTGGATGGGTCCAATTAAGGTTTCTTATATCCAGGTTAGAGTACATCTCTTTTCAGTCTACTTTGGACTTTTGGGAAGTAAAATAGTGATGGGTGACTTCAGTTGTACTGGCCTCACATAGTTTCATCCTCTGTATGGTTATTGTGGACCACAGTTGTTGGAAATCACACCATTAATGCTATTTTGATATGGCCTTCAAATAGTGATATATGCAAAGATTTGGTCAGTTTTGCCTTTGAGTTTGGGAATTCCTTGCCTTCTGTAAATGGGTCTGTACCAATGTCCACCCATTCTGGATTGCCATACCAGCCTGCAACTGCTCCTGGTATGATTTCACCCCAATATGACTCCCTCTGCCACTCTGTCTACCTAATGAGTGATCATCAACCCTTGTCTACTATTTAAGTAGAATCAATTCTCCTAATAAAGACAAGTTTATCCACATTTGTGTTGGATTTAATAATCTTCAAGCTTTTTCCCTTCCTTTTTGCCAAAAGGAATTCCTCATCTTGTATTACAGAAAATTAAGGTACATGCCCTTAATTTTTCCCTGAGACCAACCCAATGCTAGCTTCAAACCTCAAATATTTTAATATATAGATTTCCTGTTGTGTCCTTCTGGATGTTGTCCCCAGGCGCCAAACACGACAACAGTGCTTATCTGTCTATATGCTCTGTTAATCACTCTCCAAGTTGTTGCATGTTGTGTGGCACTTAAAAGCTTAGATTTCTTTATTTAAAAGAGATCTCATAGTGGGATAGATACATCCTTACCTTCTTTTGTCCAGTCTTTGATCAGTTTGGGTGTTCACATTGAGGGCATCTTTTTATGATAGTATCAAAAATTAAGAATGAAGCCTTTGTGCCCTTTCAGTATGGGGGTCTCTTTTCCACCATTTGGAAAATGATTATTATACTCTTTATGCACCACTCTTGGTAATTTTACACTAAGTTCTTTTCTTTCAAAGGCATCTGCAGGTTGAATCTTGGGAGATTTGATCCAAAAAAATACAGGCAGATGCCCCCCTGGTCCTCAAGACTGGCTGCTTGTGACAATCCACATGTTTGGTGGTTTGCAGGTGGGGCTTATGTTTGCCAAGTGGAAGTTTAGTGACTGTTGTTGAAAAACCTGGCCAAAGAACCCAAAGATGATGGTGAGGAACTAGTGGTCCGGAGAAATGAGCCAAGATTTTGCTGAATTGGTTTGCCAAAGTGGGAAAATGTAGAATGTTTTGCCTTGGTTTAGTAGTAAAATTAAGAAGGAATGTGGATAGAAGTGTGGGTAAGATATTTATTTATTAAGTTCCTAGGATAGATGAAGGTATGTTGCTATGAGAGCTGGATACAAAGTTGTTTTGGTGGGACAGTTTCCTTTGATTTTACTATATTTGTAAATATATGAGGAAAACATTGAAGAGGCCCAGAAAGAACAGTTTAAATAGTATTATACTATTTAAATGGGTTCAGGTTGAATGTAGTGAGACTGGTGCCAGAATAATGGACCAGTTAACGCTTTGGTGCGCAAAGAGTTGTTGCTTTGAGCAGTTTGAGCTGTGGAAATTATTTTCCTAGTTGGATCCCAGTAGAACTTCAGAAATGATCTATTTCTGCACTCTGCATTAATTGGTTGAGTTCTGGCAGGTTTCCTGATGAAAATGATTGATTGTAAGCCAAAAGCTTAAAGTGTAAGCAAGGAAATAGTGAATTAATACTTTGAGCTTTTGAGAAAGTAAGTATGTAAACTTAAGTTATTATAAGAAAAAGTGAACAGCAATGGTTTAAGCTTATGAAAAAAGCCATTTTGAAGGTGGAACCGTTGGGAAAAAGACACTATAAGAAGGTGGCTGGCTGGAAAGTTACAGGGTCTTTCCAGGTCTTTTTGGAGGTCTTTTCCAGGTCTTTTTGAGGTCTTTCCAGGTCTTTCTGGGTCTTTGACGGGGTCTTTCTGAGGCCTTTTGAGTTTCTGTCAAGAGATTTTTTGGAAGCCTTTGATCACCAGCAGGATTTTGGTTGTACTTATACAAGTGTAATAACAGGGCCACTGGAGCTATAAAGAGAGCTGAGGCCTACAATAATGGAGCAGGAGCCCAAGAATAAGAATCTGGATCCTAAGCATGGCGCCAGAGTCCAAGTTTAAGATGCAGGAGTCCAAGACCAAGTACAAGGAGTCCAAGATATTGTTGGAGGACTCCAAGTATTGGCAAATCCATATTGTTTCCTTGACCCCCTGGGCCATATACCAGAAGGTTTCTAAGGGGATCTTCCTTCTGAGAGTGAATAAAAGCCCATTTTGATCCCTATACATATTTCTGAGATACATTTTACTAGAGAATAACAACCCCTTCCAGCCGGTCCCTGGCTAAAATCCAGGACACACTTTGGGGACTGGTGGACAGGAACCCTACACTGCTCACAGACAATTTAGCCAGGGTTCAAATTCTTTTCCTAACCTTGAGTTTTAAAAGGTGAAAAATGTCATCCTTGACACCATCTTCTTCTTTCCTAGATACTATTAGAAGGCTTGTTTAGTGTTTTTAGGTTGCTTAGTGGCTCCCCAGTGCTTTCTTTGATTAAGTAGCCTTTCCACTTGATGTAGTACTTGAGGGTTTGGTCACTGTATAAGTACTTCACTTTGATTTTTTAGAGCAGCCTGTTTGGATGGGAGGTGGCGCAGTCTTGAACCTTTGATGGGGAAATGAAGCACTGTCTTTCTTGAACATTTGGGAGAAGTAGAACATGTCATAGACCATCCAAGTGTGAGGCAGTTCCAACTTGAAGGAAACTTCTTCAATTAGCTTGGTGATCTTATGAGGGCCACTTCTCCTGTGTGCTAGTTTTCTGAAAGGGAAATGTAAGGGTACATTCTGAGAGTTTAGGTAGACTTTGTCTCCAGCTTGCAGGGGCTTGCCAGGGATTCACTTCTTGTTGGCAAAGGCTTTGTAGGTCTGTAATGCTTGGTTCAGTTTTTGAGGCAAGTGATATATAAGTTGTGGATATGTTCAACCCAGATGGATCCAGAGGAGAAAGTTTTATTCACATCAATCTTGGGATCTTAGGCAGGGTTAAAACCATAATTAACTTTGACAAGAGACATACTAGTTGAGGTTTAATATTTGCTGTTGTAGGAAAAATAGGTTATAGGGAGAATCTTTGACCAGTTTTCTTAGTTGGCATTGGCATATCATTGTAGGTATTGTTCAAGTATTTTTTTCACTTTTTTGGTCTGGCTGTCAGTCTGCAGATGGTACAATGTGGACATACAACACTTTATTCCTAGGTCCTTCATCACTTGGGTCCAGTAGTTGGAGGTGAATTGGGGGCCTCTTTTGGTGATTATTTATGCTGGGATGCCGTGTTGAGTTAAGATGCAGTTGTGGAAATTTCTAGCTGTATCTGCGGCAGAACAGAGAGTGATGGCAGGGACAAAGTAGGACATCTTGGTGAATCTATCTACCATAAGTAAAATGGCATTGAACAAATTGGAGAAGGGGAGTTCTACAATATAATCCATGGAGACTGATTTACAGTGTCAGGGCCCAGAACACCCTGGACAATCAGCTAGCCTTCCTAGAGATAAAGCAACTCACAGTATGTAAAACATTACCAACTACCTTCCAGAGAGAAAACCCTTCCTTTTGAATCACAAATGACCTGGGATTTGAGAATCCCACAAGCCTCAAATCCCTGGTATCAAATCTAATAATGAATTCAGTCTCTTTTACTATCAGGAAATGATACATTGGGAGGGCAATTGTTTGATTGCGCAATCAAGCAACTGATTGCTTGCGGGATCTATTAATAGCTGTGGCACCTTGGCATGCTGCAGCCCAACCAAGGTTCCTGTTATACCAGCCAATGCCCTTCCACCCCCAGGCTCAATTGCGCAATTTCTGGGCCAAATCACAAGTATTACTGAAAATGATGCCACCAGACCTCTGGTAGCACAAAAGACTACACATTCACCAGTAAGTATAAGTAGTGAGGAAGAAAAGCCCTCCTCACTGTTGACATCATAAAATAAACAACTTTATGCCCAGGACCCATTATTTTCTTGTAGGAATTATCTATTTTTTCACCAATATAATTATTCTGTTTGCATCTATTCATGAATCTACTACACAATACAACCACATCTATCTGTTCCTTACTGGTTCTGCTCCTATCACTTTGGTTAAGCCACCTTGCGCCTTTGACTTGGAGTTTTTCTATCCTCATCACCTGGATCTTCCTCCTGGCCACCCTAGAGTGACCATTCTGCCAACCATGAAGGAGATTCCTCTTACTCCCCCTTGCCCAATGTGCCTCCTGCCCAGGAATTCAGCAAGTTGGGGTTTGTTTACATCACAGTATTGGGGCCGGCCAATCAGGTTGTGCCCCATACTGGAAGTTGGCGTCTCCTAGCTACAGCAGTGAATTATCTTGTCAGAATAGCACCAATCGTGTACATGGCCTTTCAGGCCCGGCCTGCCTCCCCTTTGGAAGTCCAGCTGGACTCTGGTATGGGCTGTATCATTCAGGGTCCCACCAGTATGTATAGTGATCTTAGCAGGCCCTCAGGTTAGGATCTACAGGTCTTGATCCTCCTGCATGTTTTGCAACCTTCAATGTAGGCGGCCACTTCTTTGTCCATTTTTTGCCAGGAGTAGTTATTATTGATTCCTCTGAGCGCTTGAGTCTGCCAGGGTGGCTAGTCATTTCTGCGTTGTGGTAGTCTATGAGTACTTTTGTTCTTGTCTCACCTTTTGGTACAGAAATCTGGTTATGTAGTAGCAGAGTATTTCCTTTCAAAGAGAATCATTTTTTGATGGGGTGTCAGGATTGACAATTCTTCTCCCCTTGAAACCCAGGCCCAAGGTTGGTATTTGAACCCTGACCCTGAATCCCTACCAGCCCTATGGACCAAGGGGCAGCCTGCCCACGTTTTCCTGAGGTCAAGCCCCTGTGAGCTGATGCCAAAAATGTTGGCCCAAATGATGAAGCAAGCCAAACCAAAGAAATCAGTGCACCAAATGGAGGACTAATCAAGGAGCCCAATAGAGGCAACAAAATTTCAACCATTAGCTTCATGAGCTTTAAGTCTACACTGATGACCAATCAAGAGCCATCCCCAGAAGGAGGCACAGGCCCGCAGCCCAACCCCATGACCACAACTCTAGAGCAAGATAATCAAGTAGTCAATTTGAGATCTCTGACCAATGAAAAAACTCCTGGCCTGGGTGCCATTTTGCCGCCCTTCAACCAGAACCCCCAGGTCCACTTTTCCCAATGCCCTGATGAACCCCCCATAGAAAATATTAAGTTTGGAAGTGGGGTGCTATATAGACCAAAGGACCACGTGCTCTAAACTTATTGCCATTTTTGAATAAAGGTTATTGTGAGAGAGGGGGGCTAAACTAACTAAGTTTGGCTCCCATCCTGGCAAAACAAACCACCAGGATGCCACCCAATGGAAAACTGGGACGGCCGCTTAAAGGGGGGACCACAGGGAGGACACCAAGGACAGCTGAGGCAAGTATGCATTCAGGGCCATCAGCGTCAGCCCAGCAAGTAACCAAGGTGTACAGGTGGGAGTGGAAGGGACCATCATAGGCTCGTGGAAGAACACCGAGCTACTCTCCTCCTGGTTGGGGAGGGGGGACGTCACGCCTCCTCACCCACAAGAGCAAAGGAGGTATAGTCATCATCATCAAAATCTAGGTCATCACATGTCGAGCTTTTCACTACGACCTCCCTGGAATAAAGAAGGCCGCCAGGAAGGCTCAAGAGACTAGATGGGTTTTCACTCATGAGGCGTGCAGAAGAGGAGATCTTCAACCACAGGTACAGCAAGGTCAATCACAGGAGGAGCAAGAAAGGGGCCACAGAAAATACAACAAATTTAATTGCAGGGAGTATCATGATGGTGTTTTCCTTAAAATTTGGGAGAGAATGTTACAATTTTCAAGAGAAATAACAACCAAATTATACTAGGTGGGGTAGTCACCAGCATAAAGACAGAAGGAGCATCAGAACAGGTCTGGGGTACTTGGACGCAAACGTGGGTGCCTTGGCAGGGTGTGAGATAAAGAAAATGGGTTCAAATTGAAGAAATCAACAAAAAACTCAAATTTATAGTAAGTATTATATGAATTTTTAAATGAATTTTAGATTTGAACATGTCTTTTGAAAGCAAAAGCAAAACCAGGAAGGAGCTATACACTTGAGCTTCTTCTAGGAGTGTCTGGGAAGAGGATGGGTTCAAACTGGGCTGCCGCAAGGTAAGCTTTTTGAGCACTACTAACACTTTTTACTTTTAAACTAGGGGAATTCCAAACAGGGGGTTCCACAGATATAAAAATTTAAAATTTTAATTGCAACAACCAAATTTAATCTAATGGGCAAATAGACAAGCAGGGGACTAAAAGTCCCCTTGCTGCATAAAAAGGGATGTATTGCAAGGAGATTAGTCATGTGACAGTTGGCTCAGGATTCAATTGGCTAGCAAAAAACCTTTGCTGGATAGACCCAGAGGGACTGGAGAGTTTCACCCTAATTTCTGCAGTCTGATTTGATTGGCTAGAAGGGGTAATAGGCATTTGGAGTTCAACTGAGCTGTCAGGCGTTGATGTGTCAACTCTTGATTGGCTAGCTTTGATAGTTTTTAAAAGTGGACAATACCAGGCTAATAAGTAGTCTAAATTAACCAACGTTTCTTCCCAGGAGGGAGCAACCAAGGGCAAGGAATTTGCAGGGTAGGCTAGCACAAACCTCTCATCAACTGTGTGTGCTAGATCCTCTAAGGAATGAAGAGGTTTGGCTGACACTTTTGGGCTTCTCTTGGTGCAGCAGGGGAAGATTGTGCGGTCTAATGCCAGAGGTGGCAGTGAATTTACAGTTATGTTATTTTGGCTTACACAGCTACTGCCTTATTTTGCCTTTGCCATCTATCAAATCAGTACAAGATCATATGGCCCTCCTGCCCCTCTGCCTGCAGATTACTGTCCTCCAGGTGTTCCCTTTGGCCCTGTCCACTTCACAGAGTACCCTCTGAAACCTGAATATAAGGATTACACCCCAGAAAAGATCCTTGAACTAGATCCTTTGGCCTGCATAAAATCCATAGTTAGATACAACTGTCAAGGCCCCTGGATATTCTCAACACCCAAGTTGTTTAGAGGCAAATTCAACTACCTTCCTGCCTACAAGCTCTGCATGAAGCCAACTGTAACCCCCAAGCCAATGCCTGCCTCCTCACCTGACCTCCCAACTGATAATACTAGCAAGCTGTTTGGGATTGTGTCTATCACCCTCACAGGGGTGATAGACACTATAATCCTGGCTGCCAGCCCATGGTCCTGGTTGGGGAAGTACTTCTCCTACCTTTTTAAGTTAGCTCCTATCTTGTGGTGGGCTTTACCAGCAAAGAACCCAGCCCAAGTGATCCCTGAAACCAACAGGCCAGCTGCCCAAGACTGGATCCCTGACACGGGGGCTCTCTGGATCTGAGGTCAAGTTAAAAATAAGTTCCATTGAGTACTTGTCTAGTTTTTATGCCTCAATTATGTCAGGTTTGCGGGCCATGATCTTCATGTACATCAGTTGAATGCCTAGACCAGAAGGGTTGAGGAGTACATCAGTGTTGTGGTCCTTGGTCTCAGACAGAGGAAATCATGTTGGCTCTTCTTCTTAGTGCGTCAGGTACTATGTTGACTTTCCTGGGTTTATAGTCAATTGTCAGGGTGTAGTTGACCAGTTATAAGGCCCACCTGGCTTGACTTTGGTTTAACTGTGTCAAGGAGATAGATGTACAGGTATTCTGGCCACCACCAACACACTTAACATACAGTCATTGCCTGGTTTGGTGCAAATCCAATATACCCTTCTACATACCAAGAAATGCAACAAATCAATATCACATGACTTGTCCAAGTATCCAGTGACTTGAAACCATCCTTCACATGACCTTCCCTATCTTTGATCTGACTATATCCTTGCCACAGCGCAAGCTATATAAGTCTAAAGTATTATCCAATAAAATATACTTCTCTTCTTCTTAATTCCATATTTGAAGCTTTCCCTAAAGTTGCTCCTCATCAACTGTCTAGGTTTAAAGAAGTAAGCCAAGTTCTTGTGGTTGATAAGAACCTTCACTGGAACTTTGGCACTACATAGATACCTGCACCAATGTTTCAGGGTCTTCATTATTGCAAGCATCTCCTTATCATAGATTGGGTAGTTTCCTTTGGCAGGTAACATCTTATTGAAATAATATACTACAGGATGTAGTATACCATCCCCTCCTTCCTGAAGAAGGACTCCACTCATCACAAGGTTAGACACGTTGTTCTCCAAGACAAAAGGCTTGGAAAGGTAGGCATGGTCAGGCTGGGGGTAGAGGTGAAAGAAAGATTCAAAGGACATGATACATTCTGGGGTCCAGGAAAACTGGGCCTTGTCAGAGCAAAGGCGGGTCAAGGGCAGAGTAATCAGAGAAAATTTGGATGAAATCACAACAGTAATTTTCCAAACCCAAAAAAATTCTTACTTATTTCCTGCACTTGTGTGTGAGCCAGGTTGTCACTGTGTCTACCTTATCTTGTGCCATGGAAAATCTGCTGGTTTTGACCACATAACCCAGTAAATTGACTTCAGGCTGGAAGAATTCACATTCTTAAGCTTGGTGTGTAAATTAGCCTTAGAGAGTTTTTACAGTATAAGGTCCAGGTGTTTGAGGTGCTCTTTGTGTGAATTGATGTAGATGAGGATGTTGTCCAAATATGAAACACAAAATTGGTTGAGGTATTCATCTAGGACAGTGTTGATCATCCTTTGTGTCAGAAATCATGCCATTTATGCTATTTTGATATATCTTTCAAATATTGATACCTGCAAAGACTTGGTTGGATTTCCTTTTGACTTTGGAGTTTGTTCACTTTACTCAAATGGGTCAATATCAATATCTACTCATTACAGATTACCCTACCTGTACCTGACTGATCCTGGTATGAGTTTAGCTCAGAATGATCTCATCAGTCACATTGTCTACCTAGTGAATGATCAGCTTACCCAGTCTACTATTTAAGTAGAATAATTTCTCATAATAAAGACAAGTTTATCCACATTTTTGTTGGCTTTTATAATCTTCAAGAAATTTCATTTCTTTTTTTTCCAAAATGAATTTCTCTTCTCTTGTTCCAGGAAATTAAGATATGTGCCCTGAAGGCTAGCCCAAGGCTAGCTTTAAACCTCAAATCTTTTGTGATAAAAGTTTCCCGCTGTGTCCTCTTGGATGTTATCCCCAAGAGCCAAACACAACAAAATGGTGCTCACTACAAGGGCTTCCAGCCCCTCAGCTACTCTGTTCTCCTGCGCATTCTCTTGTCCTTCTCTTATTGTTACAGAAGCACCAAAATCTCCTAAAGTTTCAAGTCCCCCTCTTTAAGAGAATACCACTAACTCCCCCCAAGACATCTATGGTAATGGTGCTATCTCCCAGAGCTTTGTGGGCTCTTCTCCCAAATTTCTTTCTTGACTATGAACAAGCCTGTGCGCTGCTTGTTCTCTTCTCCACACTGGTACAGTAGCTATGTATTTGATTCCTGGTCTCTGTCCTGGTTAGGCCTCCAAAGACTTGTACTCTTTCCTGTTGGATTTTGGTCTCCCACCTAGCTTAACGGAATCAATGGAAACCATTGGTGTGCTGGTAAATCAGTTCATTCAGCCCACCTTGGTCCACCATCAACTAGTGTTAGGATACCAATGCCAACTCTTGTCTGCTGTGGCGTCTGCGGTAACCAATAATCATGCTAAGAATATGGCCTATCAAAAATGGATTCACAGTCTATTTTCTTGCATCTCTGACAATCAGCATGATTTATTGGCCTTTCAAGAATACCTGACCTCATTGCTGAACATGCTTTGCTCCTCTCTCCCTGGATACATTAGAGAGCAGTTGTATGAACTAGATGAGCATCATGCTGTCTGGAGAGGACTGGTTGAATTTATCCTTCTAAGATACTGCCAAGACTTTGAGACCTTAGTAGATGAAATCAATCAATTCTTCAAGAATACCAATGCCCAGCTAGAATTAGTTGGGTCCAGTGTGGACAGTTGGGGTCACAGGTTACAACAACAATACTACTTAGACAAGGCTACGTTGAGCAATAATCTACACCAATTTCATACCTATGTTGACAAGAAAGTGATTGCTGCAACTGTGATGCCACCTACACCTCCCCCTGAAGGCCTTAATCAATATGAGATTAAGATTTGGGAGGTCATCACAGAGCTCAAGGTAATCAATTGCTATCAGGCTTCTGCTTCTAATTCACCTATCACTGAGCCTGTAGCCAAGATCTTACACAATTAATACTGATCAGGTGGCTACTCTACAAGGCAAGATTGCTTGCTTATTGTTGTAACTATGCTGTTTTAGTAGAGTTACAAGGGGAAAAAATTTAGAAACTAGATAATAATCTTTATTGAGAGATAGTGATTATATAGTTATTGTGATTCAAGGATAACAGGAACATGATTATGTTGATCACACGGTTGGATGATGAAGGGGGTGGCTTGATTCTTGTAATGAGTCAAGCACCAGAACAAGTTGCCCACTGATAGTGATCAGATTTTGTTCATGTTATTGTATTTGGTAATTCAATTTGTCTTCCTAACTTGGCTTCAGGTGAATGGATAATTGGGTTGCGGGTTACAAACCTGCTTACTTGGAACCTTGCTGGCAGGTTGAGCCTGCTGTTTCAACACCCTCCGGCTGAGGGTTGGCCTCCTCTGGGGGTAGGTTGTCAGGGAGGTTGTCAGGAGCCCAGGCGTCATACTGGACTAACTGCTGTTTGGTGGCAGATAACACAGTCTTTTGTTGCTTTTGTCTTGCCTTGAAGGGTCTGAGGCAATCATGGTGGAGGATTTTGTCCTGTTTACATTTTCTGAGCCCTTGCACAAGGTAAGTGTTGTTTTTGTTTACCTTTAGGATGATAGCAGGGCCAACTGTTTCTGGTTGCAGTTTACTCTTGTTGGTATTCATGACCCAGACTTTGTCGCCAACCTTATGTCTGTCTTTGATGGGGGCAAAGGTCTTTTGTAGATGCTTTTCTTCCTTTTCTGATTGGTTGCTATTAGCCTATATGACCAGAGGATCTGAGCGGGAAGGAACATTATCTGGCATCTCCAGCTTAGGCCCTGATAGCACCTGGATGATATTGGGTTGTGTTCCATAAACTAGCTCAAAAGGGCTTTTGCTGGTGGATATGTTCACACGGGTCCAGCATACAAGTAATGCAGTTGGTAGCTTCTTGTACCAGTCCTCAGGTCTCCAAGCAGTGAGTTTGGCCAAGGCTTGCATGAGGCTGCCATTCAGTTGCTCCACGCTTCAATTGGCCTGAGGGTGGTAAGGTGTTGTCACTGTGTGCTGGACCCCATTCTTGGTGAGGTATACATTGGTATCTTCAGAGGTCAATTCTTTGCCTCCGTCACTTATCAGGAGTTCTGGCTTTCCAAACTTGCTGATGATTTCTCTACCTATGAAGCATCATACATCTTTGCCAGCATGTGTTTTAACTGCTTGGGCTACTGGTCACTGCGTGGCAAAGATAATGGCAGTAATAATGTACTTTTTGTCATTATGTTTTCTGGGCATAGGCCTCACAATATCCAGGGCCCATGCTTTAAATGGTAGTTGCGTGTGGATGGGTAGAAATGATTTAGGCAGGGTCTCACTCCTTGCAAATTTTTTACACAATTTGCACTGTTCCAAGACCTCTTGAACCTCTCAATACAAGGTTGGCCACCAGGCCTTGTGCTTTAGGAATTTGTAAAGGTTAAAACTCTTTGTGTGGCTCAGATCTCTGTGGTAACACAAGATGGTATTGAATTGCTGATGTGTGGGAATGTATGGGATGGTTGTCCTTTTGGACATTTTTTGGTGTAGGGTTCTATAGATGTTGGCAAATAGGTGCTTGTTTTTAATGACAGTTTCTCTTGTTACATCAGTAGTACCAGGAGGAAATCCTTTGTCTTTTGTATGCAACACCAGGAGAGGCCAGTCTGGGTCAAGCCCATTTTTGCCCTTTGTGGCTCTGACATATAGTTGTGACAGCGCATCAGCCATGGCCAGCTCTGGGCCAGGCTTATATTGTATGAGAATGTTGAACTGTTCCAGAAGCTCTATCTAGCAGGCTTGTTGGCGGGTTAGGTTTTCCTGGGTCTTGAAGTAGATGAGTGGTTTGTGGTCTGTCAGGGCTGTGAATTCTTCTTGTTGTTCTAGGTAGCAACGCCATTTGACTAGGCAGTGCACAGTCACCAATAGCTCTTTGTCATGTATGGAATACCAGCACTCACCATCTGTCAACTTGCAGAATTCATAGGCCACGGGTAGGAAATCACCATCATTGTTTTTAATTTGTAGTACCCCTCCAATGGATGTGTCAGAGGCGTCTGTCTCCATTTGATATTCCCCATCACATTTGGGGTATTAGAGGATGGGTGCTGTTGTGAGTTTCTCTTTAAGGCGTCTGAAGCAAAGGTCTCATTGGGGGTCCATACAAACTTAGATTTGGTGCCAGTAATGGCAGAAAAAGGCACAGTTAGGACACCACAGTCAGGTATGAATTGTTGGACATAGGCAACCATTCCCAGGAATGTGCAGAGTTCTGACTTGTCTTTTGGCAGTGGAATTTTGCAAATAGCCTGGATCTTCTGGCTGTCAGGTTTAATGCTGTCTTTCAAACTATGTGTCACAAGAAGGGTAGTTGTTTGCGGAAGAACTGGCACTTGGAGGGCTTGGCTAGCAGCTTATGTTGCGCTAGGGTGGCAAAGACTGTCTCTAGGTCCTTGTGATGTTGTTCTACTGAGGAGCTGTAGACAATGATATTGTATAGGTTATACCAGGGCATGCTTTCTGATGTGGGGGGCAAACACCTTGTTCATGAAGGTTACAAAGGTTAAAAGGGCGTTGTCATACCAAAGTTGAGTACCACACACTTGACCAAGCTGTATTTAGTGCAGAAGGCTATTTTGGGAATGTTTTCTTCCTTGATACAGATCTGGTTATAGCCTGCAGTCAGGTCAATCTTGGAGAAGACTGTAGTGCCTCCTAAGGCATCAAAGAGGTCATTGATGAGTGGTAGTGGGTAACAATTTTTGATGGTAACTTTGTTTAGGGCTTGGTAGTCTGTGACCAAGTGTAGGGTATTGTCTTTTTTTGCTACAAAGAATACCGCAGCCCCAAAAGGTGACTGTGAGGGGCAAATGAGTCCTTTCTCCAATGCCTCTTTGAGGTAAGCACACAGGGCGTTGTCCTTGTTTAGGGTGAGGCAATAAATGGGTTGCGCCTTAGGTATCACTCCTTTGAGTTGAATGGAGTGTTGGATGTGTTTCTCTGGTGGCAACCTGGGTAGAGCCTCCTTGAAGATTTCTGGGTGTCAAGCTACAATTTCACAATCCTGAAGTGTGGTGATGTCCTGGTGATCTTTGAAATGGATAATCTTGTACTGGCAGGAGTCCCAGTCAATTGCCTTGAGGTTCTATTTCTTGTCCTAGGTCTCTGTGATATGTACAAAGATGTGGTCGCGCAGGAGTTGGTCTACTGAGTCAGGGTAGATCTGGTGGTTGACACCTTCACATTTGATGGTCAATACAGAGGTTGCTCAGTCTACATGGGGGTTGTTATTTTGCAGCCAGTCCCAGTACAATATTGAACTTGGGAAAGTCAATGACAGGACCTTTAATGGTAGAGTGTAGGTTCTCTAGAATGACAGAGAAGGGGGCAGTTTCCTGTGTCACAGCAATGTGATGTTCATCAGCTAAAACCACGTTTTTAATCTGCAAAGGATTAGTGGCTAACTTGAACTTATCTACAAAGCTGCTGTTGACCAGGGTTCAATATGCGCCTGAGTCCAGGAGTGCTGAGCCCGTGTAACTGCAAAAACAGAAAGGGTAAGAAATCAGTTTATTTGGGTGTCTGGCAATGGTGTACAGTACTGGGTCTTCTGAGGGTACTTGAATCATTGAACATTGATCTACGTCCTCAGGCCAATATTCATTGTTGGGCAAGTCAGGAATAGTATGGGGAGAGCTTGGCTTGCTTAATTCTCTCCCCAGGATTTTCCCTTGTCTTGGTTATCTTGAGTGGCAGTGACACAGAAATGGGTTTGGTTTGATTGGCTGTTGTTCCTGTTACTGTGTCTATTTGAACCTGTGAGTTTGTGGTTTGCACTGCCATTATTGTTCCAAGGGGGTGGTCTGCTGGAACGCCCAGCTGGGTGATACTCCTTGGGTTATTATCTTTTCCTGTTTGTGCCTTGTAGAGATTGTTAGACGTTTTTTCTGCTTTCTTTGCCTCACAGTACAGGCTTTGTAAGTTGGTTACTTGATCCAGGTTTACGTGTCTCATTACGTGCAACTTGAGTACATTGTGGTACATGAGGTGGGTGGCTGGAGTGTCAAAAGCCATGTCAGAGGGGGTGCATAGTCAGAGTTCCTTGTAAGCGCAGGTGAGCTCCTTTACGGTGCCAGTCTGGGTCAAGTTTTTTACTTGGCAGATGATCATGAGTGCGGTGTCCTTCAGTACAAATCTTGCCAAGAAGTCTTGTTTGAAGGTGTCCCAGTTCTTCTCAGTATGCTCTTCATGGCACTTGTTGCACCAGGTTCCAGCATTGTGAGTCAGTCAAATAGAGATTTCTGCAATCCAGAATCTTTATGGGCACTCCATCTGCGCTAGCTTGCTTTGGGCAGATTGGATCCATGCTGCGGTGTTATTGTTGTTGGCTCCTGCAAAGGGCTCTAGGGCAGCGCTTCAAAGTCTTTGGGCTATGTAGGATGGCATGGTACTCTCATCAATTGGATGAGGCATAGAGAGGCAGCCTGGAAGAACCCTTGTAAAGACATGGCATTGAAGGCGGAGAGCAGGATCACTGTGTTTTAGTACAGGACAAAGTTGTCGGATATTTCCGTACCGGGTGTGTACAGAGTCCAGTCCAGCGGGAGGCCAGACATGATTCTATCAAGTATTTTTTGACTGCAGCAGGTACGGGCAACAGGTGGAATTTTGGGGAATAAAGTAGGATGGAAAACCTACCTGTGCTACCAATGTTGTAGCTGTGCTGTTTTAGCAGAGTTACAAGGGGAAAATATTTAGAAACTAGATAATAATCTTTGAGAGATAGTGATTATATAGTTATTGTGAATCAAGGATAACAGGAACATGATTATGTTGATCACACAATTGGATGATGAAGGGGGTGGCTTGATCCTTATAATGAGTCAAGTGCCAGAACAAGTCACCCATCAAGAGTGATCAGCTTTTGTTCATGTTATTGTATTTGGTAATTCAATTTGTCTTCCTAACTTGGCTTTATGTGAATGGATAATTGGGTTGCAGGTCACAAACCTGCTTACTCAGAACCTTGCTGGTAGGTCAAGCCTGCTGTTTTGACATTATGTCAATGCCTCTCAGATCAAAGCAAATACTCCTCTGAATCAAGTGAAGAAGGCAAAGAAGAAACTGACAAAGTACTTGCTCTCAAAAATCACAGGTGCTGCCCAGGTTTGGAAGGACAGCTCACATAAATTGTGCCCTTGCTCTGAATAACTTGGCAGCAGTGGCCAACAGCATTGACAATAGGCAGGATGCTTTACAACAAGATTTTCAGAATCTCTCCCACCTATCAGAGACTATGAATGAGAAAATCTCCCCTTTGGTATCTAAAGCTTCAGATATAATCACTTGGGTCAATGAGGTTGCAGGTACATTGGCTGTCCAGCAGATACAAATTGATGAGATCAAAACTGTAGCGTCTACTACCAGAGACATTGGATGTCAGGATACCAGGAGTACCATGGAGCTCCAGCAGGTGAGGGAGGAGTTGAAGCAGGTACTGGCATGGCCCACCAGATGATGGGACCTAACTTTACCAGGTAGGAAAGGGCCTTCCCAGCCACAGCCCAAGGTCCAGCCGCTGGCAAAGCAGAGTCAATCAATCCTATGAGCGCAAGGTAAAGCACTCCCAGGAATTGACTACTCTGGCCAGAGGCATCAGAAGTGGGGGGGTTGAGATGGTTGGTTTGGGTGTTGGGGGAGGTTCCATGAGGACCAAGTAGGCGGCAGGATTGTTGTACTTCCCGTTGAAGATCAAAGGGTAGATGGTGATTGCTTTGCTGTCACAGACAATTTGGTAGGGTTCCTTGGGGCGTTTGGGCAGGTGTACCACTGCAAGTCTTCCAATGTCCAGGGTTTGTGGTCAGGATTGGCGGGATACTCAGTGAAATGCACAGGGCCAAATGGAGCATTGGGTGGGCGGTAGTAGTCAAAGGCTTTGGTTTTATCAACTGGAGTCTGACTATCTATCCCAGTAGAGGGGTACTGACGCTTGGGTGTATGCAGATGAAAGAGTATCAAAGATAGGTATGGAAACAGATTGGTGAACCAAAGGTTCATAACAACTTTATTTGATAAGGATGACAATACAGAACTTTTTCAAGTGCTTCTGATTTATATACTTACTCACATGCAGGTGCCTCTGGGTATTCTTCTGATGCTATCTGTGTGGCAAGGCTTGGCATTTCAGGTTCTGCTGTTTGGTTAGCTGCTTCATGGTTATTTTTGGGGGTTTCATGAACAGTTGTTTGGATTTTTGATGGTCCATCTTGGCTTGGCTGGTCATTGATTTTGGCAGGTTTGGCTTCTGGGGTTTTGGGGGTTTCCCCAATTTGATCACCATTTTTGGACTGGCTTGACAGGCTCTCTTGAGCCCAAAGAACTTGATTAAAAAATGGGTCCCCAATTGGGGACCCCAAATTACTTAATGGAGGGTGGGCTTGGTCTGGGTTTACTGCACAGCTAAAAATAGCCTGCCCAGGCCCAGCCAAACCCACCAAGGCTTGGGCGTAGATTTTGGGGCCCAAAGCGGGCCCCTCAGCTGCCACCAGGGCAGGAATGGTTCCTGCACCTGGATTTGCTTTGAAAAGCAAAAATCCAGGTGTGGGCAAATCTCCCCCGCCTGCTAGCCCCGCCTGGTGGCTAGGAGTGGGTTTGATTCCCGCCCAGGGCTTTGAAACTGTTACTTTTGTAACATTGGAGACCAGAATAGCTCCATATTAGATATGTTAGAAGAAAGTCTTTGTCTTATGTGGGCTAGACAACCTGCTGCTGAATCTGAGTTTGAAGGGAATCCACATATAAATGTTCTAAATAAGGGCAATAACAGCCAATCTACATCCTCCTTCATCAATTCCAACTACAAATCCCCCTTAAAGCAGATCTCTGATCCCAAGATCTCCACCATTGTCGCTTTCTTGATATTTTAAAAGACAGTCATGGGGAGGGCCACTGGCAACCTCAAAAAGGAGCATATCCTTGCCTGTCTACACCCCACTTACCAGTAGGTTTTGGTCCCCAAGATCTCATTAATTGTCACTTGAGAGGACATGAAATATCTTCTCATTGAGGAGTTTGGAGGCAATCTCAGTCTAGAGGTCAAAAAAGATGCTTTTATAAATATTTCTTTCAAACCTAAGGAAAAATTAGCTGAGTTTGCCAATTGCTTCTACACTGGGGGCCAAAAACTCATTACCAGCTGCCAGTTGACTCCTTGGGAGGCATAAACCACCTGCTATAACACCCTTAAAGTAAACCAACTCTTGTGTTTGCACTTTAAGGCTCATAAGCCAATGTTGTCTTCAATGAAAAGAATCAAGACCCTCTTGCAAGATATGCATCTGACACGTAGTGGAACTGTGGTACACAAGAGTAAGATCAGTAACTCTGGCACTACCTCTTATACCCCTTGTATCATGACTCTTGGGCCCAATGTGCAGTCCAAACAACAGGGCTGTCACAATTGCGGTCAGATAAGACATCACTCGTGGTACTGCACCAAAAAATGTGTAGAAGGATGTAATACTAAGGAACAGTCAGAAAAAGATAGGTTGGCTTAGAGGCAGAGACGCTCTCTGCTGACCAACCTCTTCTGTCTCCTCCTGATCCTTCCTCTGATGAAGAGTTGCCTCCCCCTTATGGCCTAACTATCCTCCATCTATTCCATGATCTCTCAAGTGATTCTGAACCCAAAGATTCTGACCATGATATTTATAATAGTTATGGCTATTATGTGCTTGCTGTCCCTGAAACTGTGTCTGTTCCTTAAAAGCTCCATTCTGGGAAAACCACCACTACAACCTGTCTACCTTCAGTTGAGGCCAAAGCTATGGTGGCTTGCCCTTATCTAGCTCAAGCTCACCAACCACCTGCCTTAATGGACTCCTCAGAACAAGCAGCCTACTTAGCTAAGGCCATCTTCCAGAATGTTTCTGTATCCCTGCCTTTGAAAAATGTTTACAAGGAGATTACTGCCTTGAAATTTATGAAAACAAAATGGGAGAAAGAGCTAGAAGAAGAACAAGACGTGTTGGCCATCTTACCCCCTTTTGGAAAAGATACCACCTGCGTAGAAGTATCCATCCAGAAAGTTAAGATTAAGAATATATTGAATACTGGCTCTCTTGTCAATGTTGTATCCTCTAATTTGATGAAGAAGCTCAAGCTGGCTCCTGATTTCAACTACACTCAATCCTATGGGACTGCTGATATGACTCAGACCAGGGCTATTGGCGCTTACTCTGCTCTATCAACAAGGTTTGGGAATCTCCTCATTTCTTCCCCCACAGTTTTTTTAGAGAACAAAAGCCACAACCTCTTGGTAGGAACACAATTTATTTGAGAGTATAATGGAATTGTCAATCTTCAAGATGGATAATTGTCTCTTCTAGGGTATGAGGTCCTATAATTTTTGAAGAGCTTCCACGTATTTCAGGCAAGAGGCTTAAGACATGTATCCTTGAGTAACTCACTAGCATCTTATTGATAAAGTACAGGACTCATTCATCTAATATGCACTCCATTTCTCCTTCTTGCCCTGCTGAAGAAAGTGTCCTGCTACTTGCTCCAGCTACTGTCACTATTTTTCCTGGCTCCCAGGTGATCATTGATCCCCAAATATCCTATGAGTTGCCTGAGAAATTCTTCTTGAAGTTATACTCTCCTGAATCCCTAAGTTTCAAAGAGCCCCGCTTATGCCTTGGGATCTTAGACCAAACTCAAATAAGCCTGTGTAACTATTTCTGGCCAACTTGACTGCTTCCCTCATACAGGTTTTGAAGGGTCAGGTTGTAGGGCATGGTCACATCTTAGGGGCAGAGCAGGTGGCCTCTCTCTATCTCTTTGGGCCATTTGGTGATTTCAACTTACCTGAAGAGGATCCCCAAGTGCTCTCCTTATTCACTGCTGCCAACTTTCTTCAACTCTTGCCTATTCAGAAGAAGGACATAATTGATCTCTTAGACCAATTTAAGGATATTTTTGCCTCTGGACCTAACAACTATGGGTTGAATAAAGGTTTTATTCATCAAATCAATACAGAAGATGCCCCCTTTCTGTGCCAAGCCTTATAGGTGCAGTCAAGCAGAGGATGCTCAAGTATCTAAAGAGTTAAAACAGCTCTTAGATGCTGGGTTGCTAGTCCCATCTAAAAGTCCATGGGCCTCTCCCTTGCTGATCCTTAAAAAGGACAGAAGACACAGGATTTTCATGGACTATCAACACCTCAACTCCCTTAAAAAATGACTCATATTCTCTGCCTCAAATTGATGATGCCCTTAAACATTTTGGAGGATTTAAATTCTTCTCTGCAATGGATTTAGATTCTGAGTACTGGCAAGTAGACTTATCCCCTGAAAATTGTGAGAAGTTTGCCTTAATTATGTCTGAAGGGCTCTTTAAGTCAATCTAGATGCCCCTGGGACTTTGTAACACATCTGCTACTTTCCAGCAGGCTATGGATTCTATATTGCAAGATCTGAAGCTCTTCTTTGACTTTTATATCTAGATGATATAACAGTGTTTAGCTCCATCTTCACCAACTATTTGGACCACCTCAAAGCTGTCTTCTTTAAAATCTGCAATGCTGGCTTGTAACTCAAACCGTCTACGTGCGCTTTCTTCAAGGAGTGACTTGAGTTCTGGGGCCATGAGGCCACTCAAACTGGAATATGACCCATGAACAATAAGGTTGAAGCCATTGACAAGATGTTGCCCCACACTAATTTGTACAAAGTCCAAGTATTTCTTGGTATGATGGTGTACTACCACCAGTTAATCTTCAATTTTGCTGAACTGAGCAAGCCTCTGGTCTAGCTGCTCAGAAATTTTTCCTTCAAATGGACTGATAGTCAACAGCAATCATTAAAGGATCTAAAAACCAAGCTTAAAAGCCCCCTCTTAGTCTATCCTGATTATGAAAAATAGTTCATCTTATACACTGATGCTAGCAGAGTTGCTGCAGATGTGATCTTAGCACAGCTAGACAACAATGGTATGGTACAGCCTGTAGCATATTCTTCACATGTCCTCAACAAGCACAAGAATAATTATAATGTCACATAGAAAGAATGCTTGACAGTTCTAGATGCTATGAAGCAGTTCTGACACTACATCTACAGGATGCATTTTACCGTAATCACTGACCAATTCTCCCTTAAGTGGTTACAACAGCTAAAAGAACCCAAAGATTAACTGGCTTGGTGGCCCCTGCACTTACAAGGGTACCATTTCACTGTGGTACACAGGCCTGGTGCTCAATAACAGAACACTAATGGGCTGTATAGAATGCCTATACTGGCCATCCAACCTGCCAACACTGATTTCCTGTACAAGTTAATAGGATACCCTGACACTTGGACAACTGAACCCAAAGATATACATCTAACTCTACAGTCTCTGTCAAAGGACACTGTCATCCAAGATAGACAGCTCTTCAAAAAGATTAACAATGTATTCCTACTTTACATCTGCCCTAGCACATAGATTGTCATTGTCCTTCAGGCCCACATTGATATTGGGCATGGAGGCCTTGCTAAGAATCATGGCTGGCTAAGTAAGAATTTCTACTAGTGTCAGGGATCCAGTCTTGGGCGGCCGGCCTGTCATTTTCAGGGGTGACCCAGGCCAGAAATTTTGAGGGTAGTGCCCACCACAAGAGAGGAGCTAACTTAAAAAGGTAGGAGAAAAAATTTTCCCACCCAGGACCACGGGCCAGCAGCTGGGATTATAGTTCAATCACCCCTGTGAGGGTGATGTACACAATCACAAACAGCTTACCAGTGTGATTGGTTGGAAGGTTGGGTGAGGAAGCAGGCATAGGTTTGGGGGTCATGGGAAGTTTCATGGGAAGGTTGTAAGCAGGGAGAAAGTTGAATTTCCCTCTGAACAACTTGGGTGTTAAAAATATCCACAGGCCTTGTTGGTTGTATCTAACTGCAGATTGTATGCAGGCCAGGGGATTGAGTTTGAGTATCTTTTCCGGGGTATAGTCCTTGTATTTGGGTTTCAGAGTGTAGTCAGTGAAATGAACGGGTCCAAAGGGTACACTAGGAGGACAGGAAAATGCGGGTGGTGAGGCAGGAGGACTGAAAGATCTTGTACTGAATTGGTAGATAGCAAATACAAAATAAGGCAATAGATGTGTGAGTCAAAATAACATAACCTTTATTTAAAAATGGCAATAAGGTTTGAGTGCAGAATCTATAGGCATATATAGCATCCTGCCTCCAAACTTAGTATTTCCCATAAGGGCTTCATCAAAATATTGGGAAAAATATGGGCAGGTGGCCAGGAGACCTGGGTGTGGGAGCAGCAAAATGGCACTTTGGCTGGGTGTTCTCTCATTGGTCAGACTGTCCAAATTGGTCACTTGATTTTCTTGATTTTTGGCTATGGTCACAAGGTTGGGCCTAAAGCCTGTGATTTCCCCTTGGCAGGAGAATTTGATTGGTTAACTGAGAGGACTTCAGATTCATGAAGTTCACAGAGGAACTTTCTCTGCCTCCATTAGGCAATTTGAGATGCTCCTCCTTGAGCACCATCATAATTAAACCTGTACTGGTATTCTGGCTTCAGGACTTAGAAGGAGCTTCAGCTTGCAAAGGCTCAGTCCCAAGAAAACACAAGTGGGCAGTCCCTTGGTCCATGGGGCTGGCGGCCCACAGGAATCCAGGTTCAGGGTTTGAATCCTGCTCTTGGGCTTGGGTTTCCAGGGGTAAAGAATTGTCAATCCTGACAGCTAGGAGAACATGTGGCTCATTTTCCCTGATGTCTTCTCTTCCTGCCACACTTGCCAGCTCTAACGCCTGCAATCTTCTCAGCATGAGCTTAAGCTCATTCCTCCAAAACTGTCTTCCACACTGTAAGCATTGACACTGTTGGCCCCCTCCTTGTTCTTGCTTGGGGTGTTGTTTCATCTTGGTAGCAGTAGAACACTTTAGCAGATGGGTCAAAGCCAGAGCTACAAAATATATGACTGCTAAGACTACCCCTAATTTATTGCTGCAAGATATTTTCTATCAATATGGGTGTCCTCAAATCCTACTGTCTGATAATGGCACCAACTTTGATGCTCTCATCATCACGTCTAAAGTAGAAGCTATGGGCACTCACCAGTTTTTTTCTGTTCTGTATAATATATCAACCAATGGGAAAATTGAACAAGAAAATTCCTCCCTTGTGTCCATTATGAGAAATCTCACCCTCTCTGACAGGGCTAACTGGGATATGTTCCTCTCTGCTGCCCTCTTTACTTACTGCCTGAGAAAATATCAGGTAAATAAACAATCCCCCTTTGTCATGGTCTATGGGTGTGAGGCTACTACCCCCTCAATCTTGGGTCCCCCATTGATTGAATTTGATGCTGTGGCTAACCCCAAAGCTCATGTCAAAGAATTGACTAACTATATCATTAATATCCAAGCAACTACTTACTTAACTGCCTATAAGGTTAATAATTTAGAGCTTTCACCTTCCAATGCATCTACGGCTTATCTTCCTGATTTTTAAGTTGGTGACCTGGTCCTCTAATATCAGAGCTGCATTGGTGGCCGATCCCACAAGCTGGACTCCCTCTGGGTTGAAATTGCAAAGTAATCTACAAGAAGGGCATTGAGCACACCATCAAGCTGCTGTTGTCTGGTTGTCCCTTTTCACACATCCATGCCAAGTTCCTCTGAAAATACCAACTCTCTGTGACTAATCTTGAGGGGGGAGATGTTATAAATTGCGCCATTTGTGCTATTTTGATATGGCCTTCAAATATTGATACCTGTAAAGACTTTGTTGGATTTTCTTTTAAATTTGGAGGTTGTTCACCTTCCTTAAATGTGTTGACATCAAAGTCCATCCATTCCAGACAACCCTACCTTCACCTGACTGATCCTGGTACAAGTTCAGCTCAGAATGACCTCATCAGCCACACTGCCTACCTAGTGAATGACCAGTGTACCCAGTCTACTATTTAAGTAGAATCATTTCTTCTAATAAAAACAGGTTTCCACATTTGTGTTGGCTTTTATAATCTTAAAGCCTTTCCCTTTCCTTTTTGCCAAAATGACTTTCTCTTCTTGTTTTCCAGGAAATTAAGGTACATGACCTTAATTTTGCCCTGAAGGTTAACCCAAGGCTAGCTTTGAACCTCAAACCTTTTGTGATTGTTGTGTTCTGAGGCGCGGCACAGACACACAAAGGGAAATCCTAACCTTAGGATTGGATTTGTACTAAGTCTTGGTTAGATGACAGGGAAGGCTATGCAATTACCTTGCAGCCCTGGAAGAATAATATCTACTAGTTGTGGCTAGAGAAAGGAGCAGAAGTACTGAATACACAAAGACAAAAATGTGAATAAAACTTGATTTTTATTGGTGAGTATGAAATGGAATATATAGTGGTTAGGAATACCACAAAAAACTACCAGGACAGTAGGATCACTTGCCACCAGCATGAGTGGGGCAAGTGAGTTGCACAGGATCAAGAAACCAAACAATTGTATTTCCTGATTCAGTCATCAACTCATTTTAAGAGACAAAAGCAAAAGAAAGAGATTTGTCTTTGAAATGGCCCACCAAAAGCAAAATTGATACATGGTGAATAGAAGTATTCACAACATTGGCCTCCCCTAGATTGGCCTTAGGGGGTTGGTACTTGTGGAGGAACTTGAAATGCACTTGAGCAAAAGGACGTCCACTGGAGAGTAGCTTCATGGTGTATTTGGACCCTCATTTGAAGGTCACTTCCAAAGGGCCAATCCACAAAGTGTCCAGCTTATGCGCGCGCCCACCTACTCTATGTTGGTAGTAAAGTACATGGTTGCCAGCATCAAATTCAGGCAAGGGGGAGCTAATTTGAACTTGTGGGCAAAAGCTTGAGGCCTCTGCAGATGGTAGTTGTGGCAACTAGCTATGACGTCTAGGATTAGTAGTCAAAGGTTTCCCAGAAGTAATTCTTCTGAAGCCAGTCAAAAGTCTTAGCGATGCCTCCATGCCCAGTCTCTTTATGAGCTTGTGTCACCAACAAGAGGCAAAGACTGGGTTGTACATAGGGCAGGTACTGATCTTGTATATTTTTGAAGAGTTGATTGTTGCGTATGAGGGTATCTTTGGATAGCTTGGACAAAGCCAGTCAGACATCTTCTGTTTCACTCTCCCAAGAAGAAGGGTATCCAATTAGTTTGTACAACCGGTCAGCCTCTGCAGGATATAAAGCAAGAATGGGCATTCTGGATAGCCCATTAGCGCTCTGATGTTAAATCCCAGGGTAATGGAGCACAGTGAAGTCGTAACCTTGCAGATGTAGGGCCCATCTAGCTAAGTGCCCTACTGGCTCCTTAAGTTGTAACCATTTAAGCAAAGCTTGGTCAGTGACAACTGTGAAATGGGTACCATATACATAGTGGCAGAACTGTTTGACTGAATGCAACTTGGCAAGATACTCCTTTTCTATGACACTATAATTCTTATCATGCTTGTTTAGCACACAGGAAGTGTAAGCCACAGGATGGTCTACACCCTTGTTGTCTAGTTGGGCCAGAATAGCTCCAATAGCAAGATTGCTAGCATCAGTGTACAAGATGAACTCCTTATCATAGTTGGGATACACTAGGATTGGCGCCTCTTTGAGTTTTTGCTTAAGGAGTTCAAAGGCTTGCTGTTGACTGGTGGTCCATTCAAAAGAAACATTATGTAAAATCTGGACTAGAGGTTCACTAGTATTGGCAAAGTCAGGGATAAACTGTCTGTAGTAGCCCATCATCCCTAGAAAGACTTGTACCTCTTGCAGGCTGGTAGGAAGAAGCATTTTGTCAATGGCCTCAACCTTCTTAGTCATTGGGTGAATCCCTTTCTGGGTTACTTCATGGCCCAAGAATTCAAGACACTCTTTGAAGAAGGCGCACTTGGAAGGTTTTAGTTTGAGGCCAGCTTCTCAAATCTTTAGGAACACCTATTTGAGATGAGACAGGTGGTTGTTAAAGGTAGCACTGAAAACTGTTATATCATCCAAGTATACTAGGACGCACAACAACTTTAAGTTGCAGAGGATGGAGTCCATGGCCCTTTGGAAGGTGGCTGGGGCGTTGCAGAGTCCCTGCGGGATGTGAGTAGGCTCAAAAAGCCCTTCAGATGTAATGAGCGCGGATTTTTGGCAATCCTTGGGCAACAGATCAACTTGCCAGTATCCAGATGCCAGATTCATTGCAGAGAAAAACTTAGAGCCTCCAAGATGTTGGAGAGCATCATCAATACGCGGCAAGGGGTACAAGTCCTTCTTGGTCAAAGAGTTCAATTGGCAGTAGTCCATCACAATACAATGACCTCCATCTTTCTTCTTTAAGATGATAGCAGGGATGCCCAAGGACTTTGGGAAGGTGCCAGCAGCCCAGCATCTAACAGTTGTTTGAGCTCTTTAGATACTTGGGCGTCCTCTACACAACTGCGGCAATATGGTTTAGCATGGAAGGGGGGTGTTGCCAGTGTCAATCTGATGGATAACGCCTTTGGCTAACCCATAATTGGTACTGTCCTTTGCAAAGATGCAGGAAAATTGGTCTAGCAAGTTTAGCACCTTCTTCTGTTGAACTGGGGACAGCTGTGGAAAGTCTTGCACAGTGAACAAGGATAGGACTTGGGGTTCATCCTCAGGTAAGTTAAAAATCTTGGAATGTGCCAAAGGGGTGAAGAGACATGACATCAGGAGCACCCAACAACTTGCCATATCTGACAACCTGCCCCCTAGACACAGTAATGGGGAGAGCAGTCAGGTTGGCTACAAAAAATTGAACAGGGTCCTTATGGGAGATATCTAGGATTCCAGGACAGATATAAGGTTTGTTTCTCCCTAAAGAGGGGGGAGAGTACAACTCCAAGAAGGTTTTTTCAGGTAGTTCATATGATATCTGGGAGTCTAGGATGGCCTGGGAGCCAGGGAGGATGGTGACAGCAGACGTGGCTAGAAGAGGGATCCCTTCAGACGCAGGACAAGCCATGGGTGGACATTTCATGTTTGAAGAGTGGGTGCAATATTTGAGGTTGAAAACCCCAGTGGGATATTCCAAGGCACATGTCTTGAGACGTTTCCCCAGAACTTTAACCGGCTCTTCAAAGATCAGAGGGACTTCATATCCCAGAATAGAGAGGTAACCATCTTTCAAGTTGATTATCCCATTATATTCCCTAAGGAATTGAGTGCCAACTAAGAGATTGTAACTCTTGTTTTCCAAGACAACTGCTGGCACAGCTAGGAGAAGCTTGTCAAACTGCATGGGTAGAGCGGAGTATGCCCCTATGGCGCGGGTCATAGACAGTCCAGCTGCGCCATATGACTAGTGATAATTAAGGTCAGGGGAAAGTTTGAGTTTCTTCACAAGCTTGGAGGAGACAACGTTGACTGGCAAGCCAGTGTCTAAAACGGCCTTAATCTTCACTTTTTGAATGGATATCTCTACTCAAGTGGTAGTGCAACCAAAGGGTGGAAGGATAGCCAAGATATCTTGAGCCTATGCTAGCTCCTTATCCCACTTCTCAATCATGCATCTTAATACTGGGAACTCCTTATAAACAGTTTGGAGAGAGAGCAAAACAGATATATTCTTGAAGACAGCATCAGAAACCTTGGCAGCTTCTTCTGACAACTCCACTAGCACAGAGGACCTCTTAGCCTGAGTGAGGTAAGGGCAAGAGACAACTTCTTTGGTTTCAGGCAAAGGCTTAGCAGTAGTTGTAGTCTTTCCTGATTGCAACTTATAGGGGACTGTAATGGTTTCAGGAACAGCCAGGACAGAGTACCCATATGCATTGGCATCATCAGTATCAGAGTCATCCAGGTCAGAGTTGTCAGAGATATTGTGGAACAAGAGGAGGATAGGAGGAGCCTCATTATCAGCAGGCTTGGAGTCAGATATAGCGGGAGGAATTGAAAGAGACTGGGAAGAATTGTCAACCAAGAGCGTCTCTGCCTCTAGGTTGACTGTTTTTTTCCGCCTGCTCTTTCAGATCAGCTCCTTCAACCTGTGGGTTGGTGCAGACTCAAGAATGGTGACTTATCTGACCACAGTTGTGGCAACCTTGGCCTTGAGGAGGATTTTTCGAGTTCATGGTAAGAATGCAAGGACCATGGGAAGACAAACCAGAGTTAGAAGTAGCTCAACCTTCCCTAACAACTGCTCCATAATGAGTAAGGTGCATGTCCTGCAACAGCATCTTTATGCTCTTCATAGAGGAAAGCATAGCTTTATGGTCTTTGAAGTAAAAGCACAGAAGCTGGTTAACTTTGAGAGCTTGAGTGCAAGCCATGTAAGCTTCATGAGCTTGTAATTGTCTGCTTGTTATCAGTTGCTGTCCTTCTATGTAGAATCCGTCTGCAAACTCAGCAAGCATCTCTTTAGGATTGAAGGCAATGTGCATAAAAGCGTCCTTTTTTACTTCCAAGCTAAGGCCACCACCAAACTTGTCAATCAGAAGCTTCTTCATATCTTCCCACGTCTCAATGGTGGGTAGTTCAGGCACCACCACCTCCTGGAAAGTCATATGTAAACAGGTCAGAATATGTTCTTTCTTAACCTTGTCTGATGCTTGTCTCATGGCAGTTTTATAGATAGTTAGGAAAGCTGCAATGGTTGAGGTTCTGGGGTCAAAGACTTGCTTAAAGGCAGGCTTGAAGTGTGCTTTGGGAGTTGGTCCACTATTGTTGCTATTAAGTACATTTATACACAGGGAAAACTCTGCTTTGGATTCAGAGGGGGGCTGTCTAGCCCATAGCTGACAAACACTCTCTTCAAGGGTAGTCAGGGTCTCAACAGCGCAGGCACCTGTATTGACAGCTTGAGTGGTCTGTTGTGCAGTAGCATCTAGGTGTTGACCTTGGGTGGTCACTACTGTGGAGAGCTCAGCCTGTCAAGAAGTAAGGGATGGCCCCACTGAGAGGCAAGGGGCAAGCCTCCAGTTCACAGAGTCAATCAAGTCATTCATCTCTTGTACATCTCTATTCAGCTCAGTATGGTCCCGCTTCAAATGATCCACCTTGTTAGCTAGGGCAATTAGTTCCCTAGCACATTGGATTTGAGGAGCTCCTGGTAAGCCAGGGCAGCAACCATCTTTGTCAACAACCCCAACTGGACTAGCAGCAGTTGCCATCATCTCACGTAGGATGGTCAGTTTTTGCTGTAGCTCTGCAACTTGCACAGTCAACCCAAGCACCTGGGGGTCAGGTTGAGGCGCCTCAGCAGGACGTCCTTGACTGCAAGTTGTTGTACATAGCTCTCAAATAGTGTCCCATATTCTCTGCTCTCAATCTTCCAAGTCATCAGAAGGGGGAGAGGGCGGAACATCTGGCTTGGGAGTAGCTAATTCATTCACTTGACTCTGGAGTTTGGCTATAGCAGCACCGGTGGCAGCTCTCTCTTGATCAAATGTTGTACTGAGTTCATTAAGGCTGTTAGCGGCAAAGTCTGCTACCTGCTGTAGTTGCTCAAATGAATACATGCTGAATGCATTGAGCTGTTGCACAAGTCATTTGAAGTCGGTGAGATAAGCGTTTAAAGTGGAATCTACTTGAGTTTTCCAGGGTTGTTATAGCTGGTGAAACTTGTGTAGACGCTCTCTCACGTATTTGGGGATAGACTGGCGCATTTGTTCACTAGTTTCAGGGAATTTTTTCCTGACTACCTCACTTGCAGGATCAATTCTTTACAGGACAACAAATTTAAAGAAACCAGCAATCAAAGTCTAGACATAAGCTTTAAATCAAACATTCATATGGACGTGGATTGAACCCAGAACCTTGCAGACAAGTCAAATGTTAGTGTTTATTCTCTGGATGAGTTTATATTACCTGTTTATATTGATTTCATTCATTTAAACTTGCTTTCCAACTTTGGTTTTGACTCCAGAAGTGTTTAAAAGATCATACACGTCACTTACCGCTTGAAAGATGATTGGCTGGTTCTACTTTCCTTGCCGCTCTCTGAACCACTCATCCTATACTTGAAGATAGCTCTGCTTTTAATATCCAATCATATTCTTCAAGAGCACCACTTATTTATAAGCAACACTGTGGCTTCCTCTTGTTTCCTTTGGGTCTTAGAATTAACAGTCCATATTATTAAGTTACAGGTAGAAATCCAAATGGTAAAGATAACCATTTAAGCCTTAAGTTTACTGAGACTTAATTTTGAATCCCCTTATTTTTATTGAACCCCTTAAATGTGCCACCCCCATTTTTGGGTATTCAAGTGAACTTTTCCTATCTTTCACACTTGTTTCAACAATAAAGACTTTATTCTATACCAGCTACCCACTCTCCTTCTGATTACTTATTTTGAAGCCATGAGAGTAATTTTATTCCTGTTCTGGCTTCTAGCTTCTTTCTTGCCAGTGGTATCAACCTTGGAAAACCCAACAACTACAACTGACTGGTACAACTCTTCTCCAGATGACAACCATCAAAAGGAATCCCTCACCCACAGATGGTTTAAATATCCCACTGGCCATTGGGGACGTAAATTCCATTATGGTTGTTCATTTACTACGCCTCCTGCCAAACCTGCTCTGGTTAGACCTTATGCCTCCTTCTATCTCTTGACATACATTGTGGGATACTATCTCCTTGGTTGGTTCAGTTCTATGTTTGGAAGATTTGATTACCTGGGACACCTTGCAATGGTCAAAGTCCCTATTGGTTTGGTAATAGCAGGATTTAACTTAGGGGCCTTGGCCCGCCAACTAGGGAACTTGTTCCCTACCAAGTGGGTCCCTGACAGATAGAATTAACCAACCAGGTCTGGGAGGTAACAGAGTTGTGCTGATTTTCAGATACCAAGGAAAACAGGGAATGAATCCACTGTTGGTAGGCAGCAAACTGGTCCCAGTGATGAGTAACCGCTACTTGTAGAGACGAGATTTCTTGGATGAGGAGCCCCAACACCATTTGATGGTAGGCCAAGGCAGGCTGCACAAAGAACAATAGTAAGTGCTCAGCAGAGCCAGCTGCTGAGAGGAGATGCTGTGGAATTTGAGGAGCCACAATCAATTCATAGTATTCCACTTGACTAAACTGCAGCTGAAGGCAAGGGATGGCTCCTTCACGGGCTATCCCAAGGGCTACTACCATGACTTGTTCTAAGTCAGGGGTACCCATGGGGTAAGCAACTAGGCAGGGACCATTCCTGAGGTTCAGTATAGTAGGGGTAATAGGTGGATTGGAAATATATTCCTCAATAGGAGGGCTAGTAATTTCAGGTGAAGTTGGCTCTTGTATAGGTGGAGGAAAAGGACCTGAAAATGTGAATTCAAAAGGAATAACTGAGGGGCTTACAGCCCCTGTAATGAGCACCATTTTTGTTGTGTTCTGAGGCGCAGCACAGACACACAACAGGAAACCCTAAACTTAGGATTGGATTTGTACTAAGTCTCAGTTAGATGACAGGGAAGGCTATGCAATTACCTTGCAGCCCTGGAAGAATAATCTCTACTAGTTGTGGCTAGAGAGAGGCGCAGAAGTACTGAAGACACAAAGACAAAAATGTGAATAAAACTTGATTTTTATTGGTGGGTATGAAATGGAATATATAGTGGTTAGGAATACCACAAAACACTATCAGGACAGTAGGATCACTTGCCACCAGCATGAGTGGGGCAAGTGAGTTGCACAGGATCAAGAAACCAAACAATTGTATTTCCTGATTCAGTCATCAACTCATTTCAAGAGGCAAGAGCAAAAGCAAGAGATTTGTCTTTGAAATGGCCTACCAAAGGCAAAATTAATACATGGTGAATAGCAGTATTCACAACAGTGATAAAGGTTTCCTGCTGTGTCCTCTTGGATGTTGTCCCCAAGAGCCAAAAACAGCCCTTTGGAAAGTGGTGAGGGCTTTGCACAAGCCAAATGGCATCACCAGGTATTTGTACAACCATATCTGGTTTTGAAGGCTGTCTTATATTTGTTGCCTTCCTTGATGTAGATCTGGTTAAAAGCATCTCTAAGGTCAATTTTTGAGTACACCTAAGCTCCAGTCAGGACGTCACATAGGTTTCAGTGTTGAAGATGGGGTACCAGTTTCTCACTGTAATGCCGTTCAGTTTCTGGTAGTTTACACATGGGTGCATCCTGCCATCTTTCTTTCCTACAAACAGCATAGGAAACAAACAGGGGGCCTTAGAAACTCAAATAAATCCCTTTTTTGTCATATCTTCTAGGTATGCTTTCAAGGCCACTTATTTGCAGTGGTTGCAGCTATAGATAGATCTGTGATATGGTTGGGCCCCTGGTAACAGGTCTATTATATGATCATATATCAAATAGTTGGGTAGTTTGGTGGCTTCTTTTTTGCTGAACACATAGTCCCATTTCTGTAATGGTGTATGTAGTATCTTCACACTAGGCTCCATTCTTATGATTAAGAGTCTATTGGTCAGGTTTTGATTGTGACTTATGCAGAAAGGGACAGTGTCCTAAGATTTGGGTTATCCCAAAATGGCGGTTTGCTTGCAATAGTTCAGGATCAGACCATGTCTATAAGACCAAGAGATGCCCAGTATCAGAGGGTGAGGTAGCCCTGGCAGGAGGATCAACAACAACAGGTACATGTTATGTCCAACTTTCAAGGGAAGTTCTTGCTTGCATTCATAGTCAGTATCCCAAGAGCTATTTCTCATGATTAATTGTAGGCTGTGCTTAGAAGCCGTCAAGCCTAGTTCTTTTGCCAGAATAGAGTTGATAAAGCTTTTGTTGGGATCTGTATCAATAAAGGCCTTTATCTGGTGCTTGTTTATCAGTATGTATATGGTAACTTTGATGAATGTGTAAGATTGCCAGAAGTATTTATTTGTGCCAAGGATACAGAGGAGTTATTCTTAGGGCATGATCTGGCAAGATGTCCCGCCTTGTGGAAGTAGAAACATAATACATCTTGATAATGGTGTTGTAGTTCCTTGGGGGAAATTCCTGATCAGCTTAATGTCACAGCTCTTCCAACACAGGTAGGGTGAAAATTTAGGCTTTTTTTGGTTCAGGATCAGGCCTTTTCACAAGGGTATTAATTCTTCTAGGCTCAGTGTGGGCAGATGATGCTTCAGTAAGTTTTGGAGGGTGGCATTCAATCCTCTTCTGAAGATGATAGCAACCAATTTTTCTTCTAACTGGATGCAGGTTTTTAACTTCAGGAAGTCATTAATATATTCCTGAATGGCGTGCTGGCCCTATTTGATCTCTAGCAAGGTGGTCAAGGTGTGGTGTCTAGTGTCTTGGTCATCACCAGTACTCATGAGTTTGTCCTCAAATCTTGAGTAGTCAAGGCAGAATTCAAAATCTTTGGAAGTGGCCTTTCTGAACCAGTCTAATGAATCTCCTGACAGCATGGCAGCCACCCCCAGGACCTTCTCAAGGTCATTGAGATAGGAATAAGTGTTGGCCTGGAAACAGAGGCAGAGGACAGGCAAGGATCAGCAAGATTCATCTAAGGTGAGTTTGCTCATCTGGGGTATATTCACCTTGGTTGTGATATGGTTTACCATCACATTTAACCTGTGATGTGGCAGGATTCTGGAGTCTGGAGCCAAGTGCAGGGTCTTTCAGTTCCTTGGCAGTTCAGTTTTTCATCCATGAAAGTATCAGGGAGGTAATTGCCTTATGGGTGTAATAAGTGACTATCACAAGAAAGCATACAAGAAGCCCCAAGAGCTAACAGCATCTTGGGGCCCAGGTTACTGTGATTGTAAAAGATTGTCATAATTTCAGGAAGCCAGGCATAGGTAGAGGTATTGGGTGACTTGGGTGGAGGAACCACTAGCCCAGAAGGTAATGTCCATCATAAGATGGGTCCCAGCTTGATAACATAAGATATGAACCAGCTGAGTAAAGACCAGGGGCCAGAGTTGGGCACCATGGAGTCCACCAAGCTGTCAGAGTAATGTAGAGTACCCCAAACAACTGGGTGAACATAGTCTCAGAGGCAACAGGTTCTATTGGGCAGTCAGGTTATGGGGTCAGAGGAGGAGTCATAGGAACAAGATAAACAGGCAGGTAATTGTACTTGTCACAGAACAATCTTAGCAGTCTCATGTACCACTTTCCTTTGCAACCTATAGTTTTGGTTACTCTAGTTCTTGCTAAGGGGCCGGCAATGAGTATGTGTTTCAAGTTGAGCTCAGAGTAGGCGGGGTTTGGAAGATATTTGGTGAAATGCACTGGACCAAAGGGTGCTCCAGGGAGCAGTATAGCATGGGCAGTGGGTTGGCGTGATGATCACTAGGAAGAGCGGGTGCCTTGGTGTCTACTAGGCTAGAGTGGAGATGGAAGACTACTAAAACTAAATAGGATGGGATTTATTGTAACCAAAGATTCATAAATATTTATTATCAAAAATAAAAATACTGCCATCCTCATACTACCAGGGGTTTTATACCATCAGATCTTGCTACTTCAATTTTTGCACACTTCAGGTCTACAGGCAATTTGCCGGCAGGGTGTGGGCATTAGGGCAGGGCTTTGAGGGCGGCAAATTCTGGGTTGGCTAGCTCTGACAAATAGAAGTAGTGAGGCTTCATTCTGATGCTTCTGTTCTCTGAGTTGATCAATTTTAATGTTAATTTTAGGCTGGGAACTGGTGGCAGTTGATGCTTATTGATGGGGTCAATATCAGGTCTTGTCTTATCCTTCTTTTGGCAAGCCACAACCTTTGCGTAGGTCTGGGTTCTCAGCAGCACACAATTGGTGGCAATCTGGTTGCCATTTGGGGGATCTCTCTTACTAGACTGGCAGGTTACAGAGTAATTATCCAACTCAAGTCTGTGACCCGGCAGGCTGGTGGGTCCCTGTCCCTCCAGATTGATAAAAGGTATCTCCTGAGGGCCAGGGGTTAGTTTCTGGGGTTTCAATACTAGTATTGAAAGATCATTCCTGACAGGGAGCCACAAATTGCCAGGGGGTTGCATAGTGATATTTTCCATGTAACATTCTGGCTGGGAATAACTTCAGAGAGAGATGAGCATGTCAAATTGGTAACACTCCTAATTAGAAGATAGTGTCTGCAATTTGCCATTGTGCTCAGATAGCTCTATACCATTTCTCACGTCATGGGGCAACTCTTCAAGTGCCCCCCGTGTATTGTGAGATACATTAGTGGACAAGGAAAAATCTTGGTCACAACATTAAGTTCTTCAAATTGACCTTCTTGATACCCCTAAATTCAGGGATTGGTAAAGAGGGGAAGGGGTATAAAAGGTGTACCAACCTTTACTTTAGTAGCCTGGTAATACTGTGGCTATCTAATGATAAACACTAAAGCACTGAAAATTTTCCCTTTGATATAGCAGAAAAATGATCAATGGTAGTATTGCTAGTATCTACTTGACAGCCCACATTTCTACAAGCTAAATGTTATGCTATTTGTGGTTTCTGATGAATCTTTAAAACTTTATTATAGAAAGCTACCTACTTTTGGTTGAATGTAAGGCACAGATTGAGGTTCAATAGGGAATATTTCATATGTGGATGTTAGTTTTGTGTGGTAATCTTCCTATGGCTGCTATTTTTTGTTTTGATTCCAATTATTTTAGTACAAAGGGTTTAAACCCTTTAGGGATTTTTCTTGACCAAATATACAATCTTGATTTATTTTTCAGGTGCTTATATCTTGCTTGTTGATTGTCATTGGCAGAGTTTTAGCTTCGACTATTATTTGGGGTCATCATGGAATTACAACCGATTATTTAGTCTGATTTGTTTGCAATATATTTTCCAATTGAGGATAGCAAAACAAACAATAGGTTCTATTAAATTCAAGTAAAGGATGATAAATAATGATTCATTGACAATATAGAAAATACAGTTGCTCAAAAGTTCACATGTCGTCTGCGGGTAGAAAGGGTCCCTTCTAGTAGGGGGAGAACATATCCAAGAAGGCAAATGAAGCATTGTGTTTGTTGACCTTCTCTTTGGTAAAGGAAACGGGGTGCAAGTTCACATCGTTCTGCAACTGTTCGCGCTTCCGATTGAGGGTGTAGATGCCCATGACTCCAGCTCCACTGACGACCCCGACCAGAATGAATATCTTGGGGTCCACTTTCCAGTGCAGGAGAGAGCGGGTGCGGCGGACAGAGACTGAAGCCAAGGACATTTTGATGAAATATTATTCGGATGATTATGGTTTAAATACCCTCCAGAGTGATCTTTGTTTTACGGACTATTCTAAGTCAACTTTGATCGCCAATTGTGTCAGAAGTGATTAAGAACTGAGATTCTATTTAAAAATTGAATATAACTTTAAATTAAAACGAAACTAGGAATGTATCGAGCGTTTTATATTTAACTTATGGGATTGAATGCTTTGGCATGAGATTCTGCTCGTGGTTGGTAAATCAAAGATCTGGAGATATCTAGATAAATTCCGTATTTCTCCTAATCAACTCAGTCCAAGCTGCTCGCGTGTTTTATTGGATTGAGCTGTGCTCAAGTAAAGTTCCTAATTTGATCCGAGCTCTCAAATTGTCGTTTGAACATAAATAACTTGGAAGCAACTGATTGTTTATCAAGTGGCAATATAAATTATATTAAGATTTTATACTTGGGTGTATTGGAACTACTGGGCAAACCCCCTTAAATCTCCATTGAGGATCTCTTTCCAGAGTCCGGTTTAAATTTCAACTTATGAGTTGCTAGGATGTAAATTTTGTTTTAATAATCATTTTAATGCCTTAGCCACATGAATCTCTCGTTTTTATTGACTTGGTTAGAGGCGTATATTAATTCAGGAGCTTATCTAATTACCTCACCCTCGACTATATATTACTACATTCAATATTAAAATAAAATAAAATCTCGTTTATTATTAATAAACCATCTAATGACTCGCTTTCATTTTAAAATGAACAGATTGCGAACTGAAATCAGATTAGGAAGTTTACTTGAGCGTAGCTCAGCCCAAAGTAAAACATGTGAGCAGCTTGGACTGAGTTGATTAGGAGAAATACGGAATTTATCTGGGATATCTCCAGATCTTTGATTTACCAACCACGAGCAGAATCTCATGCCAAAGCATTCAATCCCATAAGTTAAATATAAAAGCTCGATCCATTCCCAGTTTCATTTTAATTTAAAGTTATATTCAATTTTTAAATGGAATCTCGGTTCTTAATCACTTCTGACGCAATTGACGATCAAAGTTGACTTAGAATTGTCTGTAAAACAACTATCACTCTGGAGGGTATTTAAACCATAATCATCCGAATAATATTTCATCAAAATGTCCTTGGCTTCCGTCTCTGTTCGCTGCGCCCGCTCTCTCCTGCACTGGAAAGTGGACCCCGAGATATTCATTCTGGTCGGGGCTGTTAGTGGAGCTGGAGTCATGGGCATCTACACCCTCAATCGGAAGCGCGAACAGCTGCAGAACGATGTGAACTTGCACCCCATTTCCTTCACCGAAGACAAGGTCAAACACAAAGCTTCCTTTGCCTTCTTGAAGATGTTCTCCCCCTACTAGAATGATCCCTTTCTACCCGCAGACGACATGTGAACTTTTGAGAAAATTGTATTTTCTATATTGTCAATGAATCATTATTTATCATTTTTACTTGTATTTAACAGAACTTCTTATTTTTTACTTAATTGGCAAATATATTGCAAAACTGACAGAATAAAGGATCAGTTATAATCCCATCACAACCCAAATAATATTTTAAGCTTGATCTCCACCAATGACCATTGAATTAACACTGTTAATAAGTGCTAACTTGTCAAGATTGGCAAATCTGACAATCCAAATGACTATCATGTGATTGCCATCCTTCCCAACTTGCACCACTTCCAGATTGCCTTCCGGAAATCCTCCCCCACATCTGAAAATATATTGATCCGTTTTCTGTTTCACAATTGCTTTATAAGTCTATATTCCGAAAGTCAATAAAATTATCCTCTCTTCTCCATTCCTTGCTTCCTCACAGCATCACCTTGTCAATTTTTTATATTTCATTAATATTTCCATATAATCAGCTGTTAATTAGAACTAACTTGGAAACATTGATTTAAGCAGAATATGATTTTCCAATATGATCCATCTGTGATTTATGTTGGATTTGTAAACTATGCTTGAACATTCTAATTATCCTTATAAAATCCATGGTTTAAGAAATTTAGAAATAAGGTTATAATTATAATATACCTATATCAAAAAATGTGTTCTTATTAAACACTGAAGTTCCCAATTTTAGCCCTTATCTTTTTATAGTATAGATTTCTACTTGAATATGGTTTATTTACTGAGCCATATTAGCATTATGCTTTGTTTATAAGTTTCTTGGCATCTTATAAAATATCATTGAATGAAAATTTGGGTTTCAAAACTTTAGGGTCAATAAAAATAGGAAAATTGGGCTAAAGGGCAGTCCATAGAGTACTTTAAAAGCAGTCTTTACTTTGGGATAAATTTCAAGCTAATACTTTAGCTCTTCTTTATAGCTTATAAGGAGACTTAAAAACTATCAAGCTAAATATTATTGACATCACATATGTGACATTAATGATTGATTGGATTTACCTACAGTAAATGTGAAAATCTGTTAAGATAATATTTGACTGAAAATGGACTTATAGGCTATTCATATCAGATAGGTGGGTTATTATTAATGCCAAACCACACTTTTTACTTTCATGTGTCATCCTTCTGTATACTTAGTCTCTCACAATTTAAATAAAGTTAGAATAACTTTAAAATATGCTGTGTATAAATTGGTTAAAGAAGATATAGTAAATTTAAATTTAAATTATTTTTAAGAGTCTTCAGCTTTGTATACTTTGATTCTAAATGATTGCTATCTATTTTCATGTAATTTAACCCCTGACTGGTTATATTTATATTTTTACGTCTTGGTTAGATTTTATTTAAGTTGCATTTTATGTTAATTTATCAATCTTTAGGGGCTATTTTATCTTATCTTGCAACCAAAATCAACACCTTGCCTGCCAATATATCTCACAACACGCAGAAGGCGCTCACAGAGTTGCCCTATGATGTGTCTAATGGCATGGGATATTCTGCCACCAATGTCAAAATACAGGCAATATCCTCAAAGTAGAAGCAAAGCCAATTTAAGATAAAAATCCTTATATAAGTTATTTACCATTAACACCATACTTGGATCCCACCACAATATCACCTCCTTGTAGATTAGTGGCTACCTTTCACACTATATTGGCTCTTGCTTCATAATAAAGCTATTGTCTTATCCTTATTTTCTGTCCTTTCCTCTTGAACTGTTGTCTTCCCTAATCCAGATACTGAGCTACAATTAGTTCAGTTACAACACTTATTAAATTGATAAAACCGATTTTATATTTATTTTATATGTGTTGATTTTCTTATAGTTTGTCAGGAAAATTTTATTTCTTATATGAAGAAAGATTAGAAAGGGTTACTTTTAATTTGCTAAATCGACGGGAAATAGGAGGGTTTCCTTTGCTAATGAGGAATCGGACCACTAAAAAGGATTGGTGGAAATTAAATGGTTTAGATTGTCAGCTTAGTCCAAATGAGGAAATTCGCTTGAACACAGCTCACTTCCAAGCAAAACATGTGAGGTGTTTGTACCCAGTCGATTAAATAAAAATGTGCCATATCTCAGGTTTATCTTCCGATCTTTAACTTATCAGCAACGGCAGATATTGAAATAACCAAAGCTACAAATTAAATAACTAATGTTTGATCAAGAATCACGTTTCACTTTAACTTAGAATTCATATTAGCTACTCAAGTGAAATGTTGTTGTTTTTACTCACGATTGACACAATTGACGATCAAAGTTGACTTATAAATGTCTATAAAACAACCATCACTTGGAGGAGGGTATTTAAACCACAAGTATCCGATTAATATTTCATCAAAATGTCCTTGGCTTCCGTCTCTGTTCGCTGCGCCCGCTCTCTCCTGCACTGGAAAGTGGACCCCGAGATCTTCCCTTTGGTTGGGGTCGTTAGTGGAGTTGGAGTCATGGGCATCTACACCCTCAATCGGAAGCGCGAACAGCTGCAGAACGATGTGAACTTGCACCCCGTTTCCTTCACCAAAGACAAGGTCAACAAACACAAAGCTTCATTTGCATTCTTGGATATGTTTTCGCCCCACCAGAAGAACCCCTTTTTACCAATGAAAGCCATATGAACTGCTGAGCAAGTGTATATTATATATTTCCAACGAATCAAGTTTTCTTGAGGAGTACACTTTTTTACGTTTTTAGTGAGATTTAAAGCATTGATTATAGGTATTTTCAATTTATTTACAGTGCTTTTCATACCTGTTGATATAAACGGATCAAAGTCAGTCCAAGAAATCATTAGTATTCCACTAGAAAAAGCATACATGACATGCTTTTCTTTGATATTAATGGTTAAATATATATTGATTTACAAAATATACAAACCAAAATAACGTATCAAGAAGAATAGAGAGTTACTTGGAATTAATGATTCAAAGATTGAAAATAGAATGAACTAAGCTTACATATTGAAATGTTGGTATGTAATTGTATAATGGTAATTATGTACATCGACAAAGTAATGTTAGATTCACATGTAATTAATTAATGAAATCTATAAAAGAGTTAACACTAAATAAAGACCCCAACATATAAAATGTTGATAAAAAGGGTTATTTTAATCAATTAGCCACATAGACAGGAACTAAACAAACACGGCACCAATCCAAAAATCTTTCTCAAAGCAAAGTTATCACGATTTCCATCTGGCCTTTTAGTTTGAATAAAATGGACTATATATCTCTTATAAGTAGAAACCAATGCCTTACCAAAACATTGTATCAAATATTATTAATCTTTTCAGATAAAATAATTATGGATTAAAATGGTTTATATAAAGGAATTTAAGTCCTCCACAATTGATAATTAAACCAAGTGCTGATATCAGTTGATAACCAAAGATGCGGAGCTAACTTCAGCCAGGGTTAAACGAGAAGCTTCAACTCTGCTCAAACGGGTAAAGTATTGTAACTGTACTGTTTTAGCAGAGTTACAAGGGGAAAATGATTGGAGACTAGATAATATTCTTTATTGAGCAATAAATTATATAGTTGCTGTGAATCTGGATACTGGGAGCATGATTATGGTATCACTCAATTAGATAGTTAAGGGGGTGACTTGATCCATTTAGAGAGTCAAGTGCTAAATTGAGACATCCACTATATGGGATCATTGTTTACTCATGTTGCTGTTTCTGGGAATTTGAGTTGACTTCTGCATTTGGCTACAGGTCACTGGGAAGTCATATTGCGGTTCTCAAACCTGTTTAGTCAGGCAACCTCCAGAATTAACTCATACAGAATGGAACATCCTCCATGTCAACAATTTCAAAAATTGTTTTTGCGTTATCTTTTATAACTTCAATTAAAAGCTCAAAATAAAAATCAAACATTGCTTCTATTACCAGTGTCAATTATTTAATCAAGAAAAAATAATCTTTAATATTGAAAATAAGAAAAATATTTTTGAGAATTGTTGACATGGAGGATGTTTCATTCTGTATGAGTTAATTCTGGAGGTTGCTGTTTAGTCAGAACCTTGCCAGGAGGTTGACCCTGTTGTTTCAACAAAAGCATCAAATTTTTCTCCTTATGTAATATGCTCTCTCTGTTACTTAATCTTTAAGAAGCTACTAAGATCAAGGTACTCATTGATTACTTATACAAAGACATGATGAAGTCATTCCATCTTTATAAAACAATACCTGGGAGATGTCAGATGAAATATGCCAAAAAACTTTCAATACATCTATCTAGACTTCCATCAATCAATATTTAAATAAAGGGAAAATCATTTCTTTAAAAATATTTCTTAAACATATTTATTATTGAGGAAGAAGTTTAAAAGTTAAACTAGTTAAAAGGGCTACTGCTGTAACTGTTCTGTATTGACAGTGTTACAACATGGGAAAAGTTTATAAGCTAGATAATTATTTTTATTGAGATATTGGGGTTATATAGTTGTAGTGATTGCTTAGGAGAAGCAAGGTTTCCACTGATCAATATTTGGATGGTGATAGGGGTGGCTTGCTCCTACTAGTGATTAAAGTGCTGAATTGAGTTTTCACTGTGGTGATGTTGGTTTTGGTTCATTGTTCCTGGTTTGGCAATTTGAGTTGATTTCTGCATTTGGCTTCAAGTGCCAGGATAGTTAAGTTGGGTGATACAGGGCTTCTTGTGAAGAATCTTGCTGGGAGTTGACCCGCAGTTTTGATACCCCCTGCTGAGAGGCAGCCTCCTATGCTTATTGGTTGGCGTGGAAGTTGTCTGAGGCGCTGTGAAATTAGGCTGATTGACCACAAATGATCAGGCTAATCATTGCATGCAGATCTTTATCAGTTAAACATCATATTATCACTAGGTTAATATTCTATTGAGTGTAGTAATTATACGCTATATAATCACCAGTTTATTAAAATTAATATGCTGGTTATAAGTTGTGTAAACTTTAGTTTATTACAATAGATGAAGCAATTATATAATGTATTACCTTTTGATTATCATTTCTATATGTGTAGTGATTATACACTGTGTTGTGAATGTCGCCATTCACCATGTTTTGATTTTGCCTTTGTTGGGTTATTTTGAGGACAAATCTCTTTCTTTTGCCCTTTGGAATGAGACTGGCTCTGAATTGAGAAATACAATAGTTCAGTTTCCTGATCCTGCACAACTCACTTGCCCCACTCATGCTTGTGGCAAGTGATTCTATTGTCCTGGTATTATTTTGTTGTATCACAAACCACTATATAATCCATTTCATATTCACCAATAAAAACCAAGCTCTATTCACATTTTTGTCTTTGTGTCTCCATGTACTTTGGCGCCTCTCTAGCCACATCTAGTAGATATTATTCATTCTGGGCCACAAGGTAAACACATAGCCTTCCCTGCCATTCTAACTGAGACTTAGTACAAATTCAATCCTAAGGTTAGGATTTCCTGTTGTGACTCTGTGCCGCGCCTCAGATCACAACACACTGTATAATCACTAGCTTATTTTAATTGATATAGCTATTATGTGCTGTATAATTGTTAGCTGTTATAGTATTTATCATTGGTTACACGGCGTATAATCACTAGATCATCAATTTTATATCTCTCATTCCATTCTCTGGACATTGTATCCACTCAGTCCCTCCAGCCTGAAGGGCGTATATGATCATATCAAACAAGTGATGTGAAAAAGCTAGGAAATATTGAGTTTGAATCAGCATTACACGGCGTATAATTGGTTCCTTACCGGTTTGGGTCAGCATTACATGGAAGATAATCCTTGGGTTGATATTAAATCAAGTCAGCTATTATACACTGTATAATCCTCAATTAATACTATCATATTAATAAGCAGAAGGCTTGCCAGTATCAGGGATCCAGTCTTGGGCAACTGGCCCTCTGTTTCCAGGGGTAACTTGGGCCAGGATTTTTGCGGGCAGGGCCCACCACAAGAGAGGAGCTAACTTTAGAAGGTAGGAAGCAGACTTCCCCACCCAAGACCACGGGCTGGCAGCTGGTACAATGGTGTCCACCACCCCTGTGAGGGAGATGTACACTATTCCAAAAAGCTTGCTGGTATGGTTGGTTGGAAGATCAGGTGAAGAAGCTGGCATTGGTTTGGGTGTTACGGGCGGTTCCATATAGATATTATATGCAGTAAGGTAGTTGAATTTTCCTCTAAACAGTTTTGGGGTTGAGAATATCCACATGCCTTGGTGGTTGTATCTAATGGCGGATTGGATGCGGGCTAGCGGGTCAAGTTTGAGGATTTTATCTGGTGTATAATCCTTATATTTGGGCTTCAAGGAATAATCAGTGAAGTAAACAGTCCCAAAGGGTGCACCAGATGGACAGAAAACTGCAGGCAGTGGGGCAGGAGGGCCAGGAGATCTTGAACTGAATTGATAGATGGCAAATACAAAATATGGCAATAGCTGTAAAAGCCAAAGTAACATAACCTTTATTTAAAAATGGCAATAAGGGTTGAGCACAGAATCTATAGGCATATATAGTATTCTGCCTCCAAACTTAGTATTTTACATCAGGGCTTTATCAAAATATTGGGAAAAATGCGGATGGGCAGCCAGAGGGCCCGGGTGTGGGAGCGGCAAAATGGCACCTTGGCTGGGTGTTCTCTCATTGGTCAGAACGTCCAATTTGGTCACTCAATTTTCTTGATTCTTTGTTTGGTCACGGGGTTGGGCCCAAAGCCCGGGTTTATCTTTAGCAGTAGGGTTTGATTGATCACTTGAGAGGACTTCAAACTCATGAAATTCACAGAGGCGTCATCTCTGCTTCCATTAGGCAATTCAAGAGGCTCCTCTTTGGGCGCCACCATGGTCAAGCTGATACAGGTATTCTGGCTTTGGGACTAGCGGGAGCCTCAGCTTGCAGGGGCTTGATCCCAAAAAACGCAGGCAGGGGGGTCCTTGGTCCATGGGCCCAGCGGCCCGCGGGAATGTAGGTTCAGGGTTTGAGTCCCACCCTTGGGCCCAGGTTCCCTGGGGTAATGAATTGTCAATCCTGACAGCCAGCCAGAAAAGAATCACTTATTAAACCCTAGAAATGGGAAACAGGAATACTGGAATTCTACCTTTCAATATAGGAGGACTAAACAGGGATCATTTCTAAGTGTCAACCAAATACAGCGTAGTTTCTAGTGCCATAATAGGCGTGTAAGATACAGCCAATCAATAATTACCAGTAGGCTAGCTCAAGAAGAGCGTAGGCTGTAGCTGAAGTGCCATGTACGCCTGGTAAAGGCCAGTAGTTTCAGGATCAACAGTTCTTCTCCCCTGGAAACCTGGTCCCAAGAGTGGGATTTGAACCCTGACCCTGGATTCCTGAGGGCCCCCAATCCCATGGACCAAGGGCCCGCCCACCCGCGTTTTCCTGAGACTGAGCCTCTGCAAGCTGAAGCCCCTGCTAAGTCCCAAAGTCAGAATACTAGTGCAGGTTTGACTATGGTGGTGCCCAAGGAGGAGTTTCTTGAATTTCCTAAAGAAGGCAGAGAAAGTTCCTCTGTGAACTTCATGACCTTGAGATCCTCTCAGGTGATTAATCAGATTCAATTGCCAAAGAAAAACACAGGCTTTAGGCCCAACCCTGTGACCATAGCCCAAAATCAAGAAAATTGAGTGATCAATTTGGACATTCTAACCAATGAGAGAACATCCAGCCAAGGTGCCTTTTTGCTGCTCCTGCACCCAGGCCCCCTGGTTGCCTGCCTGTATTTCCCCCAATATTTTGATGAAGCCCTTATGGAGAATACTAAGTTTGGAGGCAGGATGCTATATATGCTTATAGATTCCGCGCTCAAACTTTATTGCAATTTTTGAATTAAGGTTATGTTATTTCTTACCCAGCTACTGCCTTACTTTGTATTTACCATCTATCAGCACAAGATCTTCCGGCCCTTGTTTCCCTCCGCCCGCATATTTCTGTCCTACAGGTGTTCTTTTTGGCCCCATCCACTTGACAGATTATCCTTTGAAGCCTGAATATAAGGACTATACCCCTGGAGAAAATACTTGAACTAGATACTTTGGCCTGATACAATCTGCAGTTAGATATAACCAACAAGCACCCTGGGTATTATCAACACCCAAGTTGTTTAGAGCCAAGTTAAACTACCTTCCTGCCTACAAGATCCGTATTGAGCTGCCTGTGATCCCAAGGCCTATTCCTGCCTCCTCACCCAACCTCCCAACTGGCCACACTGGCAAGCTATTTGGGATTGTGTACATCCTCCTCACAGGGGTGATTGACACCATAATCCTGGCTGCCAGCCCGTGGTCCTGGGTGAGGAAGTCCTTCTCCTACTTTTTAAAGTTAGCTACTCTCTTGTGGTGGGCTTTAACCATAAAAAAGCTGGCCCAAATTACCCCCAAAAATGACAGGCTGGACGCCCAAGGCTGGATCCCTGGCAAGTAGCAGCACATGTGCCAAGGATAGCCAAATAGGATAAGCACACCAGAAAAGATAGTCCTATTGTAAAGGTAGCCACTGAGAACTGTCTGAAAGGACAAGAAGAAGGGTTGTTACAGTATATATTGATACAGATGCCTGAAAGGATAACAAGAAGCTCTTAGTTGCACCTGGATAGATTGCAGCTGCTGGCTAGATTGTGCTCTAGTTTTAATAAAAATAATTATCTTCAAAGTTCTATTCTATTGTAGTCTGTAGTGCTCTTGCATAGGATTAAGTAGAGTACATTGGCAAGGCTAACATCTATCTGTAGCTTTAAACATACCAGCAATAACCCCATTTTCTCAACAGGCGCAAGCTCCATACTGCACTAGCTGTTGCTCTGTTGCGGGTAACATGACCTTGTGCTGTTTTTTGCACTTTACACGGTCAAAACAGCCATGATGCAGGATCTTGTCTTTTTTTCTCTTACCTAATCCTTTGACTAGGTCAGTGTGTTGTTATTTAAATTTAGTATGATAATGGGCCTCACTTTCTTGGGTTATATTTTACTCTTGTCTGAGTCCATCATCCAAACCTTGTCCCTAACTTTGTGTCTTATCTTTAGAGATAACAGTTTTTTGTGTAGCTTCTTTTCTTTTTGGCTTCCTGGTCTGGATTGGCAAGGCGCACACTTGTGTCAGTTCTTGGTGATGTTAAAATTGAAAAGGCACCTGCATTTTTCCTGGCTAAATTATACCAGCTTTATTATTTGTGAAATGTTCAGCTTGGGAAGGCTAAACTATGTACCAAATCCCTTGATTTCAGCTTTCAAATGAGTGTTTCCACAATCAAATGAATCCACTTGAACTTGGGCTATGATAAAATAAATGACCTTATTCTTGAAGTTGATTGACGCCCTCTCAGAGCAGATATATAATGCTTCTCTCTCTTTCCTTCTTCCTCACCTGAGATTCTAATTTTTAAATAAACTCATATTTGGTTTAGATTTGATTGTATCTTTAACCACTTGAAGTTTAATTTAGCTTTCCAATAACTTTATATTTTAATCACTTGTTGCCCCCTTGGTTTGGATAGAGAGGGGGCCAGTTGAGGCAACCTACCTATCTATCTATCCAAACCAAGGGGGTAGAAAGTGATTAAAATATAAAGTTAATGAAAAGCTAAATTAAACTTCAAGTGGTTAAAGATACAGTCAAATATAAACCAAATACAAGTTTATTTAAAAATTAGAATCCCAAGTGAGGGAGAAGGAGAGGAAGAGAAGCATTATATATCTGGTCTGAGAGGTTATCACATGACTTCAGGAGATGTTTAGTTATTATATCATAGCTTGAGAGAAAGTGGATCAATTTAGTTTTATAAGCACTAATTAAAAAGCTGAAATCAAGGGCTTTTGGCAAATAATTTAGCCATACTGAACCAATCATTTCACAACAAGATACAGCTATTATTGTCAGGAAATCATCCCATGATATTCATGTCACCAATGCAGTTATAACTATTGAAGAAGACTTTGTTTTCCCCTTTAAGTTATCTAGATCTCCTAATTTACAAGGGTTAGTGGGTAGTAACTGTTCTTGTTTACCTGAAGCATTTGAAGCAATTGATGATTTGGAATCATTTTCTTCATCAACAGGATTCAAGCCCAGGTCTTCTTTAGGCTCAGATCATAGCTGCCTAGAAGAATGTAAAATTAAATTAGTATGTTGTGAATTGTTAAATTTTGATTTCAATTCTAGCCAATAAGGCAATGCAACAATCAAAACATTGTGTAGTAAATACCAGTATGACAACACCAATGAGTTCTTGGGCTTTGGATCTGTGTTGGCTTTACTGTTGGCTTTTGTTTCTGTTGCTGGTGCCTGATCTCTTTCTCCATACTTATGTGGGGAATAGAGGAGATGTCTCCAGTGTCAGGACGCCAGGCATAGGTATAGGCATTGGTTGACTTGGGACGGATTATAGCTGGCCTAGAGGGTAATGCTCACCATAGGATGAGTGCTAACTTGATAATATAGAATACATATTGCCCAAGCAAAGACCAGGGCCCTGAGTCAGGAACCATAGTGTCTACCATTCCTGTCAAAGTAATGTAGAGTACTCCAAACAGTTGGTTGGACGTAGTCTCAGCTGCAATGGGGGGTTTCATTGGGCATTTGGGTTGCAGGGTTAAGGGTGGAGTCATGGGAATGAAGTAAGCAGGCAGATAATTGTAATTGTCTTTGAAAAACTTGGCAGCCTCTAGTACCACTTTCCTTCACATCCTATGTATTCAGTTTCTCTAGTCCTTGCCAATAGCTCAGCAATAGGGATGGTCTCCAAGTTGTAATTTATGTAGGCAGGGTTGGATGGGTATTTGGTAAAATGCACAGGTCCAAAGGGGGCTCCAGGGGGACGGTATAGTGCCTGGGGAGAGTCAGCAGGTTGGTCTCTAGAGGGGGCGGTTACCTGATGGTCTACTTGAATGGAGTTAAGATGGAAGATCACTAAGACTAGGTAAGATAAGATTTGTTCAAACCAAAGGTTCATAAAACTTTATTATCAAAAATGAAAATATGGTCATCACTATATGTCGGGGCTTTTATACCATGGGTTTTTGATTCTTTGATTTTTGCAGGGTTCAGGTTTGCAGACAAGGCACTGGCAGGGCATGGATCTTGACTTTGAGTCTTGAAGGCACCAGATCCAGGTTTTGAATGCTCTGGTGAACAGAAGTGGCAATGCTTTGTTCCACTGCTACTGTTCCCCACATCACCTGAGCAGTTCAATTGTACTACTCATTCTGGACAGAAGACTGGCAGCTGCTGGTGGTCATTGGCAGATTTAGCAGTAGGTTTTGTTTTAACCTCCTTAAGGCAAGCTACAACCTCTTCATAGGTCTGGATCTTTGATGGCGCAAGGTTGGCAGTAATCTGGTGACCATTCAGGGAATTGTCCTTGGAAGACTGGTAGGTCTTGGAGTAACTTGTCAACTTGGGTTTTTAATTTAACAAGTTGGTGGGTTTCTGTCCACTTTGTGTGGCTTGAGTAGTCTTTGGAGGGTCAGGGTTTGATCTTGGGGTCTCCAATGCTGATTTCAAACCTCCAGTATAGTCACATGGCAGGTTTTTGTTCCTCCTGGTTGGGGTCAGCTATCTCTGGTGGTCCAGGGTTTGACCCAACTGGCAGTTGGGTGGAATCCTGTCTACTCTGGTCAAAATAAGGCTTTTCCTGAGACCCAGGTTTCAATTCCCAGGTTTTCAATAAAAGTATTGAAATGTCATTCATGAAATCCAGGCTTTTGCTGTTCTGTGTGGGTTCTTGTTCAAAATTCTCATAATAATTTATGGGCTCAAGCATATATCAGTGGGGTATAATACAAATCTCCATATTATAAGTTACAATTATTCACAATCTTCAGCAACTTTCCCAAATTCCCTCAAATCCTTACTCCTTTCCAATTATTTTGTTTTTAACATGCTATATATAGCTGGTAAGTTAAATTTTATTAATTGTTCAATCAATAAAGTCTACATTTACCCCAAGTGAATTATTGTATATTTTAGCTTGATTTAACCCATTTTATTCTTAACCATGAGACTACCCAAGACTTCCATTGTGAAGTCTCTTGGGTATAAATGAATCTTCTGGATGATCTTGTTGCAGGCTATCCAGGCCAGCATTTTTATAGGTTCACGTGCCAACTCTGGTACCTCTCCTGAAGCTCAACTCTTGGATAAGTCCTGGCGTCAGGTAATCCCAGGAGTTTGGTATACACTACTCCCTTTTCCCACAACCCACCTCAAAAGAAAGAACCTCAGAACTCCCAGTCTGTCAACAAGCCCGCCAAACCTCAGATTTTCTGCCCTTTGGCATCAGCTTTCCTCTTATGCTATTTAGGGGCATGCTTTTTCCTAGGATGTTTCAATCTGCTTTTGGGCCAGTATTGCCTTTTTGGATAACTATTCCACCTTGGGATGGTGTCCTTGACAGTGGGCTCTCTTGTAACTGGTCTAAATCCCTCTGCAATCATTTGCCACCTTGGAAAACTACTTCCAAGCGGGTGGGTGCCTGACAATTACAGCCCAACCAGGAAGAATGCAGGTGACTTTTTAATTGTCATAAATTGCAGTACTAACAGCAGATTTTGAGAGGTCATCATTGGTGGTATGTATTACCTCCTAGTCAGACTGCAGCTCCAAATTGTGGCAACTACTTTTGCTTTTAGACTCTTGGTCACATACATAATCATAAAAATAGTCAGTATATAAGTAAGAATCTCAGTACTTGTCAGAATTGACAATTATTCTCTCTTGAAACCCAGGCCCGGGAGCAGGAATCAAACCCCAACCCTGGATCCCCCTGGGCTGCTGGGCCTGTGGACCACCTGCCTGCGTTTTTCTGGGATCAAGCCCCCACAAGCTGATACAAAGAATGTTGACCCATGCAGTAAAAAAAGCCAAACCAAGGAAATTATTGCACTAAATGGAAAACTAATCATAGCGCCTAATGGAGGTACTGATTTAGCAACTATTAGCTTCATGAACCTGAAGGCTATACCAGCAACTAATCAAGAGCCAACCCAGGAAAGAAGCACAGGCTTGCAGCCTGGTCCCATGATCACAACACTAAAGCAAGATAATCAGGTAGCCAAATTGAGATTCTTGACCAGTCAAAGAACTCCCAGACCAAGTGTCATTTTTCTGCCTTTGAACCCAAGCATCCAGTTCCCTTGGCCCTGCGCTTCCAAATGCCCTGATGAACCCCCCATGGAAAATGTTAAGTTTGGAGGTGGGGTACTATATAGACCAAAGGACCCCATGCTCTAAACTTATTGCCATTTTTGAATAAAGGGTATGTTACTTTGACTCATGCAGTTATTGCCTTATTTTGTATTTGCTGTCTATCAATTCAGTTTGAGATCTCCTGGCCTGCCTGCCCCACTGCCTGCTGTTTTATATCCTCCTGGTGTACCCTTTGGACCCGTCCATTTTACTGACTACCCTCTGAAATATGAATACAAGGAATACACCCCAGAAAAGATACTAAAACTCAATCCTTTGCCCCACATACAATCTGCAGTTAGATACAACCAACAAGGCCTGTGGATATTTTCAACACCCAAGTTGTTCAGAGGGAAATTCAACCATCTCCCTTCTTAAAAACTGCCCATGGTACTTCCTGTGACCCCAAAACCTATGTCTGCTTCCTCACCCAACCTCCCAACAAACCATTCTGACAAGTTGTTTGGGATTGTGTACATCACCCTCACAGGGGTGATTGACACTATAATCCCAGCTGCTGGCCTGTGCTCCTGGGTGGGAAATTCTGTCTCCTACCTTTTTAAGTTAGCTCCCCTCTTGTGGTGGGCACTGCCTACAAAAAACCTGGCCCAAGTTACCCCTAAAAACAATGGGCCGGCTGCCCAAGAATGGATCCCTGACAGTACTTTAATACTAAAGGCTGGAGAAGAATTATTCTGGGTGATCTAATTTCCTATCAGATTTTCAGTTCCTATAATGTATATGAGGTTGGTATGCAATAGTGCAGGGGTCTCTTCTGGGATCATTTAAGACCCACACTAAAGAAATGTAGGGTCTAATTATTATGATAAATAGAAGTAATATCAACAGAATAAAACTTCAGTGGTAGCTTAAATTCTCATATACAGAGATAGCTTTATTTATAGTGCTTAAAATTGAGAAAGAAGATGCAAAATATTGTATCATAGATGACCTGATTTTGGAGCATAAGGTGAAACTAATGATCATTATTTTGAAGAGAACTGTGCTAAAATTGATTTTTCTTGTGATCAGGACTCTCAACAAGGTGTTATTGTTAAGTTCAGATGGCAGAATCACTTTTTAGAGAGAAACAATGAGAGTGTAAAAATTGTTACTTCTTAAACAACAACAAGCTAGATTGGGAGGATTTTTTCAGCATTCTAGAGCCTTGGGTAGTATAGCAAAAGATTGTGATCAAAATTGAAGTTAAGAAAATCATTTTTGAAGAAAACTCAGAGTAGGAGCTGGAAGAGGAAGTCAAGTAGAGAGCAGGTCAGGGTACTGCAATAGAGTTGATAGCAGCTTTCACTGCTTCAACCACCATATTTCAAACATAGGTGCTATTAGGCCCAAGTATTAAAGAATTTTTAGAGACATTATTTATTTTCAAGGAGAATAATATATCTAGAAACAAGTTATAGAGGGGAGTGGGTAAAAGGTTAAAGGGATTCTAGAAAGGGGGAGAGATTTTGGAAGCTTCTGTTTTTTTGGCAGGAATATTTTCAGCATTTGTGGCCCCTGCCCTGAAGTTTGATACAATTGCATTATACAGTAGTTTTACAAGCTATGGTGACAACCAAAAATACCTCAGATTTAAATGAAATGATTTCAGATTTAAACAAAATCCAACTCTCAGGTTAAAATATACACTCTGTTAACAGAGTTTATTGGCGTTAATGGGCAAAATGAGTCAACACAGCAACAAAAGGCTCACAAACAAAGCAAAACCATTCAAAATACAATCTGAAATACATTGCTTCACAAACAAAATGGTGTGAGTTGACTTTTGGTGTATTTGTGTTTACTATGTAAATTGGTGACAAAATACACCCAAGAAAGGTGTGTCAAAACACAAACCAAAAACAAAATACAATAGCAACCCACTACGTAGACAAAATCACTCAATTGTTGCGTGCAATGGATTGTAATCATGAATGATACCAAGGTATCTAAAACATGACACAAGATCTGAAACATAAATTTTAAAAATATTTTGTTGGGTGTTTGAATTTGGCAGTAAAATCTAGGAAAATGGGTGGAAATTATTTTGGGTATTCAAAAATGGGCGTTGTAAAACCAGAAACAACTAATTAAGAAATTAAAAATCTATAATTGGGATATTGGGTGGGAAAAACTCTAATTAAATATCCATATTCAGATAAAAGCAAAAATTAAAATTATGGAGTAACTTAATTGAAATTTATTTAATCTTTTGTTAAATTTTAAAATGAAAGAAACACAGCAATTGAGTACCAATGCACCTGTTGTGCGCTGCGGTTGCAGTTGCTTCCGCGGGTCAAAGAATAGAGTTAGTGCAACCCAAGTGCCTACTCAAGGAGGAGACAAGAGAGGAGAGTTCCATAGTGACCCTGCACTGACACAGCTGGTTCAAGGAGCACAAGCTGCTAGGGTGCAGAGAATAAACCCTTGGGTCCCAAAGCTGAACCAGAAGCCCACCAAAGTCACCACTAAAAAGAAAGTTAGAAACAAGGAGGTGAACTTACTTTGTATGTGTTTGACGTTGTGTACTGGCAAGAGTCAGTCCTGTCAGCCATGCTGGAGAAGGTGAAGCCTGTACTTGATACTAGCTATGAGCCCTACATCAGTGATGGCAATCAGGAGGATGAAAAGGAGCCCAAATTCTATCAAACCAATGAGGGACAGCTGGTGTTAAAAAAGGTTGCAGCCTTCTATACCAAGGTACCTATGCCCTGTGTTGTGCCCAATGCCAACAAGTCAATCCCCACTGCTAAAAAGCCCTCCCAGAAGCGCATCCTCAACATCAAACACATCATCCTGCTTAAGCTAATGTGGGAATTGGATGATTATAAGGCAGCTGTGGCCCTTGTTAGAGTGGATCCCAAGTACTCTAGCAAGACCTTCCAAAAATTCATCAATACTGGTTGTGTCCTTGCCGCAGAGAATTCTTGCGTGTTTCTACCATGTTCACCAAGGAGCACAGATGGGCAATCCACCAGGGATCACCTGGGACTGATATCTTGAACTGACAAATATACAGGTCATGGTTAAATCTACTTTTGAAATCAAGGCCTTGATTTTCTTTTACTACCATCTGGCTAAGGGAATGCAATTTTCTTGGAAAAAGCTTGGGGTATCCCCCTACAACCAAAACAGCCCAGCCAACATTGACATCTGGAAAAGCTACACAGAGGTGTACACTGCCCTCAAAGCCAAGGGGAAAATCAATTTTTATTATATTGACAAATCAGCATTTGCCTTGTCAGTGCACAATGGGTATAACTATGTCCCCAAAGGGCCCAATGACGGGATGGCTTGATGTGCTGCAGTCCGCGCCACAGCCTACTTGATGGTGGCTCTCCTTGGTCCAAAGGGGGTTGAGCTCTACCAAATGATATTGGGTTTTCATAACAGCTGTACCTTCTTTTCATTCCTCCAATTGGTCCAGGAGCACCTAAGGCGCATGAGCCTGGGCTTCACCAATGTCATTGTGTTGGACAACATTGGTCTCCATAAAGTGGCTGACATTCTTGAAGAATTTTCATCAATTGACACCAGCATTGCTGATGGTCCTCAGCAATTGGCCACAGCAAATTTACACCTTCTCTTCCTCCCAGCCTATTTGCCCTTCTTAAATCCCATCAAGGAAGTCTTTGGGTGGCTCAAGAAAGTTGTCAAGCAAGGAATCCCAACTGGGACTGAGGACCTCTTTAATTTGCTGCAGGCCAGGATCCACACCCTCCCAGCTGAGACTGTGACCAAATTCTATGGCCACGCTGATTTTTTCATCCCTGCATGCCTACCCAAACAGCCAATCAATTAAAGGCTTAGTGTGTCCAATTTTTTATATTCTCTTATTTACTATTCAAGATTTATTAATTATCATTTTATATTTAGATGTTTCCACACCCGCAATCACATTCAGAAGATCCATCGATAGATGTAAGTAATTTATTTTATTATATATTGTTTTATTATGCCATCTGAGGTAATCCCAAACGCTCAAAACTGGATTACGCAAAAATAAGTAAAACACTTTTGTCAAATAAATATAAAAATAGTTTAAAAAAATTAAACGTTAAATGTACAAGTTAGAATTTATTTTATTAACGTATAATTTTATGCTTTTATGAAAACTGTTTCTGCAATATATTTTGCAAAACTGGTTTGCTGAAATAAAAATTATAAAAATTTATTATAATAGAAATAATATTAAAAGTAATAAAATTTATTGGAATCCAATTTTTATTGTGTGCACCTGTAGTAGGTTCTTTGGTATGTACCTACCCCACAATGGAGGTGGTGAACAACCTCCACTGCCACACTGTGGACGGTGGATACACCCTTATTAAAAAACTCCCTCCTGCTGGTGAAGGGGAGTAGAGTAAGGTACAAACTGAGGAGCAGCTTTTCAGGAGGGGCTGCAAACACGTAAATCCCTGCCAGGACCAGGGCATCTTAGATTACATGGTCCACTAAGTTGTATCCAGGGGGGACCTTCTTCCTGTTGAGGGCAAGCCGGGCCTCGTCAATTCCCAGAAGGACCCTGTCTAGATCCTCTATGCTGGCGCTCATCCCAAAGAAGAAAAGATAGCCAAGGTAAACCACCAAGTGAAGCCTTTGACCAGCAAAGGCTTCCGTGAACTCACACAATTTATTATATACTGCGCTGATCTTCTTGTTGTGCAGGGTCTTTGCAAAGGTCAGCTCCATGGCTGCAGGGACCCCTGTCTTGTTGGCACTCCAGGATAACCCAAAGTCAACAAGGAGGATTTTTGTCTTCTTGACAGCTGTTGCATCTGCAACAGCCTATTTGCCCACCGCGCGCCCAAAGTTGTCCAGCAGGTAAGACAGGGTGTGCTCCACCGGGAAGCAGAAGCAAGCAGCTACATGAGCCCAGCCCATCTCTGGTACATTCTTGAATGGGAGTGTTGCCAGGACGTCCCAAACAAGCTCAATGGAGTTTACACAGTAAACTCTACTGAGGAATGCTGGGTCCAGGTGGACCAGTTGGGCATCCTTGTAGGCAGTAACTGCCCACTCAGATGCCCCCTTGGTGTGCGTAAGTTCTGCCAACGCCTCCTGCAACATTGGAAAGGACCCATGGATACAGTCCTCCAGCTCCTGCACAACAGGGGGGGGACAGATACAATTGCTTTGCCACATGAGTGGCATAATTTGCATAAAAGATGGCCAGGACAAAGGGGATCAGGACTTGGCGGAGTTTGCCGTCTACATTTTTTAAGAAAAAAGGTAAGTTTTTTGAAAATTTATTAATTTTGTTTTTTAGGCTACCTTCTTGTGTTTCTTCCTTGCCCGCAGCCTTGGCCAGCTTGGCCATTCTTGGCGCAATCTTTGTGCAGGCAATTTGGTATCCTCTGTCCTGGCACGCTTGGCAGGTTTGAGATGTTTGTTTATTTCCGGGTCATCAACTCAAACAGACAGTACAGAAAGATTGTATGCCTTAAATTGCAGGCCCTCAACCACAGTTTTTTTTGAATATTTAGTAAGTGCTCAATTGTCTTCTCTGGGGTGTCTGGCATTTTTGAAATTAGTGCCTTTGCAGACACCTTGTTGATTTTTTCCACGGTGAGGACGGCAGACTTACTTTGGCTTTTACCTTGTGGTCAATGTCCTTGATTTGGCAATTTGCTAGTCAAGGTCTTTGAGTAGTTTTTTTGAGTTTTCTCATTTGATTTTTTACTAACCTTTCCATATGTTTTTATAGCTTTTGCCCCAATAAATTCTGTATTATGTTTGATACTGTTGCCTCTTTGTTTATTCCTTTTTGTTTTCCCATCTACTAAATTATCCCATCTTTTTACCCATTTTGTATATGTTTTACGCTCATCTTGATATCTGTTGTTTGCTTTGTGTTGGCATTGTTTCCTTGATTACCATATTATTTTTGGTGCTTGACATAGCCCCCTGTGAAAATATTAACAACAATTTGGTGATCAGCTAAATTTGAATTAGAAAATTATAGTGTTAACTGTTTTTAGATAAAGTTGTTACTGGTCTGAATTCAAAACCTTAATGATAAACTTTAAGCCAATCAGGAGCCAAGTGTTAAAGTGATTGTTGTGACATAAAGGTTCATTCAATAATTCTTTGGTGCATGTGCGCTAATTAATATGATTGGCTGGATGTTTTGCCATTGTACGCCATTGCTGCTGTGGTGAGTTGTTGATGGACAAGTGCTAACCCAGCAGCTAATTGGGCACTAGTCCATCAACAACTTGCCACAGCGGCAATGGTGTACAATGGCAAAACATCCAGCCAGTCATATTAGTTAGCGCACATGCACCAAAGAATTATTGAATGACTCTTTATGTCACAACAATCAATTTATCACTTGGCTCCTGATTGGTTTAAAGTTTATTATTAAGGTTTTGAATTCAGATCAGTGACAACTTTATCTAAAAACAGTTAACACCATAATTTTTAATTCAAATTTAGCTGATCACCAAATTGTTGTTAATATTTTCACAAGGGGCTATGTTTAAGTGCTAAAAATAACCCTGTTCTGGATCTAGATACACAACATAGTAAATATAAAATTTTATAGAAATAAGCTGAACATAAAAAATAAAACCAACTATAAACAAAGAGAACATGAACAATTAAAATTCAAAAAAAATAATATACATAGGAAATTTTTGGTGACAGGGGTTTATTGGGCAGGGGAGAGTGATGCCTAGGAGGCAGAATAACACAGGAAGGAAGACGTGGAGGCGGTGCTGGCCTGGGGGGTCTGGGATTGGGTGGGTTGGGCTTGTGGGTTAGGGGTGTTGGTGGCAGGGGTGTAGGCAGGAGGATTTTGCGTGATGGCTGCCATATAACGCTTGTTGTATTACTCATTGGTCATTGGCTGGATGGGCTGGTAAGTTGTAGTGGCCTGAGGTGAAATGCGCTTATCCTTATGTGATTGGTTGCCCATGTTCACATGGAAAACCATTTGCACAAACAAGTCAGCCACCATCTGGCAGCCAAAGAGAAAATTGTGGTCAAGGACCCCAAGAAAGAGGTTGTTGAAAGCCTGAGGGCGGCGCTCCTGTAATGTGGAACCCATTTTAAAGAAGACAACATCAGCCAGATAGACGTCTGCATGGCCAGCAGGATAGACTGAGGCCTGATGCCCAAATCCCTGGATGGCCTCAAGGGCAGTGGAGCTACCCTCTATCTGGTGGCTCAAGAAAACCTGGTACTTGGAATTCAAGCCATCCCAGGAGTCTAGTAATCCACCAAGGATATGGCTGTATGAGTAGCCATCAATGAAATCTGGGTTTGTCTGATAGTAGACAAAACCCTTGGCTGAAACAGCCAGAAATGCACCAATGAACGTCTACTTCTTGCCCTTCTTCCTTCTATTCTTGGCAGCGGCTTTTTTTTGCTTGCCAAAATCATCAAAAGCTATTTATATCTTGTAGTAGGAGATGAACATGACATCATTAGTTAGACTAGTCAGGCATCAAACCAGGGTTTGATTTGATGGCAGTGTCATATGGGGGAATCCTCAGCGCCATTCCATTGGTTGCCGGCAAAATTGGTGAGAACCCATATGGAAGCCACCTTCCCATGCATCCAGAGCTGCACCATCTGCTCAGACACCTGTATGTTATGGTGTGCAAGTTGCTTCTGGGCCTGGGTCAATGGAAGCTTGGGATCCCGCTGGAGGAGGTCAAGCATGATTGGGTACGCCTCATTGATTTGGGACTTGGGGGCCTTCTTGGGCTTCTTGGCCATCCCAATCAGATTCCTCCTGTTCATCAGGCTGTTGAATTCCCGCATGACAGTAGCTTGGGTAAATTGCAACTGGGCGGCAATCTGTTCCCAGGACAGACCCTGTAGATTCAGTGCCACAATTTCCTGAAGAATTTGGGCGGTGATGATTTGTTGCTTGGGGCACTGGGCTGGGGGAGCTGAAGCCTGATTGTATGTAGGGGGCAGGTTGGCTGGTGGCAGGAAGTTGTTCCAAATCAAGGTTGCCATCCTGATTGGTTGGTTGGTGGACAGCTTGTGCAGGGGTGGGTACAGGAGCAGGGGCAGAGCTAGACTCTAAGTGACTCTTGAACAAGTCAAAGCCATAGGGGTCAGTGGTCAGGTACAGGTCAGCTTCCTTGTTACCCATCTCAAAGGCTTAGGTGTAAACAGGTGCCTATACGTTCTGAGCCTTGCCTCCATTGAAGCTGGTCTGGCTGCTGCTGGCTTTGCTGCTGGTGCTGTCAAAGATATTGCTGTTAAAAACCATTGTAAAAAACCTAGGATAAAATCACTAAAAGTAGAAATTTTAAAATTTAATGATTTATTGTTATTGTAATCTTGAGTCCATATTTGGAAGGTTCTCAAAACCATTCCATACAAATCTGGAGCCATGAAAAAGAATAAAATGCCTCTGTTCCTAAATTGAATAGCTGTTGATTGGCTTTGAAAACTGTTATATTTCTATTTTAGGCTGCTCACACTACACATCTTGTGTGAGTTCATTTTGTTTCAGGCTTGTGTAATCTTGGTTCTAGATTGCTCAAGTTTTGTTTCATTTTAGTCCTTCTGTTGATGCCTTGTGTGAGATTAGGCTGATTGACCACAAATGATCAGGCTAATCATTGCATGCAGATCTTAATCAGTTACACGCTTTATTATTACTTGGTTATCATTTAATCAAGTGTAGTAATTATACACTGTATAATCACCAATATATTATAATAGATATGGCAGTTACACGCTGTGTAATTGTTATTTTATTATAATAGATGTTGCAATTATACGCCGTATTATCAATGATTATCATTCCAATGTGTACTGATTACACACCGTATATTACTTGCTTTATTATAATTGATGTAACAATTATACGCTGTATAATTGTTAGCCAACATAGTGATTATCATTGATTTTACGCCGTATAATCTAAAGATCATCTATCACTCACCTCCCAATCCACCCTACTGGATGTTGTATCAACCCAGCCCCACACTTCCCAATGGGCTCTTATGCTCATATCAAACAAGTGATATGCAAAAGATCAGGCAATACCAAGTTTGGGTCAAAGCTACACGGTGTATAATCAGGTTTCTTATTGGTTTGGGTCAGCATTACACGGCAGATAATTCACAGGGTGATACTGGATCAAGTCTGCTATTATACGGCATATAATCCCTAATTTGACCTGTTGTATTAATAAGCAGAGGATTTGCCAGCCAGAAAAGGATCACTGATTAAGCCCTACAAATGGAATACCAGAATTCCACCTTCCAATGTTGGAAGACAGATTAAAGACCATTTATAAGCGTCAACTAAATACGGTGTAGTTTCCCAGCGCAATAATAGGCATGTAAGATACAGCCAATCAATAAATGACAGTAGGCTAGCTCAAGAAGAGCGTAGGCTGTAGCTGAAGTGCCATGTACGCCTGCAAAGGCCAGTAGCAACACACATGCCAAGGACAGTCAATCAGGATAGGCACAGCCAGCAAAGATGGATCCATTGCAAAGGTAGCCACTGAGAACTGTCTGAAAGGACAAGAACAAGGATTGTTGCAGTATATATTGGTACAGATGCCTGAAAGGATGATATTAAATTCTTAGTTACACCTGGATAGATTGCAGCTGCTGGCTAGATTGTACTCCAGTTTCTATAAAAGTAATTATCTTCAAAGTTCTATTCTATTGTAGTCTGTTGTGCTTTTGCATAGAATTAGGTAGAGTAAATTAGCAAGGCTAACATCTATCTATAGCTTTGAACATACCAGCAATAACACAAGTTGCTCAACACCTTGCATTAATCCTGATTGGATTATAATATATTCCAGAACAGCATCCATCCATTTCACTTGTTGCGTCAGTTCATTTTGTTTGTGGTTTGGACTACACCGCTTGATATTTGATATAATTTTGTATAATGGGCTAGTAAAATTTTGTTTTTTGTTTGACAGTCCATTTATTAACTGAAATTAATAAATTAATTGAATCCTGAATCATGCGTAACTTGGATATCATTTAAATCTGAAATCATTTTGTTTAAATCTGAGGTATTTTTGGTTGTTGTCATAGCTTTTAAAACTACTGTATCTGTAAATTTTTAGCATCCAGCAGATTGAGCGCTGCCACACTAAAGAGTGGATAACATGTGACAGTCTTATTTTAATTCATTGGAGTAAAGCAGGGTAGATCCAGATTCTTAAGGGCTATTTGTGCAACCTCAGCTTTAAACTGTTTTTTGTCAAGGATAAAATTTAAGTAATTCAACATTGTTAAGGGGTTGGATGGAGCACTTTGTTAGTTTCTTGTCTTCTGGAGGCTGTACTATCTCCTCTATTTGATATTCCACTGTAACAGTTATTTCTAAAAGAGGCTTTAAGGCTTTACAAAAGTTTTTAAATTAAATTTTAAGTATTTGATTATGTTTTTACTCAAATGATTACACTTTCATGAATAAGGCTATTCATAGATTATCCTAGTCATGCAGCTTGGCATTATTGCCAATTTTATTTTGTAAATTTTTCTACTACTTGGCTTAGATTAAGGACTTTCCTTAATTTTCTATTGAACAGGTAATTTTTAGATTTGATATCAAGATAATCCAAACATATTGATCCTACATCCAAGAAGATACTAAAACTGGGGGACACAGAACTGACATAGTAGTGTGGCAAGGGACCTCCACAGATTCAGTGTTATACTCCCAGCACTAGGAGAATCTGACCCACTGCTAGTGGTTTTGTTTTTCTTATTTCAATAAACACTAGCAGTGGCTGAAACAGGATGAAAATCTGCATTAGTTATGTACAAATGTAAAGGAGGGTTCATAAAGTAGTTTTACTACATTTAAAGCTAAAAAAGTAGCTCAGTTCAGAACAAACTGTTCAGTCACATAACAAACTTCAACTGAAAAAAGTCAAAGGCACTTTACTCAATGAAAATTCCATTTATCCAGGGCCAGATTACAAAAATAGTCAATAACACAACAAAATTAAAATCAAATACAGAATCTTGAAAGTGAGACAGCAAAAAAGTAATCTGTATTCAAAACAAACATAAAACAGTCACATTATGAAGTATAATATATCAATTGTGATAGTAATCATTTAGTAAAAATGATATGATCAGAGAAACATTTGGTTCAGTCACAAAAGTGACATTTTCAAACACAAAACAACTCAATTTTTGACAATCTTGATTATTTTTGGGATTCAAAATAGAAATAGGATCTTTCAAGAGAGAATTCACCAAAATTTATTCTGGGAACTACAGCATTATTTTCAATGTATGTGTGTTACAAAAGTAACAAATTCAAAGCCCTGGGCGGGAATCAAACCTGCTCCTAGCCGCCAGGCAGGACAAGCAGGCAAGGGAGATTTTCCTGCATCTGGATTTGCTTTGAAAGGCAAAAATCCAGGTGCAGGAACTATTCCTGCCCTGGTGGCAGCTGCGGGGCTTGTTATGGGCCCCAAAAGCTACACCAAGCCTTGGTGGGTCTGGCTGGGCCTGGACAGGCTAATTTTAGCTGCCCAGTAATACCAGTTCAAGCCCACCCTCCATTGAGAAATTTGGAGTTCCCAATTGGTAACCCCTTTTTTAATCAAATTTTTTTACCTCAGGAATGCCTGTCAAGCCAGTCCAAAAATGGTAATTGAATTGGGAAAACCCCCATGACTCCTGAAGCCAAACCTGCCAGAATCAATAATCAGCCAAGCCAAGATGGGCCACCAAAAATCAAACAACTTTCCCTAAACCCCCCAAAAAAATGACCATGAAGCAGTTAATCAAACAGCAGAACCTGATATGCCAAGCCTGTCAGGGCCCAGAATGGGCCAGAAAACCCCTATGTTACATAGGTTCAACGCCTGCAATTGAGCAATTGCGCAACCAATTGATTGCATTGTTGATTACGCGGATTTACCCAAAGAAAACTTTAATTCCAAGCGGGGAATCAAAACCTGGTCAAGGCCAAGCCTGGGGGTAATTGGAAACCATCCTAAAGCCAAGCAAAAAAGATTTTAACTGGCCCATACCCTCTGAAACCCAGAATTGGTGACTTGGGTTGCCAAATGGACCAAAATCCCCCTACCAGCTTCCCCAGGGAAAAATAATGAAAGGATCCATCTAACTGACAAATCAGGAGTCGCCATTAGAGCCCAGCTTGAGGATAGCCTATTGAAAACCAAGAAGAAGTTGCCAGTAAGCCTAATTGCAGTTTCCCAGCAGGATATAGCTGGGAACACTGGCATCCCCTTTCTTTGTTGACATCTTCATCTAATAAACTTTGTTGGTTAATGCACACTGAGCATTTATACTTTGTAGGAATCTATTCCATTATTACAAATTTTATACTGCTGGTGCTTTCAAACAGAGAGTAACTTCAGTACCAACACCAGCGCTGGGAAACGGAGCAAATTATAGCTGCCTCCAACCAACCACTGCCAGTCTTTACCCCATCTCCTAGAGTGCTGGACCAAGAAAAGATTCCTTCTTCCACACCGCGCCCCTTCTTTCCTGGTGTTCCTCTGCTCCAACAACTTGCCCAGCCAAGCCTGACCATGAGCGCTGCCACAGGAGAACTTCCTCTCATTCCTTCTGCTTCATCATATGACTACAGTAAGCTTGGATTTGCCTATTTGACCATGCTTGGGCTCACTGAGCAAGCAATACCCCACATGGGAGTGTGGCGTACTTGAGCTACTGCTGCCAATTATATGATACAGATGTCCCCCGTCATTTACTGGGCCTTCCAGGATTGACCCTTCCCCTTGACCAAAGGTTCCTCTGGGAGTCACTCAGGCCATGAAAATATGTCAACCTTATCCAAACTTGTAAGCCTGAGCCCCTATATTCAATTGATAATAGGGGCACTTTGTATGTTTGCCTTTATGATCACAGCTATTACACCTACCAGTTTTGTACCCGTCGCACAATTGCTCACAACAAACCTAGACCTGAATCCCACCCAAGTACTGCACAAGTACAGAACGTCAACATATCTACCTTGAACCAGAACGCCTACGCACCCACCAGTTTCCCTGACTTACCCAAGATGGACCTAGCCAGCTTCAATAAAGGCATGGTCATGATTAACACCCTGTTTAGGGCCCACCCTGAGAACTATTGTGACAACGCCCAAAAGGTGATGATGATGGTAGCACAGTTGAAAGATGACACCAGAGAGGTTTTCCTCAACTTGCTGGAGGAGGACCCCGACTTGATCTTGTTGTATGAGGCCTTGCTGGAACGTATGAATAGCGTCACCACCCCCGCAGCAGAAAAAGTACAAGCATATATGAGCCTTCTTTTCCTGAGCCAAGGTAGAGATGACCTGGAAGCTTACATCCAGAGATTCTTGAGACTTGCTGCAGCTGCTGAAGTACCTTACAACATCTCTGGCCTGCACTTCAGAAATGGCCTGAATAACTACCATGCCAACCTGATGCGCCATCACCGTTGCAACCTCCCCAAAGACAAACTCCTAGCCATTGCCTGCGGGATGGATTTCAGCCAGCCCCAAAAGTATGGGGCCCCCCTAGAAACTACCAGCCCCAAGGAAACCAAACTGCTGCACGCCCTTGCCTGAACATGGCCCAGAAGAATACCAGTGCCATGTACAAGCAGGCTTATGTTTCTACTGCCATCAGAAAGGCCACCTGTCCAAAGAATGCCCTACAAGAAGCTCCACTGCCCAGAACCCCACTATTTCTGCAATAAACAGCTCTTCTCAGTATTAACCTATTATTCAAGCCACATTGTTGTATGCAGACCAGGAGTTGAAAATACCAGCTCTCATGGACAATGGAACCACCTAAAATTATATTGAACAAGGCTTAGCTGAAAAATTAGACTTATAATTGGAAGATAAACCCACCCTGGTCACCCTAGGAAATAAGTCTACTGACACCTCCTTTGAGAGTAAAGGAAGTGTTATTATGAAGCTGGGTCTTGCCCAGATCAAGGTCAAATTTCTTGGTAATGGACAAGTTGCCCCAAACTGTGGTGTTGGGGGTTGATTGGTGGGTAGAGAATGAGTTTAATATTGACTATATTAGCCAACAGGTGCAATTTGTACATGCAGGTACAACCTGGAAGCTAACCTACGTGACCACCTAAATATCTCCCCTATTGAACAGCATGGTGGTGGCGCTTTGCAAAGGAGAAAGACCTGCCTACTTAGAGAGATGGAAATCAGTGTTCTCTGAGACCATGGCCACAGCTCTCCCCAAGCACACCAGGTTTGACCATGCTATTGACTGGATCCTTGGAACCCAGCCCAAACATGGCCCTGTATATGGGTGCAACATGAAAGAGCAGGGAGCTCTCAGGGAATACCTAGACACCATGTTGAAGAAAGGCTACATCCGCATATCCAAATCCCCTTGTTTGTCTCCCCTGCTGTTTGTCAAGAAAAAGGGTGGAGAATTGAGGCCTTCTGTAAACTACCAAAATCTCAACAAGATTACTGTAAAGAACCGCTATCCTGTTCCAAACGCTGAAGAACTTTCAGATCAGCTCTCTGGAGCAAACATCTTTTCCAAAGTTGACTTAAGGGACGCATTCAATCAGATATGTATCAAGCCTGGAGACAAATGGAAAACGGTTTTCAAAACAAGACAAGGGCTATTTGAATACTTGGTTATGTCAGTTGGCCTCTGCAATGCTCCCAGCACCTTCCAAACTATGGTATACATAGTGCTTGGTGACCTCAAGGACCAGTGCTGTGTAGCCTACCTAGACAACATCCTCATCTATAGCCAAACTCCCAAGAAACACACAAAACACCTACAAATGGTAATACAGAGACTCCAGGATCATGGATTATTTTTAAAGCTACCCAAGTGTGAATTCTTTCAAGACAAAGTAGAATTCCTTGGCTACCATGTCCTGAAAGGAGGTTTTGCCATGTCACCAGACAAAATTGAGGCTGTCACATCATGGCTAGAGCTCACTAACTGTAAGAAAGTACAGAGCTTCTTGGGTCTGGCAAACTTTTGCAGAGAATTTGTCCAAAAGTTTTCTTCCATCTGCCTTCCTTTGACCCGCCTGACCTCCAAAAAGCACGCCTTTGTGTGGGATGATACAGCACTCACAGCCTTTAATACACTCAAGGAAGCCTTTGTTTCTGCACCTGTCCTTGCTATGCCCGACTACGCTAAACCCTTTGTGGTAGAAACTGATGCCTCAGACTTTGCCTTGGGGGTGTTGCTTCAGGAGGGGCATGATAGTAAGCTTCACCCTGTAGCTTACTACTCCAGGAAGTTCACTGCACCAGAACTGAACTACCCAATATACAACAAAGAGATGCTGGCAATTATCCAATCCCTGAAACATTGAAGAAGATACCTTTGTGACGCTGCCATCCCAGTGAAAATCATGACAGACCACAATAATCTGACTTACTTCTTCAAACCACAACAATTCAACCAACGTCGGGCCAGATGGGCACTATTCCTAGCCAACTACAGCCTGAAGATCAATTGCAAGCCTGGGAAGATAAACATTATACCCAACGCCTTGAGTCAAAGAGCTGATTTCTTCCCCAGTTCCAAAGAGATAGAGGAGTTCAACACCCAATCACTATTATCTCCACACATGCTGGAACCCATGCTCTTATTCCTAGGCCTGGCTAGTAGGAAAGAAGAAATCCAACATTCTCAGACCCTGGACAAGCACTGTATTACTGTCATGAAAGACTTAGCTGAGAACATTGACAGCAAATATTACAGAGCAGGTTATTCACTACACAAAGATTCCTAAAACTAAATGGACAAACCTACATACCTGAAGGTTCACTGAGATTAGAGATTATGAAGGAGCACCACAACTCTTCCATGGCTGGACACCCAGGCTGCACCAAGTCCTTAAAGGGTATCCAAAGAGTGTACATGTGGCCAAGAATGAGGCTGGAGATAGAGACATACATTAATGGTTGTGAAACATGTGGCAGCTCTAAGCCCAAGAGAGAAAACCTGAAGGCCTGCTCCAACCCCTCCAAATTGCAGTAAGCCCTTGGAAGTCAGTATCTATGGACTATATAGTAGAGCTCCTAGATTCAAAAGGCTACAATGCCATACTTGTAATTTGAAAGATTCACAAAGATGGGTTACTTTGTTCCTATCACCACTCACGTGACAGCCAAGGAGACCGCCACCCTCTTTAGGGACCACATTTTCATGAATCATGGCTTACCCAAGGAATTTATCTCTGACCGTGGCCCCCAGTTTAGATCCAAGTTCTGGGCCCAAATCTTACAAGACCTGGGAATCAAGAGATCACTATCCACAGCATACCACCCCCAAAGCAACATACAAACTGAAATAGTTAACCAAGTATTGGAACAGTACCTCTGATGCTACATTAATGCAGAAAAAAGACAACTGGACCAAACACCTACCCATGGCACAATTTGCATACAATAATCAAGACTACAGTTCTACAGGAATGTTTCCATTCAAGGCCAACTATGGATTTGACCCTACTTGGGACCACCTTCTCACAGAAGAGTCCAGCAACCCCAAGGGACGAGATTGGGTGGCTACCATCCATACCACCCAAGAAGAGTGTGCCTAAAACCTGAAGCAAGCCGTACAGACCTACAAAGACTTTGCCAACAAGAGGAGAAGCCCTGGACCATTGATAGAAGTTGGGGACATAGTTTATCTCAGTGCCAGGAATATCAAGACTACAGCGCCATGTGCAAGCCTCAGCCCTAGGAAAACAGGACCATACAAAGATTTGCAACGCATAGGAGAAGTAGCTTACAGATTAGAGCTCCTGTCTAACTGGAAGATCCATGACGTCTTTCACCAATCACTATTGTCCAAGAAGAAAGGTACCTCACACCCTTGTCAAGTTGTTTGCACTGCCCCTTTCCAGCTCAAAGTAGGAAGCTTTCTAGAGCATGAGGTTGAAAAAATTCTAGACCATAAGATGATATATCAACGACTACACTACTTGATCAAATGGAAAGGTTACCCACCCAAAGAGAATACCTGGGACCTGAAGAAAACCTCGCCAATGCTAGTGTCCTCCTGACTACGTACAAGACCAGACATCCAGAGTTAAGTTATAAGAGCTCAACTATGGTGGGGGATGATTTCAGGGCCCAGAATGGGCCAGAAAAAACCCTATGTTACATAGGTTCAACACCTGCAATTGAGCAATTGCGCAACCAATTGATTGCATTGTTGATTACAAAGATTTACCCAAAGGAAACTTTAATTCCAAGTGGGGAATCAAAACCTGGTCAAGGCCAAGCCTGGGGTAATTGGAAACCATCCTAAAGCCAAGCAAAAAAGATTTTAACTGGCCCACACCCTCTGAAACACAGAATTGGGGACTTGGGTTGCCAAATGGACCAAAATCCCCCTACTAGCTTCCCCATGGCAAAAATAATGAAAGGATCCATCTAACTGACAAATCAGGAGCCACTAATAGAGCCCAGCTTGAGGATAGCCTATTGAAAACCAAGAAGAAGTTGCCAGTAAGCCCAATTGCAGTTTCCCAGCAGGATATAGCTGGGAACACTGTCATCCCCTTTCTTTGTTGACATCTTCATCTAATAAACTTTGTTGGTTAATGCACACTGAGCATTTATACTTTGCAGGGGTTTATTACATTATTACAATTTTATACTGCTGGTGCTTTCAAACAGAGAGTAACTTCAGTACCAACGCCAGCGCTGGGAAACAGAGCAACTTCTAGCTGCCTCCAACCAACCACTGCCAGTCTTTACCCCATCTCCTAGAGTGCTGGACCAAGAAATATTCCTGCTTCCAGACCGTGCCCCTCTTTTCCTGGTGTTGCTCTGCTCCAACAACTTGCACAGCCTAGCCTGACCATGAGCGCCGCCACAGGAGAACTTCCTCTCATTCCTTCTGCTTCATTATATGACTACAGTAAGCTTGGATTTGCCTATTTGACCATGCTTGGGCTCACTGAGCAAGTGATACCCCATATGTGAGTTTTTTGTCCTTGGGCTACTGCTACCAATTATGTGATGTGGATGGTCCCCTTCATTTACTGGGCCTTCCAGGCTTGACCCTTTCCATCAATCAAAGGTTCCCCCTGGCAGTCACCCAGGCCATGACAAAGCCTTGCCACACAGATAGCACCAGAAGAGTGCCCAGAGGCAATTGCAGGTGAGTAAGTATATAAATCTAAAGCACCTGAAAAAGTTCTGTATTTTCATTCTTGCAAAAAAAAATTTATGAACCTTTGGTTCACTAATCTGTTTCCATACTTATTTTTGATACTCTTCCATCTGCAAACGCCAAGGCGTCAGTAATCATCCACAGGGATAGATAGCCAGACTCTGGTTGACAAAACCAAAGCCTTTGACTATTCTGTCCACCCAGCGCTCCATTTGGCCCTGTGCATTTCACTGAGTATCCCCTAAACTCTGATCACAAACACTAAACCTTGAAAGACTTACAGTGATAAACCCACCCAAACATCCCCAAGGAACCCTATCAAATTGTCTATGATGGCAAGGCAATCACCATTTACCCTTTGATCTTCAACAGGAAATACAACAATCCTGCTGCCTACCTGGTCCCCATAGAACCACCCCTGATACCCAAACCAACCATCTCAACCCCGCCTACTTCTGATGCCACTGGCCAGAGTAGTCAATTCCTGGTGGTGCTTTTTCTTGCACTCACAGGATTGATTGCTTCTGTCTTGCCAGCAGCTGGGCCCTGGGCTATGGCTGGGAAGGCCCTTTCCTACCTTTAAATTTAGGTCCTATCATCTGATGGGCCATGCCAGTACCTGCTTCAACTCCTCCCTCACCTGCTGGAGCTCCATGGTACTCCTGGTATTCTGACATTATGAAAATCCACCACAAACTTGGTAACCTCGGCCCTAAGATGTTATTAAGTTCATTACAGTCTTAGGTGATAACTATGACAGTTTTTTATAACTAAGAGAGTCCCCAAGATGTTATTAGTATTTGTGGCTACTTGTATGTTTGTTTTTATGATCATCACATATTAATGTTATTTGTGGTTATCATACTGAATCTCCTCTATGTGAAAGATAACAACCTGGACATTGGATGATTCTAAGGATGCTCCAGAGAGCAAAAACCTGACTGCAGCAAAATCCTTCCAAGTACAGAATGTTATTGTGAAACAAACCACCTTTAATGTGACCATGCCCCAGATGGGCAAGCTCAGCCTAGAGGAAGCTAGAAGAGCCATGCAAGGACTGTAACTAGACTTCCTATTTAATGCTACTACCTATCCCAACAACACATTCAAAGTCTTGGGAGTAGCATCCATGCTAACAGGGGACGCCCTAGACTGATTTAGCAAGGCCACCACCAACAATGTAGGATTTTTCTAAGACTATGCTCAATCTGAGGCTGAACTAATTACCACAGGAGAGGACCAGATTACCTGACACTTTGCTTTCATGACTCTGTTGGAGTTCAAGCAAAATGGCTGCTCACTTCAGACCTATGTAGAAGAGTTCACCAAACTACAGACTTGTGCTATTCTGGACTACAAATTGGCCACCATCCTATTCAGAAAGGGCGTATCCAGGCTTAAAGGGCTCCTTAAGCACCACCACCCCGAAATTGAGTTAGAAGAATTGATTGTACTCTGCCAAGGACTAAGCTTAAACCAAGAAACCCACAGCGCTGCTCCTATGGACCACAAGTGGCCAGAAGCCCCACTGTGGCCAGACCAGCCATGACACCCAAGGAGCTGCAACATAAATTACAGAGATAGGTTGTGTTTCAACTGCCATGAAGCAGGACACCAGACCAGGTCCTGTCCCAGAAGAAACCAAACTTCAGGCTCCCTTGACCAATTAAATACTACCTCCCAGTCTTATAAGTATATCATAGTGAACCTAGAAGTAGGAGATAAAGTATTTCACAAAAAGGCTTTCTTAGACACAAGAGCTGATGAAAGTTTCATTGACCCCAAATTGGCATTCAAGCTCGGGCTCATCCCCTCAGATATTCAATTCCAAGTCACTATAGTAAACTATTCAACAGATATTAGCCAAGAATTTAACCAACACCTCAAGCTGAAGATTGGGCAAAACACTTACCCCTTGTCTATTATCTTGTTGAAAAGATTACCACACCCATTGATACTTGGAGACTCCTGGGCTGATAAGCATGGTGCAATCCTGAACTATTGTGATCAAAATGTAGCTATGGGAAAAGGCCCTACCCCTGACACTGTACCTGTTCAGCTAATCCCACATGTAGTACCCCCCACAAAACTCATGACCATGCGGCTAGACCCTTGCTCAGGGAAGAGCCATCAGCCCTCAATAAATGGGCCAGTGTCTTCATAAAAGAGGCAACAACTCAACTACCTGAGCACTCAAAATATGAACACGCCATTGATTTACTCCCAGATACTCAACCTAGCCACAGACCCATCTATAGTTAAAACCACAAAGAACAAGTGGCCCTGAAAGTGTACATTCAAGACATGATCAAGAAAGGATTTATCCAAGTCTCAAAGGCCCCATGCTCTTCCCCTTACTATTTGTTGGGAAGAAAGATGGGGTAGTGAGATCTTGTGTAAGCTACCAGATGCTGAACAAATTCACAGTGAAAAAACAATACCCCATACCTAATGCCAATGATCTTTGTGATGTCTTGACTGGGGTGCAAGTATACTCTAATATTGACCTCCATGATGCTTTTAAGCAAATCCAAATCAAAGAAGGCAATGAATACAAAACAGCTTTCAAAACTTGGTATGGACTCTATGAATATCTTGTCATGCCTTTTGGGCTATGCAACGCCCCTAGCACCTTCCAGAGGATGATTAAATCAGTCCTTGGAGAATACCTCAACCAATTCTGTGTGGCGTACCTCAACAACATCCTTATATATAGTAAAACACATGAAGACCACTTCTGCCACCTAGACCTCATTTTGGCAAAACTAGAAGTGGCCAACCTGCATGTCAAACTCAAAAAGTGTGAGTTCTTTCAACCTGAGGTAGAATTATTGGGCTACGTAGTAAAAACTGGTGGATTTGCCATGGCCCAAGATAAAGTGGACGCGGTCACAGCTTGGCCCACCCCCACCTGTCAGAAAGATGTTAGGAGTTTATTGGGGCTAGCAAACTACTGTAGAGATTTCATCAAAATATTTTCTCAGATTACTCTGCCCCTGACCCGCCTTTTCTTGGACAAAGTCCAGTTCAAATGAACCCCTGACTGTATTGTTGTCTTTGAAGCCCTGAAATTGACCTTCACCTCTGTGCCTGTGTTGGCCATGCCTAATCACACAAAGCCGTTCATCCTGGAAGCCAATGCTTCCAACTTTGCCCTGGGAGGGGTGCTTCTTCAGGAAGGAGGGGATGGTATGCTACATCATGTAGCATATTACTCCAAAAAGATGATACCTGCCAAATAAAATTACCCTATATACAATAAAGAAATGTTGGCAATAATGAAGACCCTGAAGCAATGGTGCAGATACCTATGAGGCGCTGAGCACCCAGTAAAGGTCCTAATAGACCACAAAAACTTGGTTTACTTCTTCAAACCACGTCAGCTTAACCTACAAGAAGCAAGATGAGCTCTAGAACTGGTGGACTATGTACTAGAAATTGACTATAAACCCGGTAAAGTAAACATTGTTCCAGATGCCCTAAGTAGAAGAGCTGACCTGATTCCGTCCTCCACCAAGTTGAGAGAACACAATACACATACTCTGTTGGATACAGACAGCAGATAAATACAGCTAAACTACCTAAAAATTGTTGCTAGAAATTGGACATATTAGAAGCCCAGGCAAAAGACCCTGCGCCAAGACCATGGTTTCAGAACTCTCAATGCAACTAGACAGCCCCCTGTACAAAAGAAGTTACTCACTAAAGGGAACCACCTTACTATTCTGAGGAAAAATCTGTGTACCAGAAGGATTGGCTTGGATTTTTTTCCTAAAGGACTATCACTTCTCATAACTAGCCGGCCACCCAGGCCGCCACAAAACCTTTCAAAGTATCAAAAGGAACTACCTGTGGCCCAAGATAGACACAGATGTTATCAACTACATCAAGGGCTATGAGACATGAAGGAGCACCAAATCAAGAATCTCTAAACCAGAAGGTCTCCTCTGCTTCCTATGCATCCTTTCAGGCCCCTGGAAATTAGTATCCATGGACTAAATAGTCAAACTCCCACCCTCCAAGGACTGTAATGAAATCCTAGTGATGGTTGATTGTTTCACCAAAATGGCTTACTTTGTCCTCAGCACTACCCATTGCACTGCTGCTGAAAGTGTCTTTCACTTTCATGACCAGATACTCACCCAACACAGAATCCCAGAAGAAATAGTGACAGACCAAGGACCACAGTTCACATCTCACTATTGGGCGCAAGTGATAAAGGACCTAGGAATCAAAAGATGTGTGTCCACTTTGTACCACCCCCAGACCAACGGCTAAAACAAACAGGTAAACCATATTTTGGAACAGTATCACCAATGCTACACAAACGCCAATCAAGACAACTGGGAAGACCTACTATCCACAGCCCAGTACGCGTACAATAGCAAAGACCACACGTCCACCAGGATGTCTTCCTTCAAAGCCAATTACAGATTTGACCCCATTTGGGACCCCAAGATTGGAAACCAGGAGTCTAATAAAGCAGGTAGAACCTGGATGGAACACATCCACAAAACCCAGATAACCTGCTCCTGAAATCTAACCCACGCAGTATAGACCTATAAAGCTTTTTCTGATAAAAAAACAAACCCCTGGAAACCCGCTAGAAATTGGGGACAAGGTCTATCTAGACTCAAGGAACATACCCCTAAATGTCCCATGCCGTAATTTAGCTCCCCAAAGAAGCAGCCCCCATCAGATCACAGACCAAGTAGGCAAAGTAGCCTGCCATCTGAAGTTACCCAACAGCTGGAAAAAACATGAAGTGTTCTTCCAATCCTTGCTGTTCAAAAAGGATGGAACCTCTCTGCCCCACCAGAAACTGAATACTGCACCTCTGCTCATCCTGGTAGGGAGATTTCTTGAACACAAAGTAGAGTATATACACAGCAACCATACCCACTACCACAAGCCACAGTACTACGCCAAATGACTAGGATACCCACCCAAGTAAAGCACCTGGGAACCAGCTGACAATCTTAACAACACAGCTGATATTGTTTGTCAGTATTGGGAGAAAAAGAAAGCCAAGTCCGGTTTAGAAGGGGATAGTGTTACAAAAGTAATAGTTTTGAGGCCCCAGGCAGGAATCAAACCTGCTCCTAGCTACCAGGCGGGGCTAGCAGGCAGGGGAGATTTGCCTGCACCTGGATTTGCTCCAAAAAGAAAAAATCCAGGTGCAAGAACCATTCCTGCCCTAGTGGCAGCTGCAGGGTCCATTATGGGCCCCAAAAGCTACGCCCAAACCTTTGTGTGTTTGGCTGGGCCTGGGCAGGTTATTTTTAGCTGCCCAATAAACCCAGTTCAAGCCCACCCTCCATTAAGTAATTTGGAGTTCCCAATTGGTAACCTCTTTTTTAATCAAGTTTTTTTTGCCTCAGGAATGCCTGTCAAGCCAGTCCAAAAATGGTAATTGAATTGGGAAAACCCCCATGACTCCTGAAGCCAACCCTGCCAGAACCAATGGCCAGCCAAGCCAAGATGGACCACTAAAAATCCAATTAACTGTCCCTAAAGCCCCCCAAAAATGACCATGAAGCAGTCAATCAAACAGAAGAACCTGATATGCCAAGCCTTTCCACACAGATAGCACCAGAAGAGTGCCCAGAGGCACTTGCAGGTGAGTAAGTATATAAATCTGAAGCACCTGAAAAATTTCTATATTGTCATTCTTACCAATAAAGTTTTTATGAACCTTTGGTTCACTTATCTGTTTCCATACTTAATTTTGATACTATTCTATCTGCAAACACCAAGGCGTCAGTAACCATCCACAGGGATAGATAGCCAGACTCCAGTTGACAAAAGCAAAGCCTTTGACTACTACTGTCCACCCAACACTCCATTTGGCCCTGTGCATTTCACTGAGTATCCCCAAACCCTGATCACAAACCCTGGACCTTGGAAGACTTTCAGTGGTACACCTTCCCAAATGTCCCCAAGGAACCCTACCAAATTGTCTGTGACGGCAAGGTAATCACCATTTACCCTTTGATCTTCAACAGGAAATACAAAAATCCTGCTGCCTACCTGGTCCCCATGGAACCACCCCTGACACCCAAGCCAACCATCTCAACCCCACCTACTTCTGATGCCACTGGCCATAGTAGTCAATTCCTGGTGGTGCTTTTTCTTGCACTCACAGGATTGATTGCTTCTGTCTTGCCAGCAGCTGGACCCTGGGCTATGGCTGGGAAGGCCCTTTCCTACCTTTAAAGTTAGGTCCTATCATCTGATGGGCCATGCCAGTACCTGCTTCAACTCCTCCCTCACCTTCTGGAGCTCCATGGTACTCCTGGTATCCTAACAATGTGCTTTTAAATTTGATCATTTATGTCTAAAAGAATTATCTCAAATAATATCACACACTTAAATTAAATTAATGGTCTGGTATTACTTTCTTTTTATGTTTTTAATAGAATTAATCTTACTTTTCAGTTTAAAATGGTTTATACTAGTGACAAAAACTTTGATATTGTTAAGGAAAAGTACTAGGAGCAACTGCAAGCCTAGGTTTCAGGGCAAGGGAGCACAGATGCTATGGCCCCCTCTATATCTAACTCAACTTAAGTTGCAAGGAGGGCGAGTTCTTTATTTCACTGGGCACAGTTCTGGAAGGCTTTTTTGACAACCTTTATGAGGTACCCCAAGACCAGTTACAACCCAAACCTGTGCCAAATTTAGAGGCCTATACAACTGTGGCCCCCTCCAACTCAAATAAATCATTTGAAGTAATTTGGACCAATCAGATTGAGCCCTGAAAATCTGGGTACCAGCATGACAAGTATGTCCCAATAGACAATTGATACCCAATGAAATTATCAAGAAGATACTAAGCCTCAATCAAAGTTATATGGCCTTTGTAAAAATTATAACTCACCTTTAATTTACCAAGGCAGTGTTCAGAAAAGAATTTTGGGGTCTCTTGAAGAGATTTGGTGTAAAAATTACCAAGAAGCAAAAAAAGCATCCTGATTCCTTGCTCAATAATATATATCCTATTGTGTTTGACCTTCTACAATGTGAATCATACCTCCAAATAACTGAAGTCAGATGCCTACTTGGTTACCATAGAATATTTATCAACTAACACACTGCACAGCTCTGGATGTATGGGCTTGATGTTGTTATCCTGGTTCTGATCAATTTTGAAGGTAAAAAATGAAATAGTGTCAATTATCTGCCCCAAAATCCAGAAATTGGTGCTACAATCACCTGCTGCTTGTCAGTTATTTTGGAAAACATCCTTTTTATATCAGATTATAAATTGGCATTACCTGTCCATGATTATGATATTACTGGAAAAAGCACACTCCTGAAAATAAAAAGAAGAAGACAACGCAGGGCACTGTCATTGGTTAATTCCTAATGGCTTTTCAGTGTTGTGAACCACAATATTCATTCTCTTTTGTCTTTAATAGAGTTGCATTTTGAGTGAAAATTTCTTTGGTTCCTTTTCTCAACTCAAAATGAGCTTTGCTCCAAATCAGGTGGAGGACTAATTTACATTCCAACTGATGACATGAGTGATTCTTGACCCACTTATGAGAATGAACAGTGATCTACCCGTCTGTCTACTGTTTTTTGGTAAACAACTACTATATAAGAATCAATTAGATTCATTCAATAAAGTTTAAGCTCTATTCAAATGTTCATTTTGTGATTATTTGTGTACTTTGGCACCATCTCCCTAGTTTTAGATAGAGGATATTTCTGATAATTAGAATTCCTAGGGCTTTAGGGTAAATTCCTTATTCATCCCTGAAGACTAACCTCTGTATTAGTAAAAACCCAACTCTGCTGTTAGTATTTCCTGTTTTGTCCCTCAGCTGCGCCCAAGTACATGACACACTGGATGGCATCCTGGTGGGTATTTCCCCTAGGATGGGAGCCAAACTTATAATTTTAGCTTCTCTCTCACAAAAAATCATTAATTTTTTTTCAGGCTGCAGCTTTCTGAAGTCTTGAAAGGTAATACTTCACTACTAAGCTATGAAGGATTTTATGGTAAACACCATACTCCTCCCCCACACTTCCCTCAGTATTTAAGCTGAAATTCCTCTCCTGAGAAAATTTCTTTAACAATTTTATTCCTTTCTCAATTCACAATAAATTATATATTCTAACTTTTAACTAATTTGTAGATAGCTGTGATCACTCTCAACAACATAAAGTCACTCCTCCTAGTTTGGATTTTCTGTTTATTTCTAGGATCTTTATGGGAAAATGTGAGGTTTTAATCTCCATAAACAACTCTAACTGATAAATATGAATACTCCTTTGGTGTTGTTTTGGACCTTGTTGCCTCCATTCTCCATACATTAAAACTGTCCCCTTCCCTCTTATTGTACACCCACAGGTACCATGGAGGACTGGGATATACTGGTGTTTAATATCTATTGAACCATTTCACTCCCTTTTTTGGAATATTCCAATTGCTAGGTCACCTCCTCTAAATGTTGATGATAGGGGTTTCTGTTGGAACCACTATAGCTAAGTTTTAATTGGGTGCCCTCCTCCATTATATTGGAGGAAAGCTCTCAAATATGTGGATTCCTGAAACTGCCATGTCCTGTCCCAAAGAGCAGGATCTTTAAATGATTTTACTTTGTTTCTTAATAATTTCCTAGATCAGGGAATTTTAATTATTAAGTAGTTTGAATCTGGCACCTGGTTTTTTGCTATCTTTTTTGTGCTGCTGTCACAAGTGACTAACTTATTACTGATTCTCAAGTTGAAACCCCATTCCTGGGATTCAAACCCTAAGCCCCTACAGGCCACCAGCGTGCAGGCCCTGCTGCCTGGCTGTGTTTTTCTGGGCTAGAGTCAAGAATAGATTCAACTTCAGAGAAACCTCTAAATCCTACCTATAAAGTGTATTCCATGATCAAGCCTTGCCCTCTGAGGGATCCTCTTAGCCTAGCCAATAGGAGCACCAATCCAAGCAATACCCCTGTAATAACCCAGGCCACTTCCAATAGATTGCTTCAAGAATTTCCCTGAGAACAAGGGCCTCTAAATGATGACAAATCTTATATATCAAAGAAGGAAATTGAGATTCCCTGTTCCATCCCAGTCAATGGTGAATTTTCTATGTTGGATGCCACCAACAATTTCCAAACCCTGGTAAATGCTACCACCTGGCCCAAAGGATTGTGCAAATGTTTCCCATAGCTGATGGGTATAATTATACTCTGGGGTTGCCAGAAAGTTGATCATTGACATTATTGCAATAAAGTGTTATGAACCATTGGTTCACTCAGGTCATCACATACATAATTTTAGTACTTTTTCATTTACATACTAATTTCTGCATCTCTGTCTCCTTTACCAACCAATCCCAAGAAACAGCAGACAAGCTGCCCAATTTATACCATCCACCAGGAGTAACCTTTGACCCAGTACATCTTATATAATATCCCCCAAATCCTGCTTACTCTGAGCTTACATTAGAAGAAATTATAATTTGCAACCCCAAAGCCCGTACCAGAGGACCTGAACTTATTAGATGTGAAGGAACCTGGTACACCAAGCAGCCATTATTATTCTGCAATAAATACAACCATCTTTCTGAGTACTTACTATCCATGACTTCTCCCCTGATCCCCCAGCCCAACCATCTGCAAGAAACAGTGATCACCGCTGAATTAACCTCCACCCAACTGTTTGGTGTCCTTTATATAAAACTCACAGGTATGGCTGATTCCATGGTGCTCACCAATGGTCCTTGGGCCTTGCTTGAAAAATTTCTCTCCCACACTGTAAAGTTAGCTCACATCCTATGGTGGGCCCTCCCCACTTGGCCTGTGGGCTGCCCTCCCTCCAGTTCTCCTGAACCTGCCACAGGCTGGCTTCCTGACAGCTGTGGTCCTCTCAAGCGGTTTTTGTCTTTTTAACGTATAAATTCTATTTAAAAACAGTATTAGTTTACCTTTTGCTTACCTGGTTGCATAAGTACCCAATTTTCTGCCTCTTTCAGGAATGTCAACTTTGTTGCACCCAAACCCCAAATATGGAGCCAGGGTCAAACCCTGAACAAAACCCTTTGCAAACTGTCAGTTCCAAAGACTGGGAACTTGGCAGACAGCAACAGATTGATAATTCACCTGACAATAAAGTCAATGCCAACCCACCAGGATCCAAATCCTTGACTAAACTACAGGTCTTTGCAAGCAAACTGCCAGCGCCAGATGTTAGTAGTTTCCCCAAGGCGCCAACACTTGACACCAGCAGTTTTCTTGGTGAAATAAAAAATCTCCTAATGAGAGTTGCTACAAACTTGCCTAAAGCCTAGGAAGTGGCACTGAACCTGAATACTTATCCAATACCCAAGTTACCAAACAGAGGGATTCAAAATCTTCTTATCCAGAGGTGGCTAATGGCAACCTGCCTATGCCAAACACTACCCCACCATCTAAGACCCCCAATGCCAACCTGCCCAAGATCAAGAAACTCAATCAGAAAATGAGGCCTGGCAGCGCAGTATAAGTACCTGACGGGCCAAGATCAACCCCATTGTCATTTTTAAATAAAGGTTATGAGATATTGGTTCTCTCAATTATTGCCATATTTTATCCTAGTCATCTGCCAGTTAACTCAAAAAAATTCTGATCCTCTTGCCTTCCTGCCAGCTACATATTGTCTGCCAGGTGCTCCTTTTAGTCCAGTTCATTTTACATAATACCCCTTGAAGCCTGAATATAAGGATTACACTTCTGACAAGATATTAGCACAGTATTACTTGGCCCAAACTAAATAGTTGAACAGATACAACAGGAAGGGCCCTTGGCATGTTACTGAGCCCTCCCTGTTCAGAGATAAATACAACTTTCTCCCTGCCTATCAATTAGACATGGAATTGCCCTTCACCCTCAAACCAATGCCTGTATCTGCTTCTGAGATTCCCCTGGACCATACCAACCAGCTATCTGGAATATTATACATTACTCTAACAGGAGTAATAGACATTATTGTCCCAGCTGCCGGCCTGTGATCATGGTTGGGCAAGTCAATGTTCTACCTCATTAAGTTAGCACCAATCCTCTGGTGGACTCTGCACACCCATTCTGCAACCCAATAGTTCCATTATGCTAGCAAACCAGCAGCCCAGGGTTGGTTTCCTGACACCCTTCCTATGCTGTTGCAGGTATGCAGTTTGGTAAAAGCAAGCCAGCTTTGTTATTTTTACTTCCCATATCCCCTCTGTGTCTATTGAACCTACTCCAGGATCCAACATCTTGTGTTTCTCCTTGCCAATCTTCCATCGGAAGCTTCAACACATACTATAAATAAATATACAAAGAATAGTAAGCTTTTAAGCTGAAATTCTAAGTTTGTTCTTTCCCAAATTTTCTTTTAATATTATCTTCACTTTTAATTTCTTAAATCAAGTTATAAATTTTAAAGAGTCATTTAGAATTCAAATTTAGATTGTTATATTTTTATCCAAAACACATTTTAACTTATTTTTGTCAATCGAACTCACTTTGTATCTATCAAATTTTTAAATTCACTTTTCTTTTGTTTTAAAGATGAAGTTAGTCAGACAACAAAATTATAGCTTGTTGTCCCCTATTTTCTCTTTTAAATATAATTTTACCTCTTATATGTTGAGATACTCCCATGGGGTTTATATAGACTATTGGGTATATACTTTTTAGAAGTATATAAAACAAAATAAAGGGAAGATTGATAAGATAATGATACTTTATTGCTATGAATTTAGAGTATTATATAGTATCATTGGAAGCCACATACTGTTCATGTATGTCATAGTAATAATGGAACTTATCCAAGTAATTGTTCCTCTTAAGTCATGAGGCTTGTCCAAGTTATTTTCCGCTTAGGACTCAAAATGTTTGATCCCTGTGATAGATGGCCAAATGATAACAGTGCCATCAAATTAATGATTAGTTGGGGAATCATTTGACAAGTTACTCAGGGAAGTAGTTTCCCAAGAGGGATTAATTGTATATGTTGTGAAATCTCTCCCTGTGGTACTGTAAATTCAGAACCTAAACGTAAAAATGCAGGATTGTCAAATCCTTGGTCCAAATTTCAAATCACTTTTGCGGGCAACTCAGCTGAGTGAAAAATAAAAATTTAATAAAATCAAACACTTAATTTGACTTTTTTGATTTATTTAAATTAGAAAATTTTGAATCTCTTGAGCAGATAACTCAACTAACAAAAGACAAAACACAGCAAACAAATGTGGGATACATGAATCAGAAATGCAGGATTCTAATGTACAATTTGAGATTTCCTGTATGTCTAACAAATCATAGACAACATGTAAAAGTTAACAAATATAAAATTGCAGGATTGTCAAATTTAAGAACCAAGTTTCAAATCAAAAATGAGGTGATTTTGAAATAAATATAATTTATGGGTGTCTCAAAAAGGATGCTAAAGGATCTATAGTGGATTTGTGCTAATTCTTTTAGGAATCATAGGCATTCTCAAAATTCACCCTATTCCATTTTAGGACAGCTAAAATTTAGATGCTTGATTATAATAGATTTCAGAAAATAAAAATAGTAAAATAGAATTATATATTAAAATCTATTTTTATCATGTTGCCTTTTCCTTTGTGTGTTGATAGTTCATTTGCTATTGATAATGTGTTTGCATTTAATTGAATAGTTTTGCCTCCAGTTGCCTTGGCAATAGGAAATCAAGTTGCCTCTGCAACCACAGTTGGTCTCAGGGAGGCAATTTGATTTCCTATTACCAAGGCAAATGGAGGTGAAACTATCCAATTAAATTCAAACACATTATCAATAGTAAATGAACTATCAACACACCAAATAAAAGACAACATGATAAAAATAGATTGAAATATATAATTCTATTTTATTATTAGGATTTTCTGAAATCTACTATAATCAAGTATCCTTAATAGCAATACATATATACATAGTGTAGTAAACTGATGGTTTATCTTTTCCTCTCCTTTCTTCCTTGAAAGGAAGTTTTGTTGGCCCCTTGGCTACGCCAGGGGCCAACAAACTTTTAAAAAATTTCTGCGTCATCAGGAAGGTAGCTCATAAATCATTATATAGTTTTGTGATTGCTATAATAGTGATTTAGAGTTCAGAACATTATATCATTTCCAGTTTAGACAATTTTACATTTCAATTATTTTCATGTCTAAACATAGTTGTTGAGATTGGATTTTCCATTTGATTTTATCCAGAGTGAAGCTTCTTGATTTGGACTGATTTGTCCTAGTTTCTTACTTTACATTCAATTTGGATTCCAGTTCCTGCAATTAATATCTGAGTTTACTAGTGTCATTCAACAGTGATTTGAAATCTGGTTCTTGGATTTGACAATCCCGCAATTTCAAAAAACATAGTAAACTTAATGAAAATGGTTGATGGATTTGAATGCTTCAAATCTGATTCCAGTTAATTCATTTTGTCCATTGGAAATATGCAGTTTGACTTGAACTTTGCAAAGTGTCTATGAGTTCCTAAATTTTTAAAAATTCAAATAAAAATACAAAGAATTCAATTTAATTAAAAAAAGCTATCCCGCAAAAGTGATTCAAAATTTGGACCAAGGACTTGATAATCCTGCATTTTTACGTTTAGGTTCTGAATTTACAGTATTGGAAGGTGGAACCTTAGGAATTTTCTTGGGATTGTTAGGGATTTGGGCTTGGTATTTATCCAGTTTTGTGTTGGGTACAGGAAGTCAGGAATTATTTTTTGCAATTCTTGCCTTACATAGGCAGAGGCAGCTATGGTGCATATGTTTGAGTTCTGTTTGAGCGCTAATACCTTTGATGAATTAGGTATTGTTGGGCTTGACTTCCATGACAATGTCCAGTCCTTGTAATCCTGGGTCCAATTTGTGCCTTTCATGATTAGAAACCCAGATCTTACCCCAGAATTTGAACCATTCCTTTTATAATGGTATGGCTTCTCTCTCAACCCTTTCTTTTTTCCTATCCTCCTAGTCCTTACTGGTGTGCTGTATTTCAGGTTCATTGTTATCTGGCACTTTCTTGGGTAGAGATCATTGTGGTCCTGATGTAGTGCTAACAATGGCAGGTTTATGCCCATAGACAAGTTTGTACAGAATTTTACCAGTATTGCAATTAACTTGTGTTCTGTACACCATAAGTGCTGTTGATAGCATGTAACCCCAGGCTTTTGGATTTTTAGCAGATAACTTACTGAGAGCTTCCACAAGGGAACCATTTATTCTTTCCACTCTTTCATTTACTTGTGGGTGATAGGGGCTAGCTATGGTGTGTTTTATTCTTTTTTTGGTAAGATAGATGTTGGTGTCAATAGCTTTAAGTTCAGTTTCTCTGTCTGTGATCAGGATTTCAGGTTTCCCAAACTTCCCTATGATCTCCTTGCCAAAAAATTGTCTTACATCATTTCCTTTGTGTTCTTTTGTAGCTTGTGCTACAGGCCATCTAGTCACATCTTTGATAGCTGTGATGATGCATTTTTGCCTTTGTTATTGCTAGGCATTGGTCCCACAATATCCAGTTATCACACTTTTAAGGGTTTTGTGATGGATTTAGGTACAACTGACTTGGGTGGTGCTTTGGTTTGGGTGTACTTTTCACAGACTTCACATTGGTCTAGTATTTCTTGATGCTGTCCAGCATGTTGGGCCACCAGTAGTGTGTCTTAAGATATTAATGCAAGTTCTTACTATGAGTGTGTCCCAGATCTCTGTGTTATCAAAGAATTGTGTCAATCTTTTGTTTTAACGAGACATAGGGTACAGTATCACCACTTGAAAGTATTTGGTGCAGAGTGCCAAATACGTTTTTGAATAGATGTTTGTTCTTAAGGAATTTCTCTTGGATGTCCATTGATGTACCAGGTGGGAACTCCTCTTGGAGGTTTCCTGATATTAACATGGGCCAATTGTGGTCTCCATCAGTGCATAGGACATATTTACAGTATAGCCTTGACAGGGCATCTGCAGTAAGTATTTCTTTGCCTGGTTTGTATTCAATTGACATGGGGTACCTTTGTATAAGGCCCATTCATTCATCTTGTTGTCTAAATAGATGTTGTTGAGTCTTAAAGAACACCAATGACTTGTGGTTGGTTAGTACTTTGAATATATTTGCATCTTTCAGGTAGAATTGCCACTTCATTAAACAGTGGACAATAGCTACCAGTTCTTTGTCATGTATTGGGTATCTTTGCTCACCATCAGACAGCTTTCTTGATTCATATGCTACAGGTAGGAAGTCCTTTTATGTAGTTTGAATTTGTAGTACTCCTTCTATTGCATAATTGGAGGTGCCAGTTTTTAGTTTATATACTCCTTCACAGCTTGGGTACTGTAAGATAGGGGCAGTGACCATGCATTCTTTCAACTGTTGGAAATGTTGATCTCTTAATTTTTTCATACAAAACTTGTTGTCTTGCCTGTGATTACAGATAAAGGGGAAGTCAAGGCGCCCCATTAAGAGATAAATCTCCTGAAATAGTCTACCATGCCTAGGAATTTAGGAAGCTCACTTGTATTTTGCGGCACTGACATATTAGTTATGACTTTTATCTTTTCTAGTCTGGCTTCACTCTGTCCTTGCTGATAATATGTTCCAAAAATGGGAGTTCTTATGAGAAAAAGTTAAATTTTGAGGGCTTGGCTATGATTTGGTTATCCTGAATGTTGTGGAAGACCAGGAGGATGTCTTTTCAGTGTTGTTCTATAGTTGGGCTGTATATGATTATGTTGTCAAGGTAGAGAATAGCCCTTTTTCATTGTGTTCTTTAAATACTTCATTCATAAAGATTACAAAGGTGCTTAGAGCATTTTTCATGCCAAAGTTAAGGACCACTTAATCAAAGGAACCCTACTTAGTTCTGAAAGCTTTTTTGGGTATGTCCTCTGGTTTAACGCGGATTTGGTGGCAACCCGCTGTCAAGTCAATTTTTGTGAGGATTTGGGACCCCCCAGGGCATCAAAAAGGTCATCAATCAGGGGCAGTGGATATTTTCTCTCAATTGTGACCTTTTTGATCTCCCAGTAGTCTGTGGCCAGGTGAAGTCCTCCATCTTTCTTTGCTACAAAAAAGACAGCCCACCAAAAGGAGTTTTTGAGGGTCTTATTAGTCTTTTTTCAAGGGCCTTGTCTAGGTAGGCCTTTAGTGTGTTGTCCTCTTGTGATGTTAGGCAGTAGATAGGTCAAGCTTTTGGTACAATTTCTTTGAGGTCAATTTCATGTTAGATACTTTGGTTGGGCAGTAGCCCTGGTAACGTTTCTTGGGAAACTGAAGGAAATTTTAGGCCTAGCTATTGTCAGATTGGGTCTTGTTTGTGTGATACATCCATATTTTAAAAAAAGATGATTTTTTATGTACGGGTATTTCAGTCACTTTTTCTAGTGTTCTTTTCTCCTTCTGCTTTGTTCATCTTCAAAAATACATCATCTTTCATGAGGATGTCAAGGTGCATTAGATATACATGGTGGTGCACTTCTTTTTGTTTTATAGTAAGGGTGCCATTGTCCTAATCAATATGAGGTCTTGTCTTTCTCATCTAATCTAGGTCAAGTACTATATTGTACTTAAGTATTGGAATTATGGGGCACCCAAGGGTTGTTTGAACATTCCCTATTTGTACCTTTAATAGTTTTGCCTCTCTGGTGACTGGTGTGTACCTGTTGTCCGCCATGATAGCTCTCTTGGTGTTGCTCTGGAGTGTGGGTAGTTTCATGGGGTTGGCTAATTTCTTGTCAACAAGGGATTATTCTGCTCCAGTGTCAAATAGTGCTGTGTCCTGATATCTTCAAAAGCAAAAGGGATAAGTGATGAGTTTATTTCCTGTTTGTGTGGTAAACACTATAGGACACTGGTTGGTACTTGGATCATGGTAATTAAATCCACATCCTGGTCCTGTACAAGTTTTTTAGAGTATGGGAAGGGAGGCTTTCTTAAGCACTTCCCTGAGCCTTTCCATCTTTGGGTGAAGCATCAGAACTCATCTGGTTTTTCTGAGCTTTAATATTTCCACCTTGATAGTGAGGCTTACTGGCTTGGTTAGTTTTTTTTGGGCAAGTGTCCTTTTTGGCTGAGGGACTCTCCATTTGTTTTTTGGTTGAATGTAGATCTTCAGATTACTGAGCAGCTTGCTTTCCTTCCAAGGAAACATCTAGGAGTTTCTTGCATCAACTCAAATCAAACTGCCATCTAATGTGTGTGAGGAGGCTGCTATAGAAGTCCAAACATGGCTAACATCACCAAAGTTAGTGCTGCCAGGAGCTCAGTCATGTATGTCTTTGTATGCCAAAATATATTCTTCAGCAGTTCCCACTATCTTGAAGGTTCTGAGTCCTGCCATGCTGGCTACATCAGAATTCTTTATGATAAACCTTTCCAAGAAGGCAAACTTGAACATATCTCAGCTTTCATTATCAGGGATCCAGTCTTGGGCAGGCAGCCTGACGTTTTCAGGGGTGACTCAAGCCAGGATTTTTGCAGATAAAAACCCACCACAAGAGAGAAAATAACTTAAAAAGGTAGGAGAAGGACTTCCCTACCCAGGATCACAGGCCGGCGGCCAGGATTATAGTGTTAATCACCCCTGTGAGGATGATGTACACAATCCCAAACAGCTTGTTAGTGTGGTCAGTTGGGAGGTTGGGTGAGGAGGCAGGCATAGGCTTGGGGGTCACAGGCAGTTCCATGCAGAGGTTGTAGGTAGGAAGATAGTTGAACTTCCCTCTAAACAATTTGGGTGTTGAGAATATCCATGGGCCCTGATGGTTGTATCTAACTGCAGATTGTATGCGGGCCAAAGGATCTAGTTCAAGTATCTTTTCCAGGGTGTTGCAGATTGAATGGATTAGACATTAAGTTGTCTATCTAGGAATTGAGTGACAGAACAGTCACGCAATTGCGCTATTGCATCCTGATTTTACTAGGGATAAAGACGTTTAAAGCGCCTCTAAAACGGGTTTTTGATTTGTCTTTCAAATGCACACAAGGCACAGGCTTTACTTCCGCAATTATAAATAGAACAACAAAGTTATTTATATCTATCTCCTTAAGGAAAGCCACATGGAAGCATTTGTTCTCTTGCAGTGGACTTTTAGCTGTGCCAATTCACTCTCCTCCATTGGGGAAGTCCTTCTGTCTGTGCCTCCCTGCCCCTGGTGGCAATTCCCCCACCCCACACTATATAAGTGTGATACTATCTAAATAAACACCAGCTTTGTCTTATTATCTTCTTATATTCTTCTGTCCTTACCCAGGCTGTCACTATACCACAACAGGTATAGTATTAAGATAAAGAAGTAGTAGACTAACTATTTGTAGAAATCAGCACCCAGGCTGCATATTTTACGACACAGGGTGTAGTCCTTATATTCAGGTTTCAAAGGATATTCTGTAAGTGGACGGGGCCAAAGAGAGCACCTGAAGGACATAAATCTGCGGGAAGAGGGGCTGGAGGGCTGGAAGATCTTGTATTGATTTGATAGATGGCAAATACAAAATAAGGCAGTAGCTGTTTAAGCCAAAATAACATAACCTTTATTCAAAAATGGCAATAATTTTGGAGTGCAGGGTTTTTTGGTTTATATAGTACCCCACTCTCAAACCTAATATTTTCCTTGGGGGGTTCATCAAGGCATTTGGAAAGGCAGGCCTGGGGGTTCTGGGTGCTTTGGTTCAAAGGCGGCAAAATGGTACCTGGCCAAGAGTTCTTTCATTGGTCAGAGATCTCAAATTGGCTACTTGATTATCTTGCTCTAGAGTTGTGGTCATGGGGTCAGGCTGCAGGCCTGTGCCTTCTTCCAGGGATGGCTCTTGATTGGCCACCAGTGTAGACTTCAAGCTCATGAAGCTAATGGTTGAAGTTTTATTGCCTCCATTAGGCGCCTTGATTACTCCTCCTTTTGGATCACTGATTCCTTTGGTTTGGATTGCTTTAACATTTAGAACATCATCCTTGGCTTCAGCTTATGGGGACTTGACCTCAGGAAAGCGCAGGCAGGCAGCCCCTCAGTCTATTAGGCTGGCAGCCCGTGAGGATTTGGGGTCAGGGTTCAAATCCCACTCTTGGGCCCGGGTTTCCAGGGGGAAAGAATTGTCAATCCTGACATTCATTATGATTGGGGTGTTGTTCAAACCATACACCTACAAAGTGTGAGGTGACCCTGTTTGTCAGGATTGACAATTCTTTCTCTCTGGAAACCTGGGCCCGGGAGCAGGAATCAAACCCCAACCCTGGATCCCCCTGGGCTGCCGGGCCTATGAACTGCAGAACCACCTGCCCGCGCTTTTCTGGGATTGAGCCCCCACAAGCTGATACTGAGAATGTTGGTCCATGCAGTGAAACAGGCCAGACCAAGGAAATTATTGCACCAAATGGAAGACTAATCACAGCGCCTAATGGAGGTACTGAAGCGGCAATTATTAGCTTCATGAACTTGAAGTCTACACCAGCAACTAATCAGGAGCCAACCCAGGAAAGAGGCACGGGCCTGCAGCCCAGTCCCATGACCACGACACTAAAGCAAGATAATCAGGTAGCTAAATTGAGATTCTTGACCAATGAAAGAACTCCTGGGCCAAGTGCCATTTTGCTGCTTTTGGACCCAAGCACCCAGTTCCCCCGACCCTGGCCTTCCCAATGCCCTGATGAATCCCCCATGGAAAATGTTAAGTTTGGAGGTGGGGTGCTATATATACCAAAGGACCCCCATACTCCAAACTTATTGCCATTTTTGAATAAAGGTTATGTTACTTTGGCTTATACAGCTACTGCCTTATTTTGTATTTGCCATCTACCAAATCAGTCTGAGATCTCATGGCCCTCCTGCCCCACCACCTGCAGCTTTCTGTCCTCCTGGTGTACCTTTTGGGCCCGTTCACTTCACTGATTATCCCCTGAAGCCTGAATACAAGGACTATACCCCAGAAAAGATATTCAAACTTGATTCTTTGGCCTGCATATAATCTTCTATTAGATAAAACTGTCAAGGCCTGTGGATATTCTCCACTCTAAAGTTATTTAGAGGAAAATTCAACTACCTTACTGCATATAATATTCATATGGAGCTGCCTCTGACGCCCAAACCTATGCCTGCTTCCTTGCCCAACCTCCCAACTGACCATACAGCAAACTCTTTGGAATAGTGTACATCTCCCTCACAGGGGTGGTGGACACCATTGTACCAGCTGCCGGCCTGTGGTCTTGGGTGGGGAAGTCTGCTTCCTACCTTTTTAAGTTAGCTCCCCTCTTGTGGTGGGCCCTGCCTGCAAAAACCCTGGCCCAAGTTACCCCTGAAAACGGCAGGCCAGCCTCCTGAGACTGGATCCCTGACACCAGTAATGTGCAAGGCAATTCCACTTGCCCAGAGTTTCTAGGGGTTGCCTACTTATGTAAACTTATTTGGGTGCTTTGAATCCAGAGGTTGGCATTTTCTCAGTGTAGTCCTGAGAAGGTCCCAATTTCTGCTGAGCAGAGGTGTTGAAATACAATGTTAGGTATTTTGGTTGTTTCAGGAATTGGAGGTGGGTTCAGGGCTCCTTGTGTGCTGAGGAAGTTGTACTGTTTGGTTGATACAAGGACATTGCTGTATATGACAAAGCCTGCAGGGATGTCTTCTTCTTTATAGTCTCTCCAGATGGTAGGGAGTGCCATTGTTTGGGACTTTCTCTTAGGAGTAATTTTCCTTTGAGTTGGGTAGGTGTGGATAACTTACCTGTGCTACCACTGTCAAGTATATACTTCTGGGAAGTATAATAAATTAGATAATGGGGAAAATTAAGAAGAGAATGATGCTTTATTTGATATGGGTTTAGAGTATTATACAGCGTCATGGGGAGCCATATACTGTCCATGCACGCCATGGCAGTCATGAGGCTTGTCCAATCAATGTTTCATTTAGGTTTTGAAGGTTTGATCCTATATAAGAAGGGCAGCTGATAACAGTACCACTTACTTAATGATTAGTTAGGGAATCACTTGGGGAATCACTTTCCTGAGAGGGGGTAGCTGTAGATGTTGCAGCAAAAAGAAAGAAGAAAATGAGCTCAAAAATCCAACAGGCACCTCTTTCATGCTCAAGCCAAACAATAAAAACACAATGGTGAAAAAAATGGCTCAGTGTATTTATTCCTGTCTTTAAGAGTGAGGTGATTGAAAAGGGGGAGAGTTTAAATGTTATCATCTTGGAAAGGTGTTCCTTTAGCACTCCAGATCTTTGATAGCTGGGTGAGTATCAGGATACCAAGAGTACTGTGGAGCTCCAGCAGGCAAGGGAGGAGTCAAAGCAGGTGCTGGCATGGCCCACCAGATGATGGGACCTAACTTAACAAGGTAGGAAAGGGCCTTCCCAGCCACAGCCCAAGGTCCAGCCGCTGGCAAGGCAGAGTCAATCAATCCCGTGAGCACAAGGTAAAGCACTCCCAGGAATTGACTACTCCGGCCAGTGGCATCAGAAGTGGGGGAGTTGAGATGGTTGGTTTGGGTGCCGGGGCAGTTCCAAGGGGCCAAGTAGGCAGTAGGATTGTTGTACTTCCTGTTGAAGATCAAAGGGTAGATAGTGATTGCTTTGCCGTCACAGATAATTTGATAGGGTTCCTTGGGTGCATTTGGGTGGGTGTACCACTGCAAGTCTTCCAATGTCCAGGGTTTGTGGTCAGGATTGGCGGGATACTCAGTGAAATGCACAGGGCTAAATGGAGTGTTGGGTGGACGGTAGTAGTCAAAGGCTCCAGGTTTGTATACTGGAGTCTGACTATCTATCCCAGTGGATGGGTACTGACGTTTGGGTGTATGCAGATGGAAGAGTATCAAAAATAGGTATGGAAACAGATTGGTGAACCAAAGTTTCATAACAACTTTATTGGTAAGGATGACAATACAGAAATTTTTCAGGTTCTTCAGATTTATATACTTACTCACCTGAAAGTGTCTCTGGGCATTTTTCTGGTGCTATCTGTGTGGCAAGGCTTGGCATCTCAGGTTCTGCTGTTTGGTTGGCTGCTTCATGGTCATTTTTGGGGTTTTCAGGAACAGTTGTTTGGCTTTTTGGTGGTCCATCTTGGCTTGGCTGGCCATTGATTCTGGCAGGTTTGGCTTCTGGGGTTATGGGGTTTTTCCCAATTTGATCACCATTTTTGGACTGGCTTGACAGGATCTTCTGAGCCCAAAGAACTTGATTAAAAAAGGGGTCCCCAATTGGGGACCCCAAATTACTTAATGAAGGGTGGGCTTGATCTGGGTTTACTGGGCAGCTAAAAATAGCCTGCCCAGGCCCAGCCAAACCCACCAAGGTTTGGGCGTAGCTTTTGGGGCCCAAAACGGGCCCCTCAGCTGCCATCAGGGCAGGAATGATTCCTGCACCTGGATTTGCTTTGAAAAGCAAAAATCCAGGTGCAGGTGAATCTCCCCGCCTGCTAGCCCCGCCTGGTGGCTAGGACCAAGTTCAATTCCCGCCTGGGGCTTCAAAACTGTTACTTTTGTAACACTATCCTCTTCTAAACCAGACTTGGCTTTCTTCTTCTCTCAATATTGGCAGACGGCATTAGCTGTGTTGGTAAGGTTGTCAGCTGGTTCCCAGGTGCTTTCCTTGGGCAGGTATCCTAGCCATTTGACGTAGTACTGTGGCTTACAGTAGTGGGTACAGTTGCTGTGTATATACTCTACTTAATGTTCAAGGGATCTCCCTACCAGGATGGACAGAGGGGCAGTCTTCAGTTTCTGGTGGGGTAGGGATGTTCCGTCCTTTTTGAACAGCAAGGATTGGTGAAATATGTCATGTATTTTCCAGGTGTCAGGTAACTTCAGACGGTAAGCTACTTTGCCTACTTGGCCCATGATCTGGTAAGGGCAGCTTCTTCAATGAGCTAGCTTCTGGCATGGGACATTTAGGGGTATGTTTCTTGAGTCTAGATAGACCTCATCCCCAATCTCTAGTGGCTTTCCAGGGGTGCACTTTCTATCAGTGAAGGCTTTGTAAGTCTGAACTGCGCGGGTTAGGTTTCAGGAGCAGGTCATCTAGGTTTTGTGGATGTGTTCCATCCAGGTTCTACCTGCTTTGCTAAACTCCTGGTTTCCAATCTTGGGGTCCCAAGTGGGGTCAAATCCGTAATTGGCTTTGAAGGGGGACATCCCAGTGGACGTGTGATCTTTGCTATTGTACGTGTATTAGGCTGTGAATAATAGGTCTGCCCAGTTGTCTTGATTAGCATTTGCGTAGCATTGGAGATAGTATTCCAAAATCTGGTTTACCTTTTTGGTTTGGCCGTTGGTCTGGGGGTGATAGGAAGTGGACACACATCTTTTGATTCCTAGGTCTTTCATCACTTGCACCCAATAATGAGATGTGAACTGTGGTTCTTGGTCTGTCACTATTTCCTCTAGGGTTCTGTGTTAGGTGAGTATTTGGTCATTAAAGTGTCAGACGGTTTCAGCAGTAGTGCAATGGGTAGTGGTGGGGACAAAGTAGGCCATTTTGGTGAAACAGTCAACCATCACTAGGATTTCATTACTGTCCTTAGAGGGTGGGAGTTTGACTATTTAGTCCATGGATACCAATTTCCAGGGGCCTGAAGGGATGTTTAGGGGGCAAAGGAAGCCTTCTGGCTTAGAGCGTCTTGTTTTGGGGTGCCTTCATGTCTCACAGCCCTCAATATAGTTGATAACATCTGCATCTATCTTGGGCTACAAGTAATTCCTTTTGATGCTTTGAAGGGTTTTGTGGCAGCCCAGGTGGCTGGCTAGTTTTGAGTTGTGATAGTCCTTTAGTACAAAAATCCAAGCTAATCCTTCTGGTACATAGATTTTTCCTCAGAATAGTAAGGTAGTTCCTTTTAGTGAGTAACCTCTTTTGTACAGGGGGCTTTCTAGTTGTTTTGAGAGTTCTGAGATCATAGTCTTGGCAGCAGGGTCTTTTGCCTGGGCTTCTAATATTTCCAATCTCTTAGCAGCAATTTTTAGGTAGTTTAGCTGTATTTATCTGCTGTCTGTATCCAACAGAGTATGTGTATTATGTTCTCTCAACTTGGTGAAGGATGGGATCAGGTTGGCTCTTTTACTTAGGGCATCTGGAACAATGTTTACTTTACCAGGTTTATAGTCAATTTCTAGTACATAGTCCACCAGTTCTAGAGCCCATCTTGCTTGTTGTTGGTTAAGCTGACGTGGTTTGAAGAAGTAAACCAAGTTTTTGTGGTCTATTAGGACCTTTACTGGGTCCTCAGCGCCGCATAGGTATCTGCACCAGTGCTTCAGGGTCTTCATTATAGCTAGGATTTCTTTATTGTATATAGGATAATTTCCTTCAGCAGGGATCATCTTTTTGGAGTAATATGCTACATGATGTAGCATACCATCCCCTCCTTCCTGAAGAAGCACCCCTCCCAGGGCAAAGTTGGAAGCATTGGCTTCCAGGATGAACGGCTTTGTGTGGTCAGGCATGGCCAACACAGGCACAGAGGTGAAGGTCAACTTCAGGGCTTCAAAGGCAACAATAAATTCAGGGGTTCACTTGAACTGGACTTTGTCTGAGCAAAGGCGGGTCAGGGGCAGAGTAATCTGAGAAAAAATTTGATGAAATCTCTACAGTAGTTTGCTAGCCCCAAGAAACTCCTAACATCTTTCTGACAGGTGGGGGTGGGCCAAGCTGTGAACGCGTCCACTTTATCTTGGGCCATGGAAAATCCACCAGTTTGTACTACGTAGCCCAATAATTCTACCTCAGGTTGGAAGAACTCACACTTCTTGAGTTTGGCGTGAAGGTTGACTGCTGCTAGTTTCTCCAATATGAGGTCCAGGTGGCAGAGGTGGTCTTCATGTGTTTTGCTATATATCAGAACGTTGTCAAGATATGCCACGCAGAATTGGTCAAGGTATTCTCCAAGGACCAAGTTAATCATCCTCTGGAAAGTGCTAGGGGCGTTGCATAGCCCAAAAGGCATAACCAGATATTCATAGAGTCCATATCAAGTTTTGAAAGCTGTTTTATATTCATTGCCTTCTTTGATTCAGATTTGGTTAAAAGTGTCTTGGAGATCAATCTTAGAGTATACTTGCACCCCAGTCAAGACGTCACAAAGATCATTGGCATTAGGTATGGAGTATTGGTTTTTCACTGTGATTTTGTTCAGCTTCTGGTAGTTTAAACAAGTTCTCATTCCCCCATTTTTCTTCCCAACAAATAGTAAGGAGGAAGAGCATGGGGCCTTTGAGACTCAAATAAATCCTTTCTTGGTCATGTCTTCAATGTACGCTTTCAAGGCCACCTGTTCTTTGTGGTTGCAACTATAGATGGGGCTGTGGATAGGTTGTGTATCAGGGAGTAAGTTAATGACATGTTTGTAGATAGAGTGTTCAGGTAGTTGAGTTGTTGCCTCTTTTATGAAGACACTGGCCCATTTCTTAAGGGCTGAGGGCAGCTTCCCTGAGCAAGGGTCCAATTGCAAGGTCATGAGTTTGGTGGGGGTACTATGTGTGGGCTCAGCTGAATGGGTACAGTGTTGGGGTTAGGTCCCTTTTCCAGGGTTACGTTTTGGTCACAATAGTTCAGGATTGCACCATGCTTATCAGCCCAGGAGTCTCCAATTATCAATGGGTGTGGTAATCTTTTCAACAAGATAACAGACAAGGGGTAAGTGTTTTGCCCAATCTTTAGCTCGAGGTGTTGGTTACATTCTTGACCAATGTCTGTTAAACCATTTCCCATAGTGACTTGGAATTGAGTATCTGAGGGGGTGAGTCCCAGCTTGGACGCTAATGCGGGGTCAATGAAACTTTCATCAGCCCCTGTGTCTAAGAAAGCCTTTTCATGAAATACTTTATCTCCCACTTCTAGAGTCAATATGATATACTTATAAGACTGAGAGGTAGTGTTTAATTGGGCAAGGGAGCCTGAAGTTTGGTTTCTTCTGGGACAGGCCCTGGTCTGGTGCCCTGCTTCATGGCAGTGAAAACACAACCCGTCTCTGTAATGTTGTTGCAACTCCTTGGGTGTCATGGCTGGTCTGGCCGCAGTGGGGCTTCTGGCCATCCGGGGTCCATGGGGGCAGCGCTGTGGGTTTCTTGGTTTAAGCTTAGTGCTTGGCAGAGTACAATCAATTCTTCTAACCCAATTATGGGGGGTGGTGCTTGAGGAGGTCCTTTAACCCTGGGTTCACACCTTTTCTGAATAGGATGGCGGCCAATTTTTTGTCCAGCATAGCACAAGTCTGTAGTTTGGTGAACTCTTCTACATAGATCTGAAGTGGGCAGCTGTTTTGCTTAAATTCTAACAGGGTCATGAAGGGGAAGTGACAGGTATTCTGGTCCTCTCCTGTGGCCATTAGTTCAGCCTCAAATTGAGCATAGTCTAAGCAAAACTCTACGTCCTTGGCAGTGGCTTTGCCAAACCAGTCTAGGGCGTCCCCTGTTAGCATGGATGCTACTCCCAAGACTTTGACTGTGTTGTTGGGATAGGCAGCAACATTGGCTAGAAAGTGCAGTTGTAGTACCAGCATGGCTCTTCTAGCTTCCTCTAGGCTGAGCTTGCCCATCTGAGACATGGTCACATTAGAGGTGATTTGGTTCACGATGATGTTCTATACTTAGGAGGAGGCTGCTGCAGTCAGGTCTTTGCTCTCTAAAGCATCCTTAGAATCATCCAAGGCCCAGGTTGTTTTCTTTCACATGGAGGAGATTTGGTATGGTAGCCACAAATAGCAGTAATAAATGATAATCATAAAAACAAACATACAAGTAGCCCCAAGTGCCAATAACATCTTGGGGCCCAGGTTACTAAGTTTGGGGTGGATCATCATAATGTCAGGATACCAAGAGTACTGTGGAGCTCCAGCAGGTGAGGGAGGAGTCAAAGCAGGTAATGGCATGGCCCACCAGATGATAGGACCTAACTTTACCAAGTAGGAAAGGGCCTTCCCAGCCACAGCCCAAGGTCCAGCTGCTGGCAAGGCAGAGCCAATCAATCCCGTGAGCGCCAGTAAAACACCCCCAGGAATTGACTACTCTGGCCAGTGGCATCAGAAGTAGGGGGTTGAGATGGTTGGTTTAGGTGTCAGGGGCGGTTCCATAGGGACCAAGTAGGCAGCAGGATTGTTGTACTTCCTGTTGAAGATCAAAGGGTAGATGGTGATTGCTTTGCCGTCACAGGCAATTTGGTAGAGTTCCAAGGGGGCGTTTGGGCAGGTGTACCACTGCAAGTTTTTCAAGGTCCAGGGTTTGTGATCAGGGTTTGGGGATACTCAGTGAAATGCACATGGCCAAATGGAGTGTTGGGTGGGCAGTAGTAGTCAAAGACTTTGGTTTTGTCAACTGGAGTCTGACTATCTATCCCTGTGGATGGTTACTGACGCTTTGGTGTTTGCAGATGAAAGAGTATCAAAAATAAGTATGGAAACAGATTGGTGAACCAAAGGATCATAACAACTTTATTTGGTAAGGATGACGATACAGAACTTTTTCAAGTGCTTCTGATTTATATACTTACTCACATGCAGGTCTCTCTGGGCATTCTTCTGATGCTATCTGTGTGGCAAGGCTTGGCATCTCAGGTTCTGCTGTTTGGTTGGCTGCTTCATGGTCATTTTTGGGGTTTTCAGGAACAGTTGTTTGGCTTTTTGGTGGTCCATCTTGGCTTGGCTGGCCATTGATTCTGACAGGTTTGGCTTCTGGGGTTAAGGGGTTTTTCCCAATTTGATCACCATCTTTGGACTGGCTTGACAGGCTCTCCTGAGCCCAAAGAACTTGATTAAAAAAGATGTCCCCAATTGGGGACCCCAAATTACTTAATGGAGGGTGGGCTTGATCTGGGTTTACTGGGCAGCTAAAAATAGCCTGCCCAGGCCCAGCCAAACCCACCAAGGCTTGGGCATAACTTTTGGGGCCCAAAACGGGCCCCTCAGCTGCCATCAGGGCGGGAATGATTCCCGCACCTGGATTCGCTTCAAAAAGCAAAAATCCAGGTGCAGGCAAATCTCCCCCACCTGCTAGCCCCGCCTGGTGACTAGGAGCGGGTTTGATTCCCGCCCGGGGCTTCAAAACTTACTTTTGTAACTGAGCTTTGAAGTTTACCCTTGACAGGTCAATAAAAGCAGGAACAAGCCAGAGGTGATAAGATGGATGCTATTAACCAGAAAACTTGGTCTGAACCATATAAAGGACTTCAAGGGGCAGTATCCTTGTGCTAGATGTGCTGTTTCTGAATGTAAATCTCTTTAGCTCCCTGTTTAAAAACAATTGCTGGGAGATCCCATATATAAGGCTTGATTCAAGGATACTTATTCCAATTCTGACAATACCACTTCCGACATAATGAAATCATATTTAAAATTTTAAATCCAGATCTGATTTTAAATCAATCTAAAATGATGGCATCTTGTTAGAGATCTCATTGTCGGAAATCCGGCTGTCATAATTGAAGTGGGTACCAATTCAAGAGATACTGAACTCTGGTTCTTGGAGATTGGAGCCAAGTGAAGGATCTTTTATATGGGGCCAATGACTTGCTAGGAGCTTGACCCTGCTGCTTTGACAGGAACATATCCTCCACCTGAGTAACTCTGTCATGGATGATCCCCATAACGATACAGACTCCAAGTCCCGTGGGGGCCAAATAATCAGAACTTATGTCAAATAACCCAAGCCTAACCTTGCATCTTCAACCCAGCTCTTGCCAGCAGCTTTCTGGGTAGGCTTTTTAGATGGTTTGAGCCTCTTATAGTCATTGGGGTTCCATTCAAGCTGAGCAACAAACAATTGATGGAAGATATTTGATGGTTTGAAGCTCCTTACAGTACAGGTGAGTTAGTGAATAATCTTAGGCTATCAGGGATCCCTATTCACTGATATATTGTTCAGATATAGCTACTTATAAGGCGGATTGCAATTTATGAAGAGGAACAGCTTTAGAAGTGGAGGATGGGCCACCTTAGCTGCCAGGCAGGCTTGGCATCAGAGGATGTGGTAAAGTTGAACTGGGACATGGCTGAGATGATATGGTATTTGATCGGACTGGATCCTTTGGGATACCAACCAACCTGTTTGCTTCAATGGTTACTTAAAGCTTCATGCAAAGGCTGCGGCTGGCGTTAAGATGGATGGATGGCTAAGTCTGGTTAAGGACCTACTATTGACAACTAGGGGATGGTACTTTGAGATGGATTAAACTAAAGATAATCAGCATACAATATAAAGTAGAAGATATGGTGAAACTGCACTTTCTTTGCAGTTACAGGGTAAGTAACAGGTCAGATAAAGTCTTATTGTGGGTAACGAGATTACCTTGTAGGTAGTACCAGCTTGGGGTGAAAAGCGTACACATGGTGCTGGAGGCAGGGAGCTTCAAATCTGTACATTCGCATGTTTATCATCTCTCGATGGGATGCTCAGCTTGGGCGTTTGTCATGATTTGAATTCTAGTTTGAGGGAGTTTGCATCAGGTTATAGGAGCTCTTGATTTATTGAAACCTTTCCAGGCGATTGGCCCGATGGTTTCAACATTGCAGTAACTCTGTTCTCTTTGATACCTAGGTATGATTGGATAGAGTGGTTCTGGGACCATTGATATGCAAGTAAATCGAGTAACCGCCCTGGGGTAATGAATTGGGCTGAATGGCACGAGGCTTTGTTGGGCAAGGTTTGATAGCTCTTTCTGGGCTGGAAGAGTCTACCTGGCTTAAAATCTGGAGTAATTTATTGCCAATCCTGTAGTAAGGCCAAGAAGGTGTTCTGATTTAGGGTTGAGACATTGCAAATAGTTCAGAGATGATTAAACTGCAGACGAGAGCGACTTTATTCTCTACTTATTACAAGAAATGATAGTCTAATTATCCTGTTTATTAGTGTCACTATACAGTTATTGCTCTGCTTAGCTGCACATCAATGAAGCAAGGATAGATTTTATAAGACAGAGAACAATACAAGCCCTACTTCAAGTAAAGGGCCTATTCTCAGTCGTCCATCAGACTAGATCTACTTCCGTTAAGGATGAATTGAAGCGTAAATAATGAAATCAACAAAAGATGCCTGGGGGAGTTCCTGCTCCAATAAAATTATCGCGTTTTGAGTGTTCTTAAGAGCTAAACGCTAATGTCCAACTAATGGTTGATCCTAGCCTTTGGACAGCCCTCTAGGGATAATCCTTTTTTAAAAAAGAGGGTAACCTGTAGAAGCGCCACTCAAACTTCAGTTTCTCACAAACCAAGCGTGCTTAGACGATACTTAAGCTGTATTGTATCCACGCTTTAGTCAAAGGATAACTGGTCAACTCTTAAGGTATTGTATGCTTTGATAACTCGCCCAGAAAATTATGCGCCAACAAAGTATTAATTAAAAGACTAGGTTACGAGGTCATAAGTTTGCAGTAACCCCCAAATATTTAATACGTGTAACTCACTAAACAAAACATAGTTACTGAAAAGATCTATGAATCTTGAGTTACAAGGTTACGTTCAAACTAGTAAGATATAACTTGTCTCCCAAGTCATACGTGAATATTACATGTATAAAAAATCCTAACTTGGTATAGCCATGCTGAGCCATCAACGTTTAAATAGGTCAAATATATACAATGGTGCTCCTGCAGTTCATACCGGAGTTAAAAACTGGAAGTAGAAACATATAATCATCCACACACAATAAGCTTAAGGGGCATGTAGCTCTTAGATAGTTTGCTTGAAAACACTTTTCCTTTGAAAAGTCAAAATGCTACAAGCTTCTAACTTAAAAGGTGCTGAAAAATATAAGGATAGATTACAATTTAAAGGAACATAAGATAAGATAGGACTCAAGCTATCCTTGACGATACTGATTCAAAACAAAAATGAGGGACTTTCGTAAAACACATTTGTTTGGAGAGATCTAAATGAAGAAATTAGGTTTCCGGTAGATAAAAGTGGTCTTTATAACACGGGGGATACGCTAGGCTTCAGCTGTACTTTATGAGCGGTTATAAATTGCTGAACTGAATATTAATTCACCTACTCGCTCCCCAACTGGCGAGCAGGTGTGCCAGCTTTGTAGAGAAATGGAGTAACGTTTAAAAAACGGCTTCCTATACATCGGTTTTTATCGAGGTTAACTTTAAAACCAGGCTAGGGTCATAAAATACCGATGCAAATATTTGTGAGTTTTGTAAGACGTCAAATCCAAATAAGGAAATGATAGAATTATTTTACAGTGGATTTATTTGATAAAAACGAGGCAATTTTGGGGATTAGGGTCACAAAGGAGTGATCTTTGAAATCACGACATGTGGGCTACTCTATGGCGCTTGGTAGGTTGCCACAGGCCGGCACTGGCGCTGGTGAAAGCGGACACGATGGAAGTAGTACTACCAAACCAAGCCAGTTAAAAATTATAATTAAAAAATATTAAAAGTGTACATACATTAAGCTCTTCATAACGAAAGCCGAAGGGATGTAGTCCTGCAGTCTAGAGGTGCGATAAAGCTCCTCGTCGCAATCCGAATCACGACACGACTTGCGCTTGGTTCCACTTGCATAGCTTTGTCGGTTCAAAGGAGGTTGAGCAAGGGGAGATGTCGGCTTGTAGGTAGCAGAAGACGCAGCCGCGTCCCGGGTTGAGGTACGAACGGGAGTGACGAACTTTTCTGAAGTAACATTCTCGATATCTCTATTGAAGGCGCTCTTAAGCAGAACGGCCAAGGATAGGCGCCCACCAGCAACGGCTTTGCTTGCCTTGGGTGCCGGACTCAAGTGGGCGAAGCTCTGATAGGAAGAGTAAGCGGATGCAGAGTTCATATCGATTCAAGGAAGGTTCTAAGAGATGCAAGAACCTGTAGCCCTCGTCAGTTTATATACCTCTTCGAGCCTCAAGCGGCTTGCAACGATGCTTATCGACTACAACTGACTCCCCTCGCATGAGATAGGACATGAGATGGGGTTCGCTTGGGCTGTATTTTCGCAACCAACGAATCGTCGACAATTCAGGATCCTGTGACCAATCAGCAACTGTTTGGTCTCAATCCACAGAAACTTTGCATTCTCCCATAGGCTAGGTTTGATAGAAGGTTCTCTTTTGAATCAAGTGGATGATAACAGGAAAGAGCGAGGATGAAAATTTTCTTGCCTTTAGTCCGAGTTCTAGCTCCTTTAAATTCTAGTCTAACCCTTTATCCTCATGTCGAGTAATTCAGACGCCATTATTTCCATCAGACATACATCATCTAGGTCATCAGGGCGACTCAAAAAAATCTTCTGGCTGACGATTCAGAGTTGCTAGATGTCCATATCTGATTGGCTATATTTCTCTCCTATCATATCCAGCGTTACGCCATTATCAACAAATATGCATATTCCTCCTTTAAATGGTATCTCGCGTTTCAATTGGCCTATTTGTACAACTCTGTATCGAATCATAAAGCTAATCTTATCTGGTATCATAAGGGACTTTATCCAGTGATAATTTATGCAATTAACCGGAATTTCGATTAAATGAATTAAACTTTCTTCCCTGCTGACCCAAGTTTGAGCTTTCAAAGCGGCTAAAATTTGCTAAATCAACTCATACAAAAATTCAGTCAGATCCCTATTTTAAATTAATTTGCATGTACTTTTACAAAGGCAAACAATTATATATAAATTATTTATTAAATATTAAAAAAGTGCATATATTCTCTTTAGTTGATACACTTATTTATAAATCAGCGTTTAAATTATAAGGCAAAGGATAATCGGGAGCCATTTAAGCCTGAGGTGTTATAGTGTATGCTGTAGATTGCATAATCTAATCTTGGTTTGACCTATTTATTCCCACGCCTTGTATCATCCAATATCGCCTCTTTAAACCCAATCACCATTCGTACCTTATCTTTCTTAACCTGCTTTTAAATGCACATAATTTAAATAACAGTATTAAATATAATGGAAAATATCCAGACAAGGGCATTACTGATCAGCATAGATTCCAAGCTGCCATGTACCTTTGAATCATTTATCATGTTTCGACACAAAACCATGTTACATCATGATAATCCCGCCACCTTAATTCCATATATACGTCATTATAAAGCCAAGCAACTTGCCAAACCCTAGACTAAGCCATGTTCCAACACATGCTTTAAGAAGCTACTAAATACAGCCAACTCGGTCTTGAATACCAATTTAAATATACACGCATTCAGCCTAGCCAACGTCAAGCATTAAATACCAACCCTTCCTAATCAGATTTGGCCCATCAAGCAAGAAACCTAGATCATCAGCCCAAGATCCATTGGCACCTTTGCCCTAAGATACAGTACCTTCCTCTTTTAAACTCTAAATAAAGACACGCAAGTATTTTTACAGCAAGCCTAGGTTTAAAAATATATCCCTTTGAGGATCACCGTCCATTAAGCAATGCATCTAAATTATGTACCAGTTCCAGAAGTACATACTCGACACCATGAACAATTGGCTAGAAACATTGCAATAGCTGATTCAAAGTATGGTCTGCTGCTGGGAATCCTATACACTCTATCAGGCTCCCAGACCATCCTGTGCAAGTGCTTGGCAGGGAACAACAACCAGAATCAGGTTACTTTTAAGCAACAGTAGATGTCCCAGGATATTCCAAAAAACACTTCACTATTTGAGACCAGAACTCATATATGACATCAGCCAAGTTATAATATATCGATTTGATTCAATGTAGTGTTAATTACCACTGCAACTAAATATATTAAATAAAAAGTATACATAATGTCAAAAACACCACTGTAAAAAGTTCATTATACCTATTCTTTTTTTTTCGAGGAGCATTCACTCCCCTCAAACTTGTACCAATAAGCTTATTAGCCCAAGATGATCATCTCAGCCACCTACCAAAAGCTATTGCATACAAAAGCCATTCTGCTTGCTTCATTCGATATTTTATATCTTTCTCTCCTAGGCAATATGTTCATCAACCAAGCCATTTAAAATAAGACATCTGCTTTTTCTAATCTCAATATAAAAGTTCATACAATACACACATCTAATTTAATTATGGTACCCACTTTTATCAAGATCTATCCTAATATTTGACCAGCAGCTTTAGCTGTTAGCAGTGTCAAAACTGCTAGGATGACCCTCAGTAAGGCTTTTTTTACAAAAGAGCCTTGTCACATGACTTATCTTTTATGGTGTTGTGAATGCCCATACTCATGCTCTTTCAATTTTGCCTTTGGTGGGTTCTTTCAAGGACAAATATCTTGCTTTTGCCTTTGCCTCTCAAAATGAGTTGATTTCCAAAGATGAAAATACAGCTGTTTGTCTTCCTTGCCCTGCCCAACTCACTTGCCCCACTCATACTTGTGGCAAGTGATCCCGCAGTCCCTATATTATTTTGTGGTAGCATCTAACAATATGTATTCTTTTTCTCTTTCATCAATAAAAATTAAGTTTTATTCACATTTTTGTCTTTGTGTCTTCCAGCACTTTGGCATCTCTCTCTAGCTTTGACTAGCAGAGATTTACTATTTATTACCACAAGGTAATTTCTTCACCTTTCCTGCCAACTAACCTGAGGCTTAGTACAAATCTAATCCTAAGGCTAGGATTTTCTGTTGTGTGGATGTGCTGCGCCTCAGAGCATGACAAAAATGATGCTCACTACAGGAGCTGCAAGCCCCTTGGTTACCCCTTTTGCCACTATGTTTTCAGGCCTGTATCTTCCTCTGCTACAGTAGTTGTCTTCACCTGAAATTACCAGCCCTTCTTATTAAAGAGGACATCTTTGACCCACCTATTATCCCCATCATCTTAAACCTAGAAAATTGCCTGCACCTAGTAGCTTATCCCATGGGTACCCCTGACTTGGAACAGGACATGAGGTAGCCCTTGGAATAGCTTGCAACAGGGCCATTTTCAGCCTTCAACTACAGTTTAATTGAGCAGGATATTATGAGACAATTGTTGCCCCGCAATTCCTGCAACACCTTCTCTAAGCAGCTGGTTCTGCTGACCATCTGTTCTTGTCCTTTGTCCAACCTGCTTTGGCCCATTGTGAGAGAGGGGGCTAACCTAACTAAGTTTGGCTTTCATCCTGGTGGATCCTTCCTCCAGGACATTATTTAGTGCAAACTGTTATTGTCACAGTAAGTTTCATCATGCCAGAAATTATCCAGCCAAGTAGAAAGGCTCAAAAAGCCAGAAAACCATTAACAAAATTGACCAAATTAACAGATTTAAATCAAACGGTTGATCAAAAATGGGTTACAGCTGCTCCAGTCTACCAGCTGAAACCAAGTCCTCCTTGCAAACTGACGTTGATAAATTGATTTAATTTGAGGGTTACCAGATACAAGCTTATTAATCAGCATGGTTGTCAGAAATTGGTCACTAAAGGGTTCTTTGCAACCTGGACTAGATACTCACTTGACAATGCAGAAGAAATAGGAGCCCAGGATCCAGGTGGTATTGCTTAGTCAATTTTTGATATATATTGAACAATTTTCACTGTTTCAACTCTAAGAGTTGAGTCCTTCCAAAATTTTACTCAATAAAAATCAAATATCCCTTGGTCTAATTTACTTTTAAAATGCATCCTGTAGTTGGATTGTTGCGTTACATTTCCTAAAATCTTAATCTAAGCCAGATCATTACTGGAAGATGGGGCCCTGCAGTTGGAACTTTGCTGTTGGCACCTCCCAATGTTAATTCAATGCCTGCCAATATTGGAGTGGTTCCCCCTGCCTTTGAAAAGGAAAATTGTGTTGCATCCCAATGTCCTGAATTTTATTCTGAAGATTCTCTGATGCTTTCACAGGCTATTTATCTTGGGCTGTTTTGGTTAGGATCAATGATTTTACTTAATCCTAGTATCTCATTTGGAAATTTTACAAAACAGTATTTGAAGCTGCGTTGGTGGTTAATTATTAATTATATGTGGATTTGGGTGGTAATTTCCCACCACTTGGAGACAGCTTCTTACTATCCCGCAATTTCCGTCACATTACTCAACTCTTCTACATCTGAGTTTTTGAAAGCAGTTTGTCATAAATCTGTGTTTCTTTTCTCCTGCTCCGTTGAGATATTTGCATTCACCATGTTTATTTGTATTAGTTCCTTTCTGAGTTTTCTGTTTGGGCTTTTCTTTAATTTATGGTTTCCATCTCCGGTTGCAGTTGTAGAGACTGGATCCTCTGTTTCCTATTTTTGCCGCGCTATGTCATTTTGGCACCCAGATTATTTTCCTGCTCCACCTACTGATGAAATTTTGCGTAAAGCTTTTTCAGCTTTATCATTCTATTCCGGTTCAAGCCTTAGTCCCAAGTCCCAAGTTTACCATGTGATGACAAAGGTTTCTGAGGATGCTCGTGAATGGTTGTTGTCCCCGGTGGAGCGCAATCCACGTGTTTTAACTGAAAGTGCATCTCTGTACCCTTTGTTAAAAATTTGTGTGTATCTATCAAGAAGCTCAAAGTATATCATAAGTTGTACACCTTCCAACAGGGTACTACTCCACTATTGGTATTCCTTCCTCAGTTTCTGTCCTACTGTTGTACAATCAATGTTCCTGAGGTGAATAAACTCTCATTGTTGTGGTTAGCAGTTGACCAGACTGCCCAGGATCTGGCAGTTTGGGATTCCCTGTTAACCACAACTGAGGCCCTGGTAAGCCAAACTCTTTCTCTGGTCTCAAATCCATCAGTTTTCAAACAAGGTTTGATGAAAGTTGAAGCTAAACCCGCTGCACGCTCCTGGTTTTCTGGGACTAGTTCTGCGGTGGCGTCCTCCAGCCAGAGTCAGGATTGTTCTTCCTGTGGTTCTTCTCAGTTGCAATTGGCAATTTTGAACAAACCTGTTGAGGATAATGAGGCATCCATGGTGTCCACTCCTGAAAGTTCATTAGCTATGCTTCAGCACGTTGTGCTGGCAAAGTCTTTGCCAGTTGAATCTGAAGAATTGTCCCTTGTTCCAATCAATTGTGCTCATCCCGTCCTTCCTGCTGCTGTTCAAGAGATGATTGAGCAATATTTTCAGGAGCACCCTGCCTCCTTAGCCGCTGTCTGTACTACCAAAGAGAAGAAGGATCCTGCCAAGATTGCAACATTTGCTGCAAATAAATCTACTTCTGGTTACTTCTTGTTTTATGGTAGCATTGATAACGGCCAAACTATCTATCTATTGGCCATTTTGTTGGATACAGGTGCTTTTAAGAACTTTATGAGTGTTGAGACCACAGATTTGCTGCAACTCAATTATCATCCTGAAAGGCTTGTTAGGGGTGGGAACTGTCAAACGTTTCCCTCTTTCCAGCTCAAGAAGCCGGTGACATTTGTAGTTGCAGGTCAGTCTTTTACTTCAAGGTTCTCCATTTGCTCTACCCTTATGTATCCTATTATCCTGGGGGTGGGCTGGTGGAGCAACCATAATGTATTGACCCTGTTGAAAGAAAATGAGCTACAAGTGGAACACTCTTTGGGCCTATCCATCCGTATTTTGCTGTTAGGTATGTCTGAACTAGAGCAGTCTTCTCAGACCATTCAATCAGTTCCTGTTCCTGTCCCCGCAAGTTCAGATTTACCAGCATGCCTGCACCCCTGGTCTGTGGCGTTCAATGCAACTAGGGGCGAGGTCCCTCCCAAGCACACTCAGTTTGACTTTGACTTTAAAGTTACTGTTGATCTGATTTGTATTATGTCTCATATTTACCCTTTAACCTTGAAGGAAGACGCATGTTTAGAGGAGTGGACTCAAGACATGTTGGCAAAGGGATACATTTTCAAGAAGGCTTTGTTGATATTCTCCCCCTTGTTGTTTGTTCAAAAGTCAGATGGGTCTCTTTGTCCTTGCGTTGACTACAGGAATTTGAATAACATTACAATTCCTGATCCCTATCCCTTACCTCTTGAAGCTCAGATTTCTTGGTGCGTTGAGAAAGCAAAGGTATTCTTGAAAATTGACCTGTTGAATGCCTTCAATAAAATCACAATTGTGGAAGGAATGGAATGTTTAACAGTATTCAGAGCCAAGAAGGGCATCTTCCAGTTCTGTGTAATGAATTTCAGATTGAAGAATACTCCGGCTTGCTTTCAGAAGTTAATTGATTTGGTCTTGGAGGATCTCCTAGGTGTATGTGCTATTGTGTACATGGACAATATCTTAGTATTCTCTCTGGATGTGGAGTCTCATAGAGCCCATCTGTCTGTAGTTGTAGAGCACATTATCCAGGCCAACTGGATCATTAAAAGAAGCAAATGTGAATTCTTCAAACACAAGGTTACCTTTCTGGGTAATATTATCTTTGAGGATGGCCACACCATTGCCCCTGACAAGGAAGCTGCGGTTCAAGAGTATGCTATGCCTGTGACAGTATCCCAAATTTGTAGTTTTTTTGGGTACCTGTACGTTCTTGAAGAAATTCACCCCTCACTTGTCCAAAGTGGCTGCCCCTTTATATTCAGCTAGCGGGAAGATGACTCTAGTCTGGACGCCTGAGTGCACAGATGCGTTTACAGCAGTCCAGGCCCTTTTTTGTCCTCCCCAGTATTGAGACATGTGGATCCTGGGCTGCCTTTTGTGGTTTCCACGGATGTCTCAAAATATGCTGTGGCCGGTGTGTTGTTGCAGACCGCTGGTGATGGGATAGAGAGACCTGTAGGGTATTTCTCCCAGAAAATGGAGGCTCAAGAACGCAATTACATGATTTATGGCAAGGAATTGTTGGCAGTTGTGGAATTGTTAAGGCATTGGCATCATCATCTCATGTCAGCACGCCACCCATTTGTAGTAAGAACTGACCACAAGGCTCTTCTGTACTATTGACAACCTATGGGTTTGTTAGGTCACCAATCCAGATGGCATGGGGACTTGACAAGATACAAGTTCCCCTACAAGTTCATTAAGGGGTCTGAAAATCACCTGACAGATGCGTTGAGTAGAAATCCTTCTCATCTCCTAGATGCTGGTATGGACGCTGAGTTTAACACACACAAATGATTTCAGACAAGGATGTGGTTTCTTTTGTACTACCTCTGCTGGCTACACTTGCTACCATGTCCTTGACCAAGGGTGCAGACTTAGACCTATATTCCAAAGTCAAGTTTTTACAGCCCCTTTCCAAAGGTTATGATAGGTTACTAGAACTAGCATGTGCTTATCTGGTTGGCCAGCCACAAGGTTATCACAAGATAGGGCCAATTCTATATCATCAAGGTTGCTTGTGGGTCCCAGAGGGAACTATTTGGGATGAAATCATGGAGGCCAATCACACCTGCCCCACAGCAGGCTACCCAGGGAAGAATAAAACAGTGGAGTTAACTTGCTGACAGTTTTCTTGGAAAGGTTTGACGGTGCAGGTGGCGGCTTACATTTGAGACTGTCTGATATGTGTTTGGTCCAAGGCAAGCAGGAACAAGACAACTGGTTTGTTGGTTCTGCTGCAGCCAGCTGCAGGACCATAGATGTTGGTGTTGGTAGACTTTATAGGAGAGCTCCTGAATTCCAACGGGTTTAATGCAATTATGGTAGTGGTTGATTGCTTCACAAAAATGGCAGACTTTGTTCCCTGCTAAACCACAATTACTTCAGTGGAAACAGCTTGGTTGTTTGTGAATAGAATCTTCTCCCTGCATGGCATCCCAATGCAGATTGTGAGTGACCGCGGGCCCCAATTCATTGCTCAGTTCTGGGAAGCTTTTACTGGGATCCTAGGTATCAAATTGTGTTGTTCCACGGCTTTCCACCCCCAATATTATGGACAAACAGAGAGGGTAAACCAAAGTTTGGAGGTCTACCTGCGCTGCTACACTAATGCAAAACAAGATGATTAGTGTGCTAACCTACCCTTGGCAGAGTTCACATATAATAGTACCCTACACACATCAACTCAGGTTTTGCCATTCTATGCTAATTTAGGCTAAAACTCCTTCATTCAACATGGATCCCTGCTTAGTTAACAATGTGGAAGCTGCAACTAATCAAGCCGCTGCATTGAAGAAGGTCCATCAGGAACTTCAGGTTATTCTTGCTACTGCTGTGACAAAATACAAGGAATACACAGATTGTAAGCGCCAGGAAGGTCCAACCTACAGGCCAGGTGATCTAGTCATGGTTGATGCTTGAAATATGAAACTGAAGGTCCCCTGTTGCAAATTAGGTCCCAAACAAGTTGGTCCTTTTAAGGTTGAACGTCAAATTGGTCCCTCTGCATATTGGCTAGATTTACCCCCAGCTTTCAAGATTTTCCACACCTTCCATGAATGCCTTCTTACCCCCTTTAAGGGTAAAAAGACTCCTTCTTCCCAACCCATTCTTGTAGAAGAAGAACTTGAGTATGAGCTGGATTGTATTCTGGCTTCCTGTAAGAATCAACACCATTTGGAATATTTGGTGTCATGGAAGGGTTATCCTGATTCCAAAAACTCCTGGGTTCCCCATTATGATTGTTCCAATTCCCCAGATCTGATTCAAGAGTTCTAACAGAGCAACCCCACTGCTATTGGATACCCTGAGCTTACCTTAGACGCGATGAAACTCCCACCTGCTCACAAGAACTTTTCCTTATTCCATCTCCCGGATGGTGGTATTGTGCCCAGGGCTAAAGCAGAGGGTAATGTAATGGTAAGTTTCATCATGCCAGGAATTATCTGGCCAAGTAGAAAGGCTCAAAAAGCCAGCAAAAACATTAACAAAATTGACCAAATTAACGGATTTAAATCAAACAGTCAATAAAAAATGGGTTATGGCTGCTCCAGTCTACCAGCTGAAACCAAGTCCTCCTTGCAAATTGACGTTGATAAATTGTCGTAATTTGAGGGTTACCAGATACAAGCTTATTAATCAGCATGGTTGTCAGAAATTGGTCACTCAAGGGTTCTTTGCAACCTGGACTAGGTACTCACTTGGCAATGCAGAAGAAATAGGAGCCCAGGATCCAGGTGGTATTGCTTAGTCAATTTTTGATATATATTGAACAATTTTCACTGTTTCAACTCTAAGAGTTGAGTCCTTCCAAAAATTTACTCAATAAAAATCAAATATCTCTTGGTCTAATTTACTTTTAAAAATGCATCCTGTAGTTGGATTGTTGTGTTACATTCCCTACAATCTTATTCTAAGCTGTATCATTACTGGAAAATGGGGCCCTGCAGTTGGAACTTTGCTGTTGGCACCTCCCAATGTTAATTCAATGCCTGCCAATCTTGGAGTGGTTCCCCCTGCCTTTGAAAATGAAAATTGTGTTGCATCCCAATGTCCTGAATTTTATTCTGAAGATTCTCTGATGCTTTCACAGGCTATTTATTGTGGGCTGTTTTGGTTAGGATTAATTATTTTACTTAATCCTAGTATCTCATTTGGAAATTTTAAAAAACAGTATTTGAAGCTGTGTTGGTGGTTAATTATTAATTATATGTGGATTTGGGTGGTAATTCCCCACCACTTGCAGACAGCTTCTTACTATCCTGCAATTTATGTCACAGTTATGGCTGTTCAAAGGGGCGTCCACAAAGAGGATACAGCAGAAAATTTGGGGGAAATAGGAGTCCAAACCCATCAAAATCATTCCACCAAGCAGCCAGGGTGCACAATTGGGAGCGGACTCTTGGGTACCCAAACCATCTTCTTGGACCTGGACAATTGAATCCTCAGAGGGGAGGAGCGTTGGGAGGGATAAACCTGGGGGTGTAGAGAGGGCTGTTTTGAGGGCAGGGAACTCAAGGTCATCACAGGCAAGGCTTCTCACAACATTCTCACTGGTGGTGAGAATATCCTGAGCTTGTCTGGGAATTTCCTTAAATATATGCAAGAACTGATTGGGGTTGGCGCCAACATGGTGGATTGAATGAGAAATACAACCCCAAAGATCTGGGGAGGTGGACCATATCATCACCAAGGCAGGTGCCAGGGTAAAGACTACACACTTGGCTAAAGACACTAGCATTATTGGGTCTAAAATAGAGTAAAGTCTAATTGAAGTTATTTTCCTTTGAGTTTAATCTTAAACACTAGACAAAACACTACAAAACAAATAGGGAGTCTTTGAAAACATTGATAGAAGACAGAGAACGGCAACCACAGACTAATGACTTTGAAAGTGTAAAAAAAGCTTTATAAAGCGTATAGCAATCAAAAACAAGAGCAAAAGAAAAAGGGGAACAAAATAAAACGTGTAATAGGTAATTATATGAATTAAATCACTGATTTTTAGATTTGAGTTGATTTCTCTTAAGCAAAACTGGTAAGCTTTAACATTGACGTTAACAACGTCTATAGGGACTTAAGAAGGATGTTGGAAGGCCCAAAAGCTAAGGAACAAGGTAAGGAAAGATAAAACCTTTACTAACACTCTAGAGAAATAAAAGGGCCAATAAAAGGGCCCATAGAACTACTAAACTTTTATGTGAAAGTTCAAACTTTAATTGTAAGAATGAGCAAGCAGGGGGACAAAAGTCCCCTGTCTTGCTTTAAGGGACAGGCTTCAAATTTGAAAGGTCACCTGACCCAGGAAATGGGTCTGGTTGGGCAGAAGAGAAATTTTGCAAAGGCTTATCCATTGAGTTGGAGGGGTTTGAAATAATTTCTGGCTTCAACCCTGATTGGCTGGCATTACTGGAGCAATTTAAATTAGCATTCAATCCAGTTGGATTGGAATTTGATAGTTTAGCAGTAGTGCAAAACCTGGTTGTTTAGACTTAATTAATTTTGAATGTAGACAAGCCCAAACCAAAAAATAATCCAAATTAATCAGAGATTCCTCCCAGGTGGGAAGATAGTTCAAAACATCAATATTTACCACCTGGGAAGGGTACACCAACACAAATCTCTCATCAACTGTGTGGGCTAAATCCTCAAGAGAATTAAAGGGCTTGGCTGGCTTCTGAGCAGATTTTTTGGTGCAATGTGGGAAGATTGTCCTATCCAAGGCTAAAGAGGGAGTGACTTTACACCCATCACCAGATGGTGTTGGGGCTTCAATTTCAGGAAATCTTGTTCCTTCAAGCCCCTGTAACCAATCACTAGGACCACTTTGCCGCTTATCAGCAGTGGTGTCAGGGATCCAGTCTTAGGCGGCTGGCCTGTCATTTTCAGGAGTAACTTGGGCTGGTGTTTTAGCAGGCAGGGCCCACCACAAGAGAGGAGCTAACTTAAAAAGGTAGGAAACAGACTTCCCCACCCAAGACCATGGGCTGGCAACTGGGATGATAGTGTTGATCACCCCTGTGAGGGTGATGTACACAATTCCAAAGAGCTTGCCAGTATTGATCAGTTGGGAGGTTGGGAAAGGAAGCAGGCATAGGTTTGGGTGTCACAGGTGGTTCCATATGGATGTTTTATGCAGGAAGGTAATTGAATTTTGCTCTAAATAACTTTGGTGTGGAGAATATCCACAGGCCTTGACAGTTGTATCTAACAGCTGGTTGTATGTGGGCCAAAGGATCAAGTTTGAGTATCTTTTCTGGGGTATGGTCCTTATATTTGGGCTTCAAGGGGTAATCAGTGAAGTGAACGGGCCCAAAGGGAACACCTGGTGGACAGGAATCTGCAGGCAGGAGGGCAGGAGAGCTGTGAGATCTTGTACCAATTTGGTAGAAGGCAAATACAAAATGGGGTAGTAGCTGTATAAGCCAAAATAACATGACCTTTATTCAAAAATGGCAATAAGTTTGGAGCGCAGGGTCCTTTGGTCTATATAGTACCCCACCTCCAAACTTAACATTTTCCATGGGGGGTTTATCAGGGCATTGGGAAAGGCAGGCCTGGGGGAACTGGGTGCTTAGGTCCAAAGGCAGAAAAATGGCACTTGGCTTAGGAGTTCTTTCATTGGTCAAGAATCTCATATTGGCTACCTGATTAATTTGCTTTAGAGTTGTGATCATAGGGTTGGGCCGCGGGCCTGTGTCTCCTTCTGGGGATGGCTCTTGATTGGCCACTGGTGTAGACTTCAAATGCATGAAGCTAATAGTTGCCGCTTCAGTACCTCTATTAGGCGCTGTGATTGGTCTTTCATTTGGTGTAATAATTTCCTTGGTCTGGCCTGTTTCACTTCATGGGCCAACATTCTCAACCTCAGCTTGCAGGGGCTTGATCCCAGAAAAACGCAGGCGGGTGGTCCTTTGGTCCACAGGCCTGGCAGCCTGAGGGACTCTAGGGTTGGGGTTCAATTCCTGCTCCTGGGCTCAGGTTTCCAGAGAGGAAGAATTTTCAATCCTGACAAGTGGGCTCACTCCCTGTTCTCTTTATTATCTGATAACCAATGTGATTCACTTGCTTCCCAATGCGCCTGGTTAACTTTATTGAGTGGGTACGTTTGTCCATCCCTGAATATGTCTGGGAACGTCTTCAGGAATTCCATCAGTTGCAGCAGCCCTGGCAAACCCAAGTGGGCTCCACCCTGAACACCTATCTCTCTGATTTCAAAAAGCTCGTGGAACAGCTCAATGTGTTTAGTGCCTACTCCTTTGACCTGCTATAGCAGGTGGCGGCACATGCTGCTCAAGGTCTTCTAAAGCTACCTCTGCTGCTTCCATTGCAAAACTCCAAGCCAAAGTGAACAAGCTGTCTGAACCCAATGATAGATGCCCCTCCTTCTCTTCTGTCTGATGATATGTTGGACAGAGAACAGAAGTTGTGGGATGTCATCAGAGAATTACATGCATCTACTCCCAGCCAAAGACACTTAGAAAGAACTCTCCAGCCTGACCCACAGGTGTCTGTATTGACTGCTTAGGTTGCTGTCCTTAAGCAAGAGGTTACTGCTTTCTGTGCTGCAGTGACTGATGCCACTAGTGCTGTTGGGCTTGCTGACAGCAATGGCTACTGCCCTAGGTCACCTGAAAATCCTCAAATTCATTGAGCTAGTGAGTTGATTGCCCTAGCCAATTAAGTCAACTGCCCCAAGCAGGATCACACCAGCCTGGAATGAGGTGTTTAAGAAATGAGCAAACTGATTGACTCTGTGAATGAAAGGTTCTCCTATTGCCTCTTTGTGGGGCCTTCTTTAACCTCTCTTTTGGCTGAACTTTCTACTGTGGTGACCACGCATGGTTGTCAACTGGACGTTTCTGAGCAGCATGTTGATCAATCTAAAATCATGAGCTCCCACAACAATTATGCCTTGGCTACTCTTGAGGAGAGTGCTCAAAAAATGTGAATATAATAACCCCCCTCTGAATATGAAGCTGGATTCTTTCTGTGCATCAATGTGTTAGTTAGCAATAATTGTGGATCTACCCCCAAAACTCACTTCAAACCTACATTCAAGCAAGTCTTTGGCCCTAAAACGTCCATTACTTTGGCCTGCTTGACTATCTAAAAGCAGCCATTCAAAGGGCCTCTGATGAGGTTAAGAAGAAGCACATTTTGACCTGTTTTCACCCTATCTACTGAGAAGTGGTTGTTCCTGAACTGCCCACCATTGACACTTGGAAGAAGATGAAGCAGCTTCTAATTGATGAGATTGGTGGTGACCTCAGTCTAGAGGTGAAAAAGGACGCCTTAATGAATATTATGTTCCAAACAAAAAGAAGCCTTGTCTGAGTTTGCAGATAGGTGCTATATGGAAGGGCAACAGTTGATAATAAGCAGACAGCTAATAGCCCATGAAGCCTAAATGGCTTGCACCCAAGCCCTCAAAGTTAATCAACTCCTGTGCCTCCACTTTAAAGCTCACAAGGCCATGCTCTTGTTATGAAGAGTATAAATACATTACTACAAGACATGCACCTTAATCAACTCTGTGTAAGAGAGGGGGCTAGACTAACAAAGTCAGGCTCTCATCCTGGCAGAACCATCCACCAGGATGTAATACAGTGCAGGACTGGAATGGCCGCCCTAAGAGGCCTCCAGGGAGAGGCAGGATGGGAAAAGGGAGGGGAATAAGTGTTTAAGCCCATAACCAAGGCACCAGACAGCAATCACAGAGAAAAATCCCAGGTTAAGATAAGGGTCTGGATCCATAGGAGGAGACTGCTGCAAGGAGGGGAGGGTTTGGTTTGAAAATGATATAAGTTTGGTGTTGTTCTGATCTACAGAAGGGGATTTATCAGAGCCCAGCTTCTGGAAAGATGTGAGGCCCTTGGGATAGAGACCTGATCCAAGATGACTTGACAAAAGTGTTGAAAGATGGTGGGGTACTGGTCAAGATGATAAAAATAATTAAAGAGCAGGCCAGGATTAGATACAGAGGGTTGAGCAGCCAAGGAAAGTTTATTCCCAAATACCTGGGGTTGTGGTCCATAGCAACAGAAAGACACGTACCATGGTCACCATAAGTGACTTAAGGAAAGAATATAACATTCTTTAGAATGAGTTTTAAACAAAAAACTCTAGGCAGAAAGACCATAAGAACTGAGAGATTTCTGAGGGTTTAAACTGGGTTTAAATCTTCTCAAATTAGATCCCAACAAAAAACACAGACAGGCAGATCAAAAAAACTGAGGGACTTCCCAAGTTTACAACCAGGGTTTGAATCTTCTTGGATTAGGCCCAACAAAAAACACAGGAAGGCAGAAAGCCAGGCAAGCAGACCAAAGGAAAGCAGAAAGATAGAGACAATGGCAGAAGTCAGGACAATAGTATGAGTTATTAAATCAAAACCCTATAATACAAAATGAGTTTTAAAAATCAGGAGTTTTATTTAATATTCAGAATTGGTAAGCAAGGGACCTGATGGCCCTTGCTTCAGTTATATGCATGGGAGGGGTAATGGTACCAGGGCGTTATAAGAGGGGGTTTTGGAAGCAGAAAGGGGGAACCAGTTAGATGCATCTGCCTAATCTACCCATGACCTGGGCCCAAAAAATAGGAGCAACATACCCAGGTGCAGGGGACAGTAGCCTGGTTAACTAGGTACATTATGAGGACTCAGACACAACATTACTAGTAATACTTGCCTTTGACGTCACAGTCAGAATGTCTCTAGAACCATTTTCTTTGGGCTGGAGGAATTGTTCAACCATAATTCCACTATATGTGGAATTCCCCCCCAAATTTCCCAGACTGCAAGTCAGGAAAACCCAGTAAAAAGGGGCCTGCGTTTTTATGCTGTCTTGCCAATTTTTTTAAGGCAGAAATTCACCAGGAGAGCAAACAATCCAACTGGATTAATATCTCCTCTGTAGTGGGAGAGGACTCCAGGAAAGGGGGGAAGTTTTGGTCATAAAGACCAGCACAAAACGCTCCTCTACTTTGTAGACAAGAGCTTCATGGTTATGAAGAGGCTGTGCATTCATGCAGCCCACCTTTTTTAGGCACTGAGGAATATAGTAGTTTTAAAAGCTATGGCAAAAACTTAAAATACCTCATATTTAAATGAAATGATTTCAGATTTAAGCAAATTACCACTATCAGGTTAAAATATACACTCTTTTAACAGGGATTTTTGGCGCTAATGGGCAAAATGAGTCAACACAGCGAAGAAGTGCTCACACACCAAGCAAGACTATTTGAAGTACAATCCAAAATACATTGATTCACAAACAAAATGGTTTGAGTTGGCTTTTGGTGTACATATGTTCAATATGTGAATTGGTGACAAAATACACCCAAGCGCGGTGAGTCAAAACTCAAACCAAAACCAAAACACAATAGCAACTCACTATATAAACAAAATCACTCAAATGTTGTGTACAATGGATTGTAATCAAGAATGATACTAAGGTATCTAAAATATGAAATACAATTTGAGACATAAATTTTAAAAATATTTTGTTAGGTGATTAGTTTGGCGTAAAATCTGGGGAAATGGGTGGAAATTATTTTGGGTATTCTAAAATGGGCGCTGTAAAACCAAAAACAACTAAATAAGAAATAAAAAATCTATAATTGGGATATTGGGTGGGGAAAACTCTAATTAAATATTCATATTCAGACAAAAAGCAAAAATTAAAAACCAGTTTATAACTTAATTAAGTTTTATTTAGTATTTTATTAAATTTTAAAATAAAAGGTATACAACAACAGAGTAACAATGTACCTGTTGTGCGCCATGGTTGTGGTCACCTCTGCGGGTCAAAGAACAGAGTTAGTGCAACCCAAGTGCCTACTAAGGAAGGAGATGGGAGAGGAGAGTTCAATAGTGACGCTGTACTGACACAGCCAGTTCAAGGAGCACAAGCAGCTGGGGTGAAGAGCATCAACCCTTGGGTCCCAAAGCTGACACAGAAGCCCACCAAGGTCACCACTACCAAAATGGTTAGAAACAAGGAGGTAGAACTTACTTTTTATGTGTTTGACGTTATGTACCAGCAAGAGTTGGTCCCATTAGCCATGATGGAGAAGGTGAAGCCTGTGCTCAACACCACTTATAAGCCTTACATCAGTGATTGCAACCAATAGAATGACAACAAGCCTGAGCTCTATAGAACCACAGAGGGGCAGTTAGTGTTAAAGAAAGTTGCTGCGTTCTACACCAAGGTACCCATGCCTTGCAAGCCTGTCACCAGTCAGGATCCTGGCTTATCTGAACCCACAAAGCCCACTCAGAAGCGCATTCCTGACATAAAGTGCATCATTCTTTTCAAGCTAATGTGGGAATATAGTGACTACAAGCCAGCCACAGCTCTTGTTGAGATGGATCCTAAGTACACCTCCAAGACATCCAACACCTTCATTGAGACTGGCTGAGTCCTTGCCGTGGAGAAAGCCTTGCCCATTTCCACTATGCTCACTAAGGAGCACAAATGAGCAATCCGCCAGTAGATAACCTGAGACTTTCATCTTGAACTGGAAAATATACAGGCCATGGTCAAATCTACTTTTGGGTTTGAGGCCTCAATTTCCTTTTACTACCATCTGGAGAAGGGAATACACTTTTCCTGGAAAAAGCTTGGGGTATCTCTTTACAATTGGAATAGCCCAACCAATGTTGAGATCCAAAAAAATACGCTGAGGCCTACACTGCCCTAAAAAAACAAAGGGACTTTGAAATTCTACTATATTAACAAATCAGCATTTCCCTTGTCTATGTGCAATGCATATGGGTATGTCCCAAAAGGCTCTAATGACGGGGTAGCTTAAAGTGCTGCAGTCCGCGCCACAGCCTATCTAATGGTGGCTCTACTTGGTTGAAAGGGGGTAAAACTCTATCAAATAATACTAGGCTCTCACAACAGCCGTACCTTTCTAGCATTCCTCTGATTGGTCCAGGAGCATCTGAGGTGCACAAGCCTGGGCTTCACAAATGTAATTGTGCTGGATAACATTGGTCTCCACAAGGTGGCCAATATTCTCAAAGAATTCCCAATGATTGACACCAGCATTGCAGTGGGCCCCCAGCAATTGGCCACATCAAATTTGCGCCTTCTCTTCCTCCCTGTTTATTCAGCCTTCCCAAATCCCATTGAAAAAGTTTTTGGGTGGCTCAAGCAAGTTGTAAAGCAAGGGACCCCAACTGGGACCAAGGACCTATTTGATTTGCTGAAGGCCAGGATCCACACCCTTTCATCCAAGACAGTGGCCAAATTCTATGGCCATGCTGATTTGTTTCTCCCTGTGTGCCTTGCCAAACAGCCAATCAACTAAAGGCTCAACATATTTGGCTATTTTATATTCTCTAATTTACTATTTAAGATTTTTTAATTATCATTTTATATTTAGAAGCTTTCAAGCTTGCAATCACATTTAGCAGGACCATCAATGAAGGTTTGTAATTTATTTATTTTATATTAATTTTTTTATAATGGCATCTGAGGCTATCCCACACACTTGATACTGGATTACACAGATATATTTATATAACTCTTGATAAATAAATAAATATAAAAATGAAATTAAAAAATTAAATGGTTAATGTACAACTTAGAGGTATATTTTATTAACATTTATTATTTTGCTTTTTGAAAACCTTCTCTGGGATTTATTTTGCAAAAATTGTTTTCTAAAATAAGAATTAGCAAAACTAAATATAAAAAAGTAATGATTAAAATTCAAATCTAAATTTGGATGTGGAATGATATTTTTATTAGGTGCTCCTATAGTGAGTCCTTTGGTATGTACCCACCTGGCAATGGAGGTGGTGCACAACCTCCACCGCCACACCAAAGACAGTGGACACACCCTGATTAAAATTTTCTTGGCAGCTAGTAAAAGGGAGTACAATGAGGTGGGAGTGAAGCAGTAGCTTCTCTGGAAGGGCTGCAGAATTTTTATACCCAGCCAGGATCAGGGCGTCCTGGATCACATGGTCAACCAAGTCATACCCGGGGGGACCTTCTTCCCATCCAGGGATATCCTGGCCTCGTCAATCCCCAGAAGGACCCTGTCCAGGTCCTCAACCAACGCGCCCATCCCAAAGTAAAAGAGGAACCCCAGGTAAATAATGAGGTGAAGCCTTTGCCCAGCAAAGGCTTCTGTAAACTAGTACAGTTTGTTGTATACTGCGCTTATTTTTTTTGCATGTTTTGTTTTAGCAAAGGGGAGATCCATTGCTGGAGGGACCCCCGTCTTGTTGGCACTCCAAGCCAGCCCAAAGTCTGTCAGGAGGATTTTAGTCTTTTTTGTGGCTGTTGTTTCTGCAAAAGCCAATTTCTCCACTGTGCGCCCAAAGTTCTCAAAGAGGTAGGACAGGGTGTGCTCCACCAGAAAGCAGAAGCAAGCAGCCGCATGGGCCCAGCCCATCTCTGGTATGTTCTTTAATGGGAGCGTTACCAGGACATCCCAAACAAGTTCAATGGAGTTTACACAGTAAACTCCACTGAGGACCACCAGGTCAAAGTGGACCAATTAGATATCCTTGTAGGCAGTAACTGCCCACTTGGATGCCCCCTTGCCATGCATTGGTCCAGCTAATGCCTCCCTTGTCATTGGAAAGGTGCTGTTGATTTAATCCTTGGGCTCCCACAAAACAGGAGAAGACAGAAACAGCTGCCTTGTTGCATGATTGGCGTAGTTGGCATAGAATGTGGTGGGGACAAAGGGGACCAGGAATTGACAGATTTTGCTGTCTATGTTTTCTAAAATGAGGTAAGTATTTTGAACTTTTAATAATTTTTTGTTAGGTTACCTTCTTGTGTTTCCTCTTTGCCTGCGGCTTTGACAGGCTTGACCATTCTTGGCGCAAGAAGTTGAGCAGGCAATTCATTATCCTCAGTTCTTGTGCGCTTTGCGGGTTTGAGGTGGGCATACATCTCAGGGTCATCCATCTGGACAGACGGCACAGAGAGGGCAAAGGACTTGAATTGAAGGCCCTCAACTACTGTCTTCTGAATGTTCAGTAAGCACTCAGTTGTCTTCTAAGGGGTGTCTGGTATTTTGTTCATAAGGGTCTTTGTGGATACCTTGTCTATTTTTTCTCCTTTAAGGATAGCAGACTTAACTCTTTCTTTGACCTTGCAGTCAATTTCTTTGATCTCTGCAATTCCTGAGTCAAGATCCTTCAAAAGCTTCTCCAATTCTCTCATTTATTTTTTATAACCTTTCCATATGTTTTTATAGCTTTCATCCCAATAAATTCTGTATTATTCTGATACTATTGCCTCTTTGTTTATTCCTGTTTGTCTTCACATTACTCCAATATCCCATTTTTTACCCATTGTGTATATTTTTTACGCACAACTCAATATGTGTTGTTTGCTTTGTATTGGAGTTGTTTCCTTAATTGTCATATTATTTTTGGCACTTTGCACAGCCCCTTGTGAAAATATTAACAACAACTTGGTGATCAGCTAAATTTAAATTAGAAAATTATAGGTTAATTGTGTTTAGATAAAGTTATTACTGATCTAAATTCAAAACATTAATGATAAACTTTATGTGAGAGAGGGGGCTAAACTAACTAAGTTTGGCTCCCATCCGGGAAAAACAAACCACCAGGATGCCGCCCAGTGATGAACTGGGACAACCACTCAAAGGGGGTACCACAGGGAGGATACAGAGGACAGCTGAGGTAAGTATGCATTCAGTGCCATCAGCGCCACATCAGTGAGAAACCAGGGCGTACGGGTGGGGGTGGGGGGAGGCATCACAGGGGCGCATAAGGGCACCAAGCTACTCTTCTCCAGGTCAGGGAAGGAGGGCATTGGCGCCTCCTCACCCACAGGAGAAAGAGAGGCATATTAAAAGTCACCAAAATCCAGGTCATCACACGTCAAGCTCTTCACCACAGCCTCTCCAGAATAAAAGAGGTTGTCAGGAAGACTCAAGAGGCCGGGAGGATCTTCACTCATGAGCCACGCAGAAGAGGAGATTCTTGACCACAGGTATGGAGAGGTCAACCACAGGAGGAGCAGAAAGGAGCCCAAGGAAAATACAACAAATTTAATAACTGGGAGTATCATAGTTGCGTTCTCCTTGGAATTTGGAGAAGAATAGTAAATTTTTTGGGATTGAAAGCAAAAGAATTAACCCCAGTAGGGGTAACCACAAATTGGAAGGGAAAGGAAGCAGCAGAACAGGTCTGGAGACCTTGGACGTGATTGCAGGTGTCTTGGGCAAAAACAAAAACAAAAACAAAAAGCAGGTTTGAATCAAGGAATTTAACAAAAAACTCAAAGTTATAATAGGTATTATATTGAATTTTATATGAAATTTAGTTTTGAGTTGTATTTTTGTAAGCAAAAGCAAAAATAGAATGGAACTATACACCCAAGCTTCTTCAGAGAGAGACAGAGGAGAAGTTGGGTTCAAACCAGGCTGCTGCAAGGTAAGTTTAACAAGCACTATTAACACTTTAAAATTTAAAACTAGGGAAACTCCAAACTGGGGGTCCACCACTGCAAATTTTAAAATTTAATTGAAGCACCAAACTTTTAATCAAATTGGAAAATAGACAAGCAGGGGACTGAAAGTCCCCTTGCTGAATTAAAAGGGATGGATTGCATGGAAATTGATCACATGACAGTTGGCTCAGGATCCAATTGGCTAGCAGAAAAACTTTGCTGGATAGGCCCAGAGAGACTGGAGACTTTCACTCTAATTTCCATGTTCTGATCTGATTGGCTAGAGGGGGTACCAGGCATTTGGAGTTCAACTAAGTTGTCAGGCGTCAATGTGGCAACCTTTGATTGGCTAGCTCTAATAGGTTTTAAAAGTGGGAGACACCAGGCTAATAAGCAGTCTAAATTGACCAACATTTCTTCCCAGGAGGGGGCAACCAAGGGCAAGGGATCTGTGGGGTAGGCTAACACAAACCTCTCATCAACTGTGCATGCTAAATCCTCTAAATAATGAAGAGGTTTGGCTGACATTCTTGAGCTTTTCTTGGTGCGGCAGGGGAAGATTGTGCGATCCAATGCCAGAGGTGGCAGTGAATTTACACTTTAAGCCAGTCAGGAGCCAAGTGATAAAGTGATTGCTATGACATGAAGGGTCATTCAATAATTCTTTGGTGCATGTGCACCATTGCTGCTGTAGCAAGTTGTTGGTGGACTAATGCCCAATCAGCTGCTGGGTTAGCACTAGTTCATCAATAACTTGCCACAGAAGCAATGTCAGGCACCCACCCACTAGGAAGCAATCTCCCTAGGTGGTGAATGATTACAGAGGGGTTTAATCCAGTGACCAAAGATCCCTCAGGCAAGGACACCATGCCTAAATGGAATAATTCTCCAAAGATTCAGTATATGCCTAGCAGAGGGTTGAAGCGTCCCAAGAAGTAGCATGCTCCCAAATAACACAGTAAGAAAGCTGAAGCCATAGGGCAGAAAACTTGGGGTTTGGGAACCTGGGTTGTGGATTCATAATTCTTGGTCTCTTCCCAGACAGGTGGGTTGTGTGATAGGGATGTCACAGTATACCAAACTCCAGGAATAACATGGCACCAAGAGCTGTCTAAGAATTGGGATTCTGGCGTGGTACCTGAATCAGCGGCCAATCCCATCAAAGTGCTGGCCAACACTGTTGGCAGCAGGACTATCCAAAATAACCATTTATACCCAAGAGACTCCATAAGAGGAGTCTTGGGTAATCTCATGGTTTGGATTTAAAAGGCTTAAGTCAAGTAAAAAAAGGTAAGCAAAAATAATTCACAGTGGGTGAATGTAGACTTTATTAATTGAATAAATTCATAATTATAGATTACCAGCCTAATATAGCATAGTAGAAATGAGGAAGTTGGGGCAAGATGAAAAGGAGGTAGGGAAATTTGGAGATGTTTCTGGAGAAATTGAGGGGTTTAAAATCATGAAACTGGATAATTAAATAGTTTTCTTCAAAATTATGATTTCTGCAGCCAAAGTAACTAAATTCAACTCTTTAAAACCCTAACTGACAGGCATTGCTTAACTGATCTGCAAAGGAGGATGGAGACCAGGAGTATCACAACAAGAAGGAACTGAAAACAATGGAACCAAAAACAGGCAAGGAAGGTTGAAAATGTTGAAAACGTTGTAAACGTCACTGCTAGCAATAGCTGATGATTTTGAATTAGCGTTGTTGAGCGTTGATTGGCTGAATTCACCAGCAAAAGGTAACAATTAGTTCAAAGCTAACTTTACACTAACTTCAACTAAATCTGAAGCAACTGAGTCCAGAGAAGACCCAGGTTCAAACTCTGGTGCTGAAATTGCTGGATCTGTGGATCAACCTAAGCAATCCTTTTCAAGTAATAAAGAACATTTACTATTAGCTAACCCCATAATTTTTGGAATTCTAGTATCGTCTACAGGAAGATCCTTTTCTTTTCCTAATAGCAGGAATAAATTGTTGTCAGGACTTACCAAAGTTACATTACTGGCACTACCACCACCTAAAGGAGGACCCCCTAGCAAGAAACCCCTTAAGAACCTCTGGACAGTGCTGCAAGTTCTCTTCAGGCTCCCAGGAATTGGACTCCTCTCCATAGTCCTTCCATTTGACCAGGAATTGTGACTTCCCCTTGACTTGGCGGGAGTCAATTATGTGCTCCACTTCCCACTCAAAGGTGTCAGAGACAATCTGTGGATCAGGATCTCTTCTTTCAAGATTCTTGGGATCACCATCATAAGGAGTCAGAAGATCCACATGGAAGACATCATGTACGCTAGATCCAGTCGGAAGCTCAAGTCTGTAGTTCAAGCTAGAAAGTTTCTCCAAAACCTTGAGAGGACCAATCTTCTTGGGACCTAGCTTCTTGCTAGGTATCTTTAACTTCAGATTGCAGGCGTTCAGGTAGACATAGGAGCCCACTATGTAGTCCTTCTCTGGAGAGCGGTGGCAGTCAGCATATTTCTTGTATTCCTTGCGGGCCTTGGCCAAGAACAATATCAGGTCTGAGTGTATCTCCTTCATTCAATTTGCCAGCTTGTCTGCCTGAGGATACCTTGATTACAAAATGATGGAGGGAAAACTCTTCAAATCAAACCCAAAATTGGCAAAGAAGGGGGAAATTCTAATGGAGCTGTGGTAAGAGGTGTTGTAACATAACTGAGCTAGGTAGCAAAAGGAACTCCAGTTATCTTGACAAGAGTTAACTTAGTGCCAAAAAATACCTCCAGAACCTTATTGACTTGCTCAGTTTGTCCATCTGTCTGCGGATGAAAGGAGGTGGATAAGTTGACTTTAACTTCCATTTGTTCCATAAGGGCCTTCCAAAACTGGGATGTAAATTGAACCCCTCTTTCCAACGTAATGTCTGTGGGCAAGCCATGGTTGCATACTACTCTTGCAAAGAACATGTTGGTCACTTCCTTAGCGGTACAGGATGAGAACAGAATAAAGATGGCATATTTAGTGAAGCAATAAACTACTACCATAACCCCAGAATTCCTGCTGCTGACTGGTAGATTAACTATAAAATCCATAGATATGGAAGACCAAGGGCGTGTTGGGATTGGAAGTGAACAGAGTAGACCTTGAGGCTTGGAGTTTCCTGGCTTGTTCCTTCCACAAGCCACACAAGAAAGGATGAATTCACAAACGTCCTTCTTCATGCCAGGCCATCAATATTGTCTGCTTAGTATTTTCAAGGTTTTCATAAGGCTGCCATGTCCTGCCAGTTGTCTTTCATGCATATGGCTCACTGCTTGAGTTTGCAAGTTACCTTCAGGAATGACTAAGGAGCCATTCACATAAGAGATCCCCTGTTGTTAACCATTAATGCCTTTGGAGTTCTCTTAAGCATGCTGGTGAGCTCTTCCTGGAAGAAAAACAACATCTGGGCTTCCATAATCTCTTGGTTGTTGTAAATTGCACTATTAATGCTATTTCAATTTGCCCTTTGAATATTGATAGTTGCAAAGATTTGACTGGTTTTGCCTTTGAGTTCAGAAATTCCTTGTCTTCTGCAAATAGGTCTGGTTTAATATCCACCCATTCTGGATTATTGTACCTGTCTGTGGTTGATCCTGGTATGACCTCATCCCAGCGTGACCCCCTCAGCCACTCTGTCTGCCTATTGAGTGATCCCTGCTTCTTGTCAACTATTTAAAGTAGAATCATTACTCCTAATAAAGACAAGTTTATTCACATTTGCATTGGCTTTTATCATCTTCAAGATTTTCATGTCCTTTCTGCCAAAAGGACTTTTACATCTTGTTTTCCAGGAAATTAATGTATGTGCCCTTAATTTTGCCCTGAAGGCTAACCCAAGGCTAGCTTCAAACCTCAAATCTTTTATAATAAAGATTTCCCGCTGTGTCCTCCAGGTTGTCGTCCCCTGGAGCCAAAAACAACAAAATGGTGCTCACTACAGGGGCTAAAAGTCCCTTGGTTACCTTGTTCCCATGCGCATTCTCTGGTCCCTCTCCCTTTGCTTCTGAAGTACCAGATCAACCTAAAGTTTCTAGTCCCTCTCTAGAAGAAGACATTACCAATGCTCCTGCAAATCCTATGGTATTGGTTCTGTCTCCCGGGCCCTTGTGGGTCCCATTCCTGCTTTCTCTCTCAACTATGAGCAAGCCTGTGCTGCCGCCTGCTCCCTTCTTCACTCTGGCACGGTAGCCATGCACTATATCCCTGGCCTCCATCCCAGGTATGCCTCCAAAGACCTGTACTCCTTCCTTTTGGACTTTGGTCTCCCCCGTGTTAATAGAATCCATGGATACTATTGGCTTGTTGGTTAACCAGTTCATCCAACCTTCCCTAGTTCACCACCAACTTGCCTTGGGATACCAGAATCAACTGCTAGATGTGGTAGCCTTGGCTGTCTCAAATAACCACGCTCAAAATATGGCCTACCAAGAATGGACACACAGTCTCTTTGCTTGTATTTCTGACAACCAGCACAATTTGTTGGCGTCACAGAAGTATTTAACCACTTCCCTGAATTCCCTTTGTTCCTCACTCCCTGGATACATAAAGGATTAACTATGCAAATTGGATGAACATCAGGCAGCCTGGCGTGAGCAAATTGAGGCTTTTCTGCTTAACCATTGGCAGGATTTTGAGACTCTGGTTAGTGAACTCAATTCAATTCAGGAAGCATGTCAACTTGCAACTTGAATTGATAGGAGCTCATGTCAATACTTGGGGACGCCACCTGCAGCATCAATATGGTCTAGATAAGACCACACTAGGCAAAACTCTATACCAAGTGCAAATTTATGTGGAAGATCAGGTGGCCTCTATTGAGGTGACTCCTCCCGCTCCTCCTATCAGGACCCCTTCTGATTTCAAAACCAAAGTATGGGAGGCCATTGCCGAGCTCAAGGCTACCACTAAACACCAAGCTTCTGTGCAGCCTCCCCCTCCAGTCAAACCTATGCCTGACCCTTGTATTACTTCCCTCACTGATCAGGTGACTACTTTACAAGGTGAAATTGAGTACTTAAGACAGTGCCTCTCAAATTATGAAGGTTTTTCATCTGAATCTGAATCTGAAGATGAAGGTGAAGTTGTTAATACTCCCGCTCATGACAATCATGGTTGTTACCCTGGCTTAAAAGGTCAACCCCAGGTCTACTGTGCGCGTGATCTAGATCAACTTGCCAAAGTGACAAATGATGTAGCTGATAGACAGGACATGTTGGAAAGAGAGGTCAAAAACCTCTCCCGCTTTAAAGAGACTCTAAATGGACAAGTCACCCCCTTGGTCACTCAGGCCACCTCCCTGGCTACCCGTGTCAATGTGATTGCTGGAACCTTGGCAGTACAACAGATCAAGATTGATGAATTTAGGACTGCTGCCACAACTTCCTGAGACATTAGTGGGAAAAACAGCTCTACCTTGGACAATTTAGAGGAAAGCCTTTGACTCCTCTGGGCTAGACAATCTGCTGCTGAATCCAAGCTTGAGGGTAACCCTCACATTAACGTCATCAACCCTGGTGAAAACAGTCAGTCCTTGTCCTCGTCCATCAACCCAAATTATAAACCAACCTTCAAGAAGATATTTGATCCCAAGACCTCAACCATTGCTGCTTTTCTGACCATTTACAAAACTGCAATGCGTAGGACTACTGACAAACTCAAGAAGGAACACATCCTTACCTGCCTCCATCCCACTTGCCAGGAAGTCATGATCCCTGAGCTCCCTTCTATTGTCACTTGGGAAGATATGAAGCGCCTCCTTATTGAAGAGTTTGGAGGAGACCTCAGTTTAGAAGTCAAGAAAGATGCATTTATGCATATTGCTTTTAAACCCAAGGAGACCCTGGCTGATTTTTCAGATTGTTTCTACATTGAAGGCCAACAGTTAATTACTAGTCAACAGTTAACTCCCCAGGAAGCCTACACGGCTTGTTTAAATGCTTTATAGGTAAACCAGCTTCTATTTCTACACTTTAAGGCGCACAAGGCTTCACTCACTTCCATGAAGAGTATTAAGACACTCTTACAAGACATGTATTTGACACATGGAGGTACAATGGTGCGTGAAAACAAAACCAATAATGCTGGGACCACCTCTTGTACACCGCGCATTATGACTCTGGGTACTAGTGGACAGGCTAAGAGACAGGGCTGTCATAACTGTGGCCAGATTGGACACCACTTGCGCACTTGCACTAATACTCAAGTGGAAGGTTGCAATCCCAAGGAGAAGGCGGGAAAAAAGAGGTCAGCTTAGAAACAGAGACACTCTCTGCAGACCAATCTCCCCTGTCTCCCCCTGACCCTCTGTCTGATGAGGAAGCTCCCTCTTTCTCTGGCCCAACTATCCTTCATCTGTTTCACAACCTCTTCAGTGATTAAGAGCCTGGAAATTCTGATAGTGAAGACTCTGATAGTTATGGCTACTCCTTCCTGGCTTTCCAGAAACCATCCCTGTACCATACAAGCTTTGCTCTGGGAAGACTACCACCACTTCCTGGGTACCTCCAAGTGAAGCTAAGTCCATGGTGGCTTGCCATTACCTAGCTCAAGACCATCAACCTCCTGTCTTGGTTGACTCTTCTGAGGAAGCAGCCAAACTAGCCAAAGCTCTTTTCCACAACATAACCATATCTCTTCCACTACAGACTGTGTATAAGGAAATCCCTGCGTTACAGTGTATGCTGGCCAAATGGGAAAAGGAGCTAGAGGCTGCGCAAGATGTGTTGGCAGTCTTGCCTCCCTTTGGGAAAAATACAACCTGTGTGGAGGTATCAATCCAAAAGGTCAAAATCAAGGCCATCTTGGACACGGGTTCCCCTGTCAATGTGGTATCTTCCAAGCTAATGAAGAGACTTAAGTTGGCCCCTGACCTCAACTACACGCAGTTGTATGGCACAGCTGGCATGGCCCAAACTTGAGCCATTGGTGCCTACTCTGCTCTACCCATGAGGTTTGAGAAACTCCTTATTGCCTCCCCTGCTGTGGTCCTAGAGAACAAAAGCTATGACCTCTTGGTTGGTACTCAGTTCCTCTGCAAATATAACAAATTGTAAACTTACAAGATGGATACCTTTCACTCTTGGGATATGAAGTTCCTTTGATTCTTGAGAAACCTCTGCGCCTTCCAGGAAAACGTCTTAAAACTTGCGTGCTTGAGTACCCTACGGGTATCTTCTCACTCAAGTATCAGAATCACTCCTCCAACATGTGTACTCCTCCTCCTTCCTGCCCTGCAGAAGAAGGGGTACCTCTGCTAGCGCCAGCCGCTATCACCATCCCCCAGGCTCTCAAGTGGTGATTGACTCCCAGATTTCCTATGAGCTGCCTGAAAAGTCCTTCTTGGAGATTTACTCACCTGAATCTTTAAGTCATACCAAGGCTTGCCTATGTCCAGGGATTTTAGACCAAACCCACAAAGAGCCTGACCAATTACTGTTTACTAACCTGACAGCCCTGCCCATGCAAGTAACAAGAGGCCAGGTTGTGGGACATGGTTGTATACTTGGAGCAGAACAAGTATCTTCCCTCTACCACTTTGGAACTTTTAGTGATTTCAACCTACCTGAAGATGATCCACAACTTCTCTCCTTGTTCACTGCTGCTGATTTCCCCCAACTGTCTCCTGTTCAACAAAAAGACGTGTTAGACCTACTCAATCAGTTCAGTGACATCTTTGCCCCTGGACCTACAGACTATGGCCTGGCTAAAGGAGTCCTCCATCAGATTGATACTGGGGATGCGCCCCCTTTTTGTGCCAAACCATACCGCCATAGTAGGGTGGAAGATGCTCAGGTGTCTAAAGAACTCAAGCAACTTATGAACGCTGGGTTACTGGCTCCTTTCCAAAGTCCTTGGGTTTCCCCGTTACTGACCCTCAAGAATAAAGATGGTTACACCTCATTGTAATGGATTATTGCCGCCTGAACTCTCTCACTAAGAAATATTCATACCCCTTGCCCAGAATTGACAATGCTCTCAGACAGCTGGGTGGTTCCAAGTTTTTCTCTGCCATGGATCTAGCTTTGGGGTACTGGCAGGTTGACTTATCTCCTGAAGATCAAGAAAAGGCTGCACTTATTACTTCAGAAGGCCTCTTTGAACCCACTTGTATTCCCCAGGGATTATGCAATGCCCCTGCCACATTTCAGCAAGCTATGAACTCCATCTTACGAGACCTGAAACTCTCTTGTGTCCTCGTGTATCTTGATGATATCACTGTATTCAGCACTACCTTTACTGACCACTTGGAACATCTCAAGGCTGTCTTCATCAAGATCTGTGAGGCTGGCCTGAAACTCAAACCCTCCAAATGCTCCTTCTTCAAGGAACGTCTTGAGTTTCTAGGACATGAAGTCACTCAGACTGGAATCCGCCCCATGAATAACAAGGTTGAAGCCATTGACAAGATGCTACATCTCACAAATCTTTGAGAGGTACAAGTATTCCTTGGTATGATGGGCTACTACCAACAATTCATCCCTGACTTTTCTGAACTGAGTGAACCCCTCGTCCAATTGCTTTGCAACATCCCCTTTGAGTGGACTGACAGCCAACAACAAGCATTTGAAGCGCTGAAGGCCAAGATCAAGGAGGCTCCTATCTTAGTCTATCCTGATTATGATAAAGAATTCATCTTTTATACTGACGCTAGTGGAGTAGCTGTAAGTGCTATCCTTGCCCAACTCAACAATGAAGGAGTAGATCAACCTGTAGCATACACATCAAGGGTCCTTAATAAGCACAAAAAGAACTACAGTGTCACCAAGAAGAAATTTTTGGCAGTAATTCATGCTGTGAAACAGTTTTGGCATTACATCTATGAACCCACTTCACGGTAGTCACCGATCACTCCTCTCTCAAGTGGTTACAACAACTAAAGGAGCCTAAAGGTCAGCTAGCGTGTTGGGCTCTACGTCTGCAAGGGTATGAGTTCACAGTGGTACACTGTCCTGGGGCTCAACATCAGAATGCTGATGACCTGTCAAGGATGCCAATCCTGGCCATCCATCCCACTGATACTGATTGACTATACAAGCTAATAAGATATCCTGACTCTTGGACCACTGTGCCCAAAGATATCCGCCTGGCTCTACAGACCCTATCCAAGGACACCATAATTTGTGATAGACAACTCTTCAAGAAGGTTAATAATGCCTATCTACCCTACGTCTTCCCTAGTATGAGGATAGCCATCATGCTCCAAGCTCACATTAATACTGGCCATGGAGGCATAACCAAGACTCATGACTGGTTGTGCAAAAACTTCTACTGGGAAAACATGCGCCTCTTGATCCCTGATGTCCTTGCCTCCTGCCATTCTTGTCAACTCCAACGTCCTTGTTCTTCCCAACACCAGTTCCAACTCATCCCTCCAAAACATGCCTTCCATATAGTGAGTATTGATGCTGTTGGGCCCTTCCCCCTTTCTAGGTCAGGATGTTGGTTTTTTTTGGTTGCTATAGACCACTTTAGCAAATGGGTTGAAGCCAGAGCAAGAAAAGATATAACAGCTAGGACCATGGCCACTTTCTTGCTTCAAGACATTTTTTTATTGACATGGCTGCCCTCAAGTCCTGCTCTCTGACAATGGTACCAACTTTAATGCTCACCTCATCACCTCTATTGTCAAAGCTATGGAGACTCACCTGTTGTTCTCTGCGCCATATAATCCCTTCACCAATGGAACTGTCAAACAAGCAAACTCAACTCTAGTATCCATCATGAGAAAACTCACACTCTCTGACGCTGCCAATTGGGCATGTTCCTCCCTGCTGCCCTCTTTGCCTACTGCCTTAGTAGACACCAGGTGACTGTTCAATCCCCTTTTGCCATGCTTTATGGACAAGAGGCTACTACCCCCTCAATCTTGGGACCTCCTCTGATTGAGTATGATACATCTGCAAATCCTGAGACCCACGTGAAAGACCTAACCAACTGTATCATTGACATCCAGGCAACCGCCTACTCCACTGCTTATAAGGTTAAGGCTTTGGAGCTCTCTCCATCTAATGCTGCTAGAGCCCCCCTCCCTGAATACCAAGTAGGCAATCTAGTTCTCTACTACCAGAATTGTACAAGTGGTAGAGCCCACAGGCTGGATTCCCTCTGTATTGGGCCCTGTGAGGTTATCTTCAAGAAGGGCTTCAAGTACACTGTGAAGCTACTATTGTCTGGCAGTCCCTTTGCCTGTGTCCACTCCAAATTCCTTTGCAAGCATCAACTCCCTCTGTCTAATCTTGAGGGGGGAGGTGTTGTAAATTGCGCTATTAATGCTATTTTGATTTGCCCTTTGAATATTGATAGTTGCAAAGATTTGACTGGTTTTGCCTTTGAGTTCAGAAATTCCTTGCCTTCTGCAAATGGGTCTGGTTTAATATCCACCCATTCCAGATTATTGTACCTGTCTGTGGTTGATCCTGGTATGACCTCATCCCAGCGTGATTCCCTCAGCCACTCTGTCTGCTTATTCAGTGATACCCGCTTCTTGTCAACTATTTAAAGTAGAATCATTACTTCTAATAAAGACAAGTTTATCCACATTTGCATTGGCTTATATCATCCTCAAGATTTTCATGTCCTTTCTGCCAAAAGGACTTTTACATCTTGTTTTCCAGGAAATTAATGTATGTGCCCTTAATTTTGCCCTGAAGGCTAACCCAAGGCTAGCTTTGAACCTCAAATCTTTTGTAATAAAGATTTCCTGCCATGTCCTCCAGGATGTTGTCCTCTGGAGCCAAACACGGCATTAGTTAAGAGCAGTGAAGGCAAATACCTCAATGATGCTGGAAAGAAACTGGGAGGAAGATAACACAGCTTGGTTATTGTGGTCAAGGTCTGCAGCTGGGTTGTCCTTAAAGTCTTCCCGTCTGCTGATTGCGTCAGGGACTTTATTTAATTTACTGGGTGTATACTCTATTATGAAGTCATAAGCCAAAAGATCATTGGCCCATCTGGCCAGACAAGGGACAATCTTTTGATTATCAATTAAGTACAAGAGGTTCTTGCGGTCAGTGCGGAGGATTGTAGGATACTTGCTCCCCTAAAGGTATCTTCTCCAGTGTTTCAAGGAATTCACAATTGCATACAGCTCATTCTCATACACATGATAATTGCGTTTCAAATCCAAGAGCTTGTATGAGTAGAAGGCCACAGGGTGGAATTCACCATCCTCCCCTTGCTGGAGGAGTACCGCTCCCAACGCGTAGTTGGACGCGTCAGTTTCCAAAAAAATTGGCAGTCTGGGTCTGGGCGCAACAGTACAGGAGCCAAGGTGAAGGCATGCTTGAGCATGTTGAATGCTTCCTGGGCCAGAGTTGACCAGACAAAAGGGACCTTACTAGAAGTGAGAGCAGTCAAAGGAAGAGCAATGGCTGAGAAGTTCTTAATGAACTTTCAACAGAAGTTGGCCAGACCCAAAAATCCACAGAGCTTGGTGCAAGAAGTTGGTACTGGCCAATTCAAAACTGCCTCAACTTTAGAAGGGGCAATAGCAAAGCTTCAGGCTTAATGGAGTACCCCAAGAACTTGATCTATGAAGCAAAAAAACTCACACTTGGACAACTTATAAAACAGGTTTGCCTTGGTAAGGGCTCCCATGACTTCCTTAAGGTGCCTAAGATGACTTTCTTCATCTGGGGAGTAAATCAATATATTATCCAAGTAAACCACAACGCTAGTGTCCAGGAATGGAAATAGAACATTGTCCATGAGTCCCTGGAAGGAGGCAGGTGCATTAGTGAGGCCAAAGGGCATGACTAAGTATTCATAAAGACCAAAGGGGGTTCAAATTGCGATCTTCCATTTGTTGCCTTCAGCAATGCAGATATGGTTAAAAGCATTTTGTAAGTCAAGTTTAAAAAGATACAGGTGCCTGTAAGTTTGTCTGTCAGTGTTTCAGCGGCTGGGAGTGGGTTTTGGTTTTTGATGGTGATAGAATTAAGTTTAGCGTAATCTAATACCAGGCAAATGGTCCCATCTGATTTCTTGACAAAGAAAATAGGAGATGAACAGGATGAGTTAGAACGGCGTATAAATCCCTTCTTCAAGTTTCTGTCAAGATATTCCTTCAAGGCTATGCCCTGAGCTTGGTTTGTTGGATAAAGTTTGCCCCAGGTTGGTACACTTCCAGGGATCAGCTCAATTCTGAGGTCCAAAGGTTTGTGAGATGGTAACTTGTTACAGCTAGTCTCACTAAACAAGCTCTCATAATGAAGAAAATTGACTGGAAGCAAACCCTTTTGATGGACCTTGGTCTGCCCCAAACTAGAAAGGAATTCTAGCTTTGTATGACCATGTGTATTATACTGACCAATTGGTACTGAGAAGTTGATTCCAAGGTTTGTGAACTCAATTTGGTGTGTCCTGGTTGATGTTCATCCGGGCTTGTTCACACCAGGGGTAGCCAATAATGACAGGACAGGCAAGACCACAGATGGTGGAGTATTCCAAAGTGAACAAAGATCCGGTTATGGAGGTATCAATGGGGCAAGAAATACAATTAACGGGAATTGAAGACTTATAAGCTAGCAGGACCAAAGGCGGGGTGTAGTCTTCAATGTGTAGTAACTTCAAAATAGTATGGTCAAGGAAGTTGCCCATGGCACCTGTATCAAGGAGTGCAAAGGTGACAAGACTTCCTTGAGGGGTTTTGAGTGTAACAGGAAAGGAGGCGTAAGACTTATTGGCAGATTTATTTGGACCGGCAGCCACCAAAACTGCTGATGAGGTCTGCTGGACACAGTTGAGCGCAAAGCAATCCTTAGCTTGGTGGCCCTTCATCCTGCAATAAAGGGAGCAACCCTTGTCAATACAGCGTTTGCGTTTGGTATCAGAAAGCTGGTATCCCCCACCCTCCTTGGGTATGAGACCAGTGGGGAAGGTATCAGGATTGTTCTTCTTGATCAGCGGCATCTGGCAAGGCGTGGGTTTCCAAGGGGGTAGTTGCTTAACCCAAGGAGCCCAGCGTAAGATTTCTTGCACAAGGTTGTTGTAATTAATTAGCAGGATGTGGTGAGCCAAGAACCCCTTGATTTTGGGCAAGAGTCTCTTCTGAAAGAGATAGCAGGCTTTTTCATTACCTATCCCAATAGCATTCTTGATCCAGGTGAATTCCTCAAGGAATTCCAAAGTTGCCATCTTACCCTGGTACAATCTAGATATTTGATCTCAAAGTTCCTCTAACAAGAGCTTAGGCAAAATGGTGGACAGAAGGTGCTCACAAAAATTAGGATAGTCGTGTAAAAGTTCATCACCCTTGAGAATGCTCTTGGTGTACCACTGGCAGGCCTTGCCTTGGAGCTTTTTGGCAATGTGATAGACCTTCTGAGCATTGGTACAGAATTGCTCAGGGGCAGTCTCAAAGAGTGATTGGGAAAAGGCCAAGAGCATAAGGATCTTGTTGGAGGCTTTGTCCTCAAGTTGAGCTACTGAGATGCTGTTCAGCACTACTGTTTGAACCTGGCTGTTTTTGCAAGATTTAGGCAAGGAAGGTTGTTTATGTAGTACAGCCACTAGATAGACTGTGATGCACAAGATGGTGGTAATGAATACTGTTGCGTTTGGCTCCAGGGGACAACATCCTGAAGGATACAGCAGGAAATCTTTATTACAAAAGATTTGAGGTTTGAAGCTAGCCTTGGGTTAGCCTTCAGGGCAAAATTAAGGGCACATACCTTAATTTCATGGAAAACAAGATGTAAAAGTCCTTTTGGCAGAAAGGACAGGAAAAGCTTGAAGATGATAAAAGACAACGCAAATGTGGATAAACTTGTTTTTATTAGGAGTAATGATTCTACTTTAAATAGTTGACAAGTGTCAGGGACCCACTTTGCAGGAAATAAACTTCCCAGCTGATGGGCCAAGGCCCCTACATTCAAGTCTGCTATTACCAAGCCAATAGGAACCGTGACCATTGCAAGATGTCCAAGTTGTCCTAGATAAGAAAATCTCCCAAACATAGAACTGAATTGTCCAAGTAGATAGTAGCCCACCAAATACGTCAAGAGGTAAAAGGAGGCGTAAGGTCTAACCAGATAGGCTCAGTGGGTGGGGTGGCAAACGGGTAGCCATAGTGGAATTTACGTCCCCAGTGTCCAGAAGGATATTTGAACCATCCATTGGCAAGGGATTCCTTCTGGTGGGCGTCATCTGGGGAGGAATTATACCAGTTGGTTGTAGGAGTTAGATTTTCCAAGGTGTACACCTTGGTCAAGAAGTATGCTAGAAACCAGGATAGGAAAGGAATTCCCCTCATGGCTTCAAAAAGGAGTGTTATCAAAATGGAGGAGTAACTAGAAGAGTAATAATCTTATTTGTAGGAACAAATAAGTTTGGTAAAGTTGTTAAGCTTAAATAGCCTAAAAGTAGAGGCTGAGTGAGTTAAGAGGATATGAGGATAGATGAGAGGGATTTTCCAATAATTTGCATAGATAGGATGGCTGAAACTAATACCTGGATGAGCTGGGCATGAATTTATGGCTTTATATGTAATAAAATAATATTCCTAACATAAAAAGAGCACAGATAAATCACAATATCTTGGAAATTAAAGCGGTTTTCATAAGGAACATCAAGTAAGGTGCGGAACAGAGCCTTGGTTTCATCTTCATCTAGTAGATCCAAAGGCGTCTGGAAGAGCAAATGCAGCCAATCAACTGCTGAATGGTAAGTGACGTTGTCTCTGGATGTATTAACCTTTTTGAAACTGATTCTAGGCTCAAAAGCAAAAGTCAATTCAATGTCAGGCTTATAAATAGCTAAAGTAAGTTTTTTAGCTAACTTTAAACTAACAGTTGATGATTTCTGAAGGTTTTGAGTTCAAATCCTGGTCCCAACATTAATTTTACAAAAAATAGTGTTTAAAACTTGAGGTCTGTGAGTTGTGGATGTCCTATGTTGTTGATGTGATCCAAATAATTGAAGGAGACAGGGAAGGAGTCCCTGACAACAAGAGCCGGTGATCACTCAATAGGAAGACAGAGTGGCTGAGGGGGTCACGCTGGGATGAGGTCATAACAGGATCAACCACAGACAGGTACAATAATCCAGAATGGGTGGATATTGAACCAGACCCATTTACAGAAGGCAGGGAATTTCAAAACTCAAAGGCAAAACCAGCCAAATCTTTGCAACCATCAATATTCAAAGGCCAAATAAAAATAGCATTAATTGCGCAATTTACAACATCTCCCCCTCAAGATTGAACACAGGGAGTTGATAATTGCAAAGGAATTTGGAGTGAACACGGGCAAAAGGACGTCCAGACAATAGTAGCTTCACAGTGTACTCAACGCCCTTCTTAAAGGTGACCTCACAGGGACCAACCCATAGGGAATCCAGCTTGCGGACTCTAACACCTGTAAGATTTTGGTAGTAGAGAACTAGATCACCTACTTGGTATTTGGGGAGGGGGGCTCTAGCAGCATTGGACGGAGAGAGCTCCAAAGCCTTAACCTTATAAGCAGTGGAGTAGGCGGCTGCCTGGATGTTAATGATATGGTTTGTTAAGTCTTTAACATGGGTCTCAGGATTTGCAGACATATCAAACTCAATCAAAGGGGGTCCCAAGATTGAGTGAGTAGTGGCCTCACGTCCATAGAGCATGGCAAAAGGGGATTGACCAGTCACCTGGTGTCTACTAAGGCAGTAGGCAAAGAGGGCAGCAGGGAGGAACATGCCCAATTGGCAGCGTCAGAGAGTGTGAGTTTTCTCATGATGGATACTAGAGTTGAGTTTGCTTGTTTGACAGTTCCATTGGTGAAGGGATTATATGGCGCAGAGAACAACAGGTGAGTCTCCATAGCTTTGACAATAGAGGTGATGAGGCGAGCATTAAAGTTGGTACCATTGTCAGAGAGCAGGACTTGAGGGCAGCCATGTCAATAAAAAAATGTCCTGAAGCAAGAAAGTGGCCATGGTCCTAGCTGTTATATCTTTTCTTGCTCTGGCTTCAACCCATTTGCTAAAGTGGTCTATAGCAACCAAGATAAACTTACATCCCAATCTAGACCAGGGGAAAGGCCCAAAAGAATCAATACTCTTTGTGTGGAAGGCATGCTTTGGAGGGATGAGTTTTAACTGGTGTTGGGACGGATGAGGACGTTGGAGCTGACAGGAATGACAGGAGGCAAGGACATCAGGGATCAAAAGGCGCATATTTTCCCAGTAGAAGTTTTTGCACAACCAGTCATGAGTCTTGGCTATGCCTCCATGGCCAGTGTCAATGTGAGCTTGGAGGATGGTGGCTATCCTCATTCTAGGGCAAACATAGGGTAGGTAGGAATTGTTAAATTTTTTGAAAAGTTGTCTATCACAAATTATAGTGTCCTTGGATAGGGTCTGTAGTGCCAAGCAGATATCTTCAGGCTCAGTGGTCCAAGAGTCAGGATATCTTATTAGCTTGTATAGTCAATCAGCATCAGTGGGATGGATGGCCAGGATTGGCATCCTTGACAGGTCATCAGTATTCTGATGTTGGGCCCCAGGACAATGTATCACAGTGAAATCATACCCTTGTAGACATAGAGCCCAACACACTAGTTGACCTTCAGGTTCCTTTAGCTGTTTTAGCCATTTGAGGGAGGAATGATCTGTGACTACCGTGAAGTGAGTTCCATAGATGTAATGACAAAACTGTTTCACTGCATGCAGCACCGCCAGACATTCCTTCTCAGTGACACTGTAGTTCTTCTGGTGATTGAAGACTCTTGATGAGTAGGGCACAGGCCAATCCACACTTTCATCGTTGAATTAAGCAAGGATAGCACCCACAGCTATTCCACTAGTGTCAGTATACAAGATGAACTTTTTACAATAATAAGGATAGAATAAGATAGGAGCCTCATTGAGCTTAGCCTTCAGCGCTTCAAATGTTTGTTGTTGGCTGTCAGTCCATTCAAAGGGGGCGTTGCAAAGCAGTTGGACAAGGGGTTTGCTCAGTTCAGCAAAGTCAGAGATGAAATGTTGGTAGTAGCCCATCATACCAAGGAATACGTGAACCTCACAAAGATTTTTGGGAGGTAGCATCTTGTCAATGGCTTCCACTTTATTATTCATGGGGCAGATTCCAGTTTGAGTGACTTCATGCCCTAGGAACTCAAGATGTTCCTTGAAGAAGGAGCACTTGGAGGGATTGAGTTTCAAGTCAGCCTCACAAATCTTGATGAAGAAAGCCTTGAGATGGTCCAAATAGTTGGTAAAGGTAGCACTGAATACAGTGATATCATCAAGGTACACAAGGACACAAGAGAGCTTTAGATCTTGTAGGATGTAGTTCATAGCCCGTTGAAATGTGTCAGGGGCATTGCAGAGTCCCTGGGGCATACAAGTGGGTTCAAAGAGGCCTTCTGAAGTAATAAGCGCAGCCTTTTCTTGATCTTCAGGAGATAAGTCAACCTGCCAGTACCCCAAAGCTAGATCCATGGCAGAGAAAAACTTGGAACCACCCAGCTGTCTGAGAGCATTGTCAATTCTGGGCAAGGGGTATGAATCTTTCTTAGTGAGAGAGTTCAGGCGGCAATAGGCCATTACAATGTGGTGTCCCTCATCTTTCTTCTTGAGGATCAGTAACAGGGAAGCCCAAGGACTTTGGGAAGGAGCCAGTAACCCAGCGTCCAGAAGTTGCTTGAGTTCTTTAGACACCTGAGCATCTTCCACCCTACTACAGCTGTATGGTTTAGCACAAAAAGGGGGCACATCCCCATTATCAATCTGATGGATGACTCCTTTAGCTAGGCCATAGTCTGTAGGTCCAGACGCAAAGATGTCACTGAACTGATCAAGCAGGTCCAACACATCTTTTTGTTGAACAGGAGACAGTTGGGGGAATCAGCAGCGGTGAACAAGGAGAGACCTTGAGGATCATCTTCAGGTAGGTTGAAATCACTGAAAGTTCCAAAGGGGTAGAGATAGGATACTTGTTCTTCTCCAAGTACACAACCATGACCCACAACCTGGCCTCTGGATATCTTTGCATGGGCAGGGCTGTCAGGTTAGCAAGCAGTAACCTTACAAACTCTTTGTGGGTTTGGTCTAAAATCTCAGGACACAGGAGAGGCTTGGTGCAACTTAAGGATTCAGGTGAGTAAAGCTCCAAGAAGGACTTTTCAGGTAGCTCATAGGAAATCTGGGAATCAATCACCACTTGAGAGCCTGGGGGGATGGTGATAGCAGCTGGCGCTAGCAGAGGTACCCCTTATTCCGCAGGGCAGGAAGGAGGAGGAGTACACATGTTGGAGGAGTGATTCTGATACTTGAGTGAGAAGATACCCGTAGGGTACTCAAGCACGCAAGTTTTAAGACGTTTTCCTGGAAGGTGCAGAGGTTTCTCAAGAATCAAAGGAACTTCATATCCCAAGAGTGAAAGGTATCCATCTTGTAAGTTTACAATTTGTTATATTTGCAGAGGAACTGAGTACCAACCAAGAGGTCATAGCTTTTGTTCTCTAGGACCACAGCAGGGGAGGCAATAAGGAGTTTCCCAAACCTCATGGGTAGAGCGGAGTAGGCACCAATGGCTTGAGTTTGGGTCATGCCAGCTGTGCCATACAACTGCATATAGTTGAGGTCAGGGGCCAACTTAAGTTTCTTCATTAGCTTGGAAGATACCACGTTGATAGGGGAACCTGTGTCCAAGATGGCCTTGATTTTGACCTTTTGGATTGATACCTCCACACAGGTTGTATTTTTCCCAAAGGGAGGCAAGACTGCCAACACATCTTGCGCAGCCTCTAGCTCCTTTTCCCATTTGGCCAGCATACACTGTAATGCAGGGATTTCCTTATACACAGTCTGTAGTGGAAGAGATATGGTTATGTTGTGGAAAAGAGCTTTGGCTAGTTTGGCTTCTTTTCAGAAGATTCAACCAAGATGGGAGGTTGATGGTCTTGAGCTAGGTAAGGGCAAGCCACCATGGACTTAGCTTCACTTGGAGGTACCCAGGAAGTGGTGGTAGTCTTCCCAGAGCAAAGCTTGTATGGTACAGGGATGGTTTCTGGAACAGCTAGGACAGAATAGCCATAACTATCAGAGTCTTCACTATCAGAATCTTCAGGCTCTAAATAACTGAAGAGTTTATGAAGCAAATGAAGGATAGTTGGGCCAGAGGAGGAGGGAGCTTCCTCATCAGAAGGAGGATCAGGAGGAGACGGGGGAGATTGGTCAGCAGAGAGTGTCTCTATTTCTAAGCTGACCTCTCATTTCCCGCCTGTTACTTGGGATTGGAACCCTCCACTTGGGGATTAGTTCACGTGTGTGAGTGGTGCCCAATCTAGCCACAGTTATGACAGCCCTGTCTCTTAGCCTGTCCACTAGTACCCAGAGTCATAATGCGTGGCGTATGAGAGGTAGTCCCAGCATTATTGGCTTTATTCTTGAGTACCACCGTACCTCCATGTGTCAAATGCATATCTTGCAAGAGTATCTTAATACTCTTCATGAAAGTGAGTGAAGCCTTGTGTGCCTTAAAGTGTAGATATAGAAGCTGGTTCACCTTCAATTTGTTTAAACAAACCGTGTAGGCTTCCCAGGGAGTTATCTGTTGACTAGTAATTAACTGCTGGCCTTCAATATAGAAACAATCTGCTAAATCAGCCAGGGTCTCCTTGGGTTTGAAAGCAATATGCATAAAGGCATCTTTCTTCACCTCCAAGCTGAGGTCTCCTCCAAACTCCTCAATAAGAAGGCGCTTCATATCTTCCCAAGTGACAATGGAGGGAAGCTCAGGGACCACACCTTCCTGGCAAGTGGGATGGAGGCAGGTAAGGATGTGTTCCTTCTTGAGTTTGTCAGTAGTCCTACGCATTGCAGTTTTGTAAATGGTCAGAAAAGCAGCAATGGTTGAGGTCTTGGGATCAAATATCTTCTTGAAGGTTGGTTTATAATTTGGGTTGATGGACGAGGACAAGGACTGACTGTTTTCACCAGGGTTGAGGACGTTAATGTGAGGGTTACCCTCAAGCTTGGATTCAGCAGCAGATTGTCTAGCCCAGAGGAGTCAAAGGCTTTCCTCTAAAGTGTCCAAGGTAGAGCTGTTTTTCCCACTAATGTCTTGGGCAGTGGCGGCAGCAGTCCCAAATTCATCAATCTTAATTTGTTGTACTGCCAAGGTTCCAGCAATCCCATTGACATAGGTAGCCAGGGAGGTGGCCTGAGTGACCAAAGGGGCAACTTGTCCATTTAGGGTCTCTGTAAAGCAGGAGAGGGTTTGGACCTCTCTTTTCAATGTGTCTTGCCTATCAGCTACATCATTTATCACTTTGGCAAGTTGATCTGGAGCACGCACACAGTGGACCCGGAGTTGACCTTCTAGACCAGGGCAACAACCATGATTGTCATGAGTGTGAGTATTAACAACTTTACCTTCTTCTTCCTCATCTTCATCTTCAGATTCAGATGACAAATCTTCAGAATTAGAGAGGCGCTGTATTAAGTACTCAATTTCACCTTGTAAGGTAGCCACCTGATCAGTGAGGGAGACAATACAAGGGTCAGGCATAGGTTTGACTGGAGGGGGGTTCTGCACAGAAGCTTGACGTCAAGTGGTAGCCTTGAGTTCAGCAATGGCCTCCCATACTTTGGTCTCAAAATCAGATGGGGTCTTGACAGGAGGAGCAGGAGAAGTCACCTTAATAGAGGCTACCCTGTCATCCTCATAATTTTGCACCTGGTATAGAGTGTTGCCCAGTGCAGCCTTATCTAGACCATATTGATGCTGCAGGTGGCGGCCTCTAGTTATTACATGAGCTCCTATCAATTTGAGTTGCAAGTTGACATGCTCTCTGAATTGATTGAGCTCACTAACCAGAGTCTCAAAGTCCTGCCTATGGTTTAGCAGAAAAGCCTCAATTTGCTTACACCATGCTGACTGATGTTCATCCAATTTACATAGTCAATCCTTTATGTATCCAGGGAGCAAGGAACAAAGAGAGTTCAGGGAGGCGGTTAAATACTTCTGTGATGCCAACAAGTCGCGCTAGTTGTCAGAAATACAAGCAAAGAGACTATGTGAACATTCTTGGTAGGCCATAATTTGAGTGTGGTTATTTGAGACGGCGGAGGCTACAGCATCCAACAGTTGATTTTGGAATCCCAAGGCAAGTTGATGGTGAACTAGGGCAGGTTGGATGAACTGGTTGATTAATACACCAAATGTATCCATGGATTACATCAACACGGGGGGGAGACCAAAGTACAAAAGGAAGGAGTACAGGTCTTTGGAGGCTACCCAGGACGGAGGACAGGGATAGAGTGCATGGCTACAGTGCCAGAGTGAAGAAGGGAGCAGACAGCAGCACAATCTTGCTTATAGTTGAGGGAGAAAGCAGGGAAGGGGGGCCCAAAAGGGCCTGGGAGATAGAACTAATATCATAGGATTTGCAGGAGCATTGGTAATGTTTTCTTCTAGAGGGGGACTAGAAACTTTAGGTTGATTTTGTACTTCAGAAACAAAGGGAGAGGGACCAGAGAATGTGCGTAGAAACAGGGTAACCAAGGGGCTTTTAGCCCCTGTAGTGAGCACCATTTTGTTGCTTTTGGCTCCAGGGGACAACATCCTGGAGGACACGGCAGGAAATCTTTATTACAAAAGAATTAAGGTTTGAAGCTAGCATTGGGTTAGCCTTCAGGGCAAAATTAAGGGCACATACCTTAATTTCCTGGAAAACAAGATGTAAAAGTCCTTTTGGCAGAAATGACAGGAAAAGCTTGAAGATTATAAAAGCCAATGCAAATGTGGATAAACTTGTCTTTATTAGGAGTAATGATTCTACTTTAAATAGTTGACTAGAGACAGTGATCACTCAATAGGAAGACAGAGTGGCTGAGGGGGTCAGGCTGGGATAAGGTCATACCAGGATCAACCACAGACAGGTACAATAATCTGGAATGGGTGGATATTGAACCAGACCCATTTACAGAAGGCAGGGAATTTCCAAACTTGAAGGCAAAACCAGCCAAATCTTTGCAACTATCAATATTCAAAGGCCAAATCAAAATAGCATTAATTGCACAATTTACAACAAATACCAGTGTCAAGGTCTTGACTAGTTCTAGCTGGTACTCTAGTTCTAAAGTCTTGATCTGACTTGAGGTCCCAAAGAGGGCCTCAAAAATAGGTTCAATCAATCTGTCAGGCACCCACCACTAGGAAGCAGTCTTCCTAGGTGGTGAATGATTACAGAGGGGTTTAATCCAGTGACCAAAGATCCCTCAGGCAAGGACACCATGCCTAAATGGAATAATTCTCCAAAGATTCAGTATCTGCCTAGCAGAGGGTTGAAGCGTCCCAAGAAGAAGCATGCTCCCAAATAACACAGTAAGAAAGCTGAAGCCATAGGGCAGAAAACTTGGGGTTTGGGAACCTGGGTTGTGGATTCATAATTCTTGGTCTCTTCCTGGACAGGTGGGCTGTGTGATAGGGGTGTTGCAGTATACCAAACTCCAGGAATAACATGGCACCAAGAGCTGTCTAAGAATTGGGATTCTGGCGTGGTACCTGAATCAGCGGCCAATCCCATCAAAGTGCTGGCCAACACTGTTGGCAGCAGGACTATCCAAAATAACCATTTATACCCAAGAGCTTCCATAAGAGGAGTCTTGGGTAATCTCATGGTTTGGATTTAAAAGGCTTAAGTCAAGTAAAAAAAGGTAAGCAAAAATAATTCACAGTGGGTGAATGTAGACTTTATTAATTGAATAAATTCATAATTATAGATTACCAGCCTGATATAGCATAGTAGAAATGAGGAAGTTGGGGCAAGATGTAAAGGAGGTAGGGAAATTTGGAGATGTTTCTGGAGAAATTGAGGGGTTTAAAATCATGAAACTTGATAATTAAATAGTTTCCTTCAAAATTATGATTTCTGCAGCCAAAGTAACCAAATTCAACTCTTTAAAGCCCTAACTGACAGGCATTGCTTAACTGATCTGCAAAGGAGGATGGAGACCAGGAGTATCACAACAAGAAGGAACTGAAAACAATGGAACCAAAAACAGGCAAGGAAGGTTGAAAATGTTGAAAATGTTGTAAACGTCACTGCCAGCAATAGCTGATGATTTTGAATTAGCGTTGTTGAGCGTTGATTGGCTGAATTCACCAGCAAAAGGTAACAATTGGTTCAAAGCTAACTTTACACTAACTTCAACTAAATCTGAAGCAAATGAGTCCAGAGAAGACCCAGGTTCAAATCCTGGTGCTGAAATTGCTGGATCTACAGACTAACCCAAGCAATCTTTTCAGGTAACAAAGAACATTAAATACTAACTAACCCCATGATTTTTGGAATTCTAGTAGCATCTACAGGAAGATCCTTTTCTTTTCCTAATAGCAGGAATAAATTGTTGTCAAGACATAACAAAGGTACATTCCTGACAAGCAATGTTGCATAATATGTCAGGGATCCAACCTGCAGGGGGTTCCTGGGAACTTCTGGGCGGACGGCCCGCGGGCCCAGCAGGAAGGGCCCACCACAAGATTGATGCTAACTTTACAATATAATATAACAATTTGCCCAAGAGGTCCCAAGGTCCGCTTGCTGGTAACATCAAATCTATCAAGCCAGTAAGAGTGCTATACATTACTCCAAATATCTGGGTGGAGGTGGATTCATTGGCCGTAACGCTTTCTTGCAGGCAGTTGGGCCAAAGGGTGAGAGGCGGAGTCATTGGGACCAAATATACAGGCAGATGATTGTACTTGTTGCAGAATAGCAGGGGAGTTATAGTGACTTTGTAGCCTTCCCTGTAAAAAGTCTTGGTCTCTCTAGTTCTAGCCTCTGGGTCCTAGATTAGGATTTCCTCTAAGGTGAAATCCAAATACGCTGGCTTGGGTGGGTATTCAGTGAAATGTACCAGGCCAAAGGAAGCTCCTGGTGGCAATAGAATTTGGGCAGCTGGTCTGCAGTTTCTTGGGGTTGGTGGGTGTGAGGTGCAAAACTGCGGGAGGTAGACTGAAAATGAAATAAAACTAAAATCAAATATGGAATAACCTGGTTGAACCAAAGGTTCATGTCACTTTATTGCAAGAATGGCAATGGGCAACTACCTGGAGGTCCAGGGTATAAGTATGCCCATCTGCCATGGGTAAACTTTTACAAATTTCTTTGGATCAGGTGCTGATGTCTACCAGGCTTTCCATTTCTTAGTGGCATCCTTTGCAGGAGTTATATCATTGGCTGGAGTGAACTGTGAATACTCAAATTTTCTTGTCAGGTTGTGGGATTGGTCATCTCTAGGCAGCCCATGTTTTATAGGAAGTTTCTTTGTTTCCCCTTCTGTGTTGGCCTGAGTTATTTTGGGATCTATGGCTTGGCCCGCCCGCTGATTGGTTGGGTTAACATGAACCTTTAGCATGAGGAGTGTCAATGTAGGTGGTTTTGGTTCATCAAGCTTTAGGGGATTCCCCAAAGTCAAATCCTACTCTGGTTTAAGCCCAAAAATCTGCGGGTGGCTGGTCTTGCAGGCTGGAGGCCCGCAGGGTATCAGAGTTTAAATCCCGTAGTGGAGGTGTTCCTATGAGCATGGTCAACAGGAGTTTGTCACTTGTGACACAATAGCAAAACAGCCAGCCAATCATATTAAGAAGCACATGTGCATCAAAGAATTATTGAATGTTCCTATATTCCACAACAATTACTTTATCACTTGGCTCCTGATTGGCTTAAATTTTATCATTAAGGTTTTGAATTTGGATCAGTAACAACTTTATCTAAACACAATTAACCTAAAATTTTCTAATTCAAATTTTGACAATCACCAAATTGTTGTTAATATTTTCACCAGGGGCAGTGTTTGGGTGCTAAAAATAACTGTGTTATGGATCTAGATACATGGCATAGTAAATATATGATTTTATAGAGATAATCTGAACATAAAAAATAAAACCAACTATAAACAAAGAGAACATGAACAATTGCTATTCAAAATAAAGATAATATAAATAGAAAATGTTTGGCAACAGTGGGTTTATTGGGGCAGGGGGAGAGAATGCCTAGTAGGCAGAATAGTGGGGGAAGAAAAAGAGGCGGTGCTGGCCTGGGGGGTCTGGGATTGGGTGGGTGGGGCTGAAAGATGGGGGGTGGTGGTTGCAGGGTTAGGGGTAGGAGGATTTTGCGTGATGGCTGCCATATACCGCCTGTCATATCCCTTGTCTGTCATTGCCTTGATTGGCTGATAGGTGGCTGTGGAACAGGGTAGGAGGTGCTTATCCTTGCATGATTAGTTGCCCATGTTTATGTGAAAAAACCATTTGAGCAAACAAGTAAGCCACCATTTGGTGACAAAAAAGAGAATTGTGGTCAAGGACCCCAAGATAGAGGTTGTTGAAAGCCTGAGGGCGGCGCTCCTGGAGTGTATCTCCAATATTAAATAACACAACATCAGCCAGATGGATTTCTGCATGTCTGGCAGGGTACACAAAGGCCTGGTGCTTGCGTTACTGGATGGCCTTAAGAGCAGTGGAGCCACCCTCCATCTGGTGGCTCAAGAAAACCCAGTACTTGGAATTTGAGCCATCCCAGGAGTCAATTAATCCACCAAGGATGTGGCCGTACTTGTAGCCATTGGTGAAATCTGGGTTTGTCTAATAGTAGACAAAACCCTTGGCTGAAAAAGCCAGAAACACACCAATGAACGTCTCTTTCTTGACCTTTTTCCTTTCTTTTTAGGTGGCAGCTCATCCTTGCTTGCCAAAATTGTTGAAAGCTATTGATAGCTTATAATAGGAGACAAACATACCGTCATCTGAAAAACTTGTCAGGCATCAGACCAGAGTGGATTTGATGGCGGGATCATACAGGAAATCCTCAGCGCCATCCCATTGGTTGCCAGAAAAATGGGTAAGAATCCATATTGAAGCCACCTTTCCATGCATCCAGAGTTGCACCATGTGCTCAGACACCCAAATGCCATGGTGCGCAAGTTGCTTCCCAACCTGGGTCAAGGGAAGCTTGGGGTCCTGCTGGAGGAGGTCAAGCATGATTGGGTAGGCTTCTGTGATTTGGGACTCAGGGGCATTCTTGGGCTTCTTGGCTGTCCTGATCAGAATCCCTTTGTTCATTAGGTTGTTGAACTCCCGCATTATGGTGGCTTGGGTACATTTCAATTGGTCAGAAATATGATCCCAGGACAGACTCTGCAGATTCAGTGCCACAATTTCCTGGAGAATTCGGGCAGTAATTATTTGTTGCTTGGGGCGCTGGGCCGCAGGAGATTTAGCCTGATTGGCTGTATTAGGGCAGGTTGGGTGATGGTAGCAATTTTTTCTGGATTGAGGTTGCCATCCTGATTGGTTGGTTAGCAGGCAGCTTGTGCAGGGGTGGGTACAGGAGCAGGGGCAGAGCTAGACACTATATGACTACTGAACAAGTTAAAGCCATAGGGGTCAGGGGTCAGGTATAGGTTGGCTTCCTTTTTACCTGCCTCAAAGGCTTGGTTATAAATGGGTGCCTCCACGCCCTGAGCCTTGCCTCCATTAAAGCTGGCTTGGCTGCTGGCACCGTCAAAGATATTGCTATTAAAAACCATTGTAAAAAACCTAGGATTAAATCACTAAAAGTAGAAGCTTAAAATTTTTATGATTTAATTTTATTATAATCACCATTCCATATTTGGAAAGTTATCAAGACCATTATACACAAATCAGGAGCCATGAAAATGAATGAAATGCCTCTGTTCCTAAATTAGAAAGCTGTTGATTGGCTGCTAAACTGTTATACTTCTATTTTAGGCTGCTCATACTACACATCTTGTGTGACTTCATTTTGTTTTGTTCTTGTTGAATTTTGCTTCTAGATTGCTCAAATTTTGTTTTATTTTAGTCCTTCTGTTGGTGCCTCATATGAATCCTGGTTGGATTATAATATACTCTGGAACAGCATCCATTCATCTCACTTGTTGCCTCAGTTCATTTCATTTGTGGTTTAAACAACGTTTGATATTTACTATAATCTTGTATAATGGGCAAGTGAAATTTTGTTTTTGGTTTGATAGTTCATTTATTAACAAATTTTTTTTAACTATTTGAATCTTGAATCTTGCACAACTTGGATTTTGTTCAAACCTGATATCATTTTGTTTAAATCTGAGGTATTTTTGGTTGTTGCCATAGCTTTTAAAACTACTGTATAATGGGCTAGCAAAATTTCATTTTATTGTTTGAAGATTTATTTTTAACCAAAATATTTAAGTTTTTAAATGCTGAATCTTGCACAACTTGGATTTTGTTCAAATCTAAAATCATTTTTTTAAATGTGAGGTATTTTTTGGTTGTTGTCATAGCTTTTAAAACTACTGTATATCCCTGTCCAGAGCCAGCAGAGGCCCTTAAAACTTTACATTATCCATTTCTTCTTGTTGGGGGAAGATGCCTCCTTGGAGATGATCAACCAGAGAAAAATTCTTGTGAGCTTTAGGAATTTTCAAAGCTAATAAGCCATGAGGTGGGCTTTTGAATTAAGGATTCTTACTGTCACAAGTGACAAACTCTTATCAACTATGCTTATCAAAAAGCCCCAACTACAAAACTCAAACCCCGGCATCTTGCGGGCCGCCCACAGTTTTTTGGGCTCATATCAAAACAGGATTTGACTTCAGAAAACCCTTTTAAGCTTGATGAACCAAATGTACCTACGCCAATACTCTCCACACTGGGGGTTTCTGATAAGACAGCTAATCAACAGGCAGGCCCAGCCACTGATTCCAAAATAACTTGGGCCCACACAGAAGGGGAAACAGAGAATTTTCCCATAGAACACAAACCACCCAGAGGCAACTAATCCCACAACCTGACTAGGGAATTTGAGCTTCTTCAGTTCAAACCAGACAATGAAATAACCCTGCAATTGGAGCCATCAAAGACTGGCAAGACCTGGTAATCAGGAAAACCCAGGCCAACAGAATTTATGAAAGTTTTACCATGAAAGATGGGCATACTAATACCCTGGGCTGCCAGAAAGATGCCCATTGCCATCCTTGCAATAAAGTGACATGAACGTTTGGTTCAACCAGATCATACCATACTTGTTATTAGTTTTACTTCACCTACAGTCTACTCCTTGTGGCTCTGTTCCCGTGCTCACCTACCCCAAGAAACTGCGGACCAGCCACCCAAACTTTACCATCCACCAGGAGCTCCCTTTGGCCCAGTACATTTTACCGAGTACCCACCCAACCCAGTGTATTTGGTGTTTAATCTAGAGGAGATCCTAATCTACGACCCTGAAGCTAGAACTAGAGAGACAGAAGTCCTTTACAGAGAAGGTACCAAAATTATCTGGCCCCCTCTGTTATTCCAAGACAAGTATAATTTTCTGCCCGCATATTTGGTTCCAATGACGCCGCCCCACACCCCGCGGCCCAACTGCCCACAAGAATCTGTTGCCACTGATGAATCCACTTCTACCCAAGTATTTGGGATGATGTATATCACCCTCACTGGATTGATTGATTCTATGGTGCCTACAAGCGGACCTTGGGCAGTCCTTGGAAAATTACTATCTTATATTGTAGAGTTAGCCCCAATCCTGTGGTGGGCTCTCCCTGCTGGGCCTGCGGGCTGTCTGCCTGCAAGTTCTCAGATACCCCCCATGGGTTGGATCCCTGACATTATGGCAATCTACCTCAAACACAGTAACCTGGGCCCCAAGATGTTGATAACTCTTGGGGCATCTTGTATTCTATTTTTATTGATTTCAGCTTACTATACGTACAAGTTAGCTACCAACCTGATCACCTCTGTGATCCAACACCAAACAGAAAGACACAAGGACTGACAAGGTAAAATCCAAAACCCCAAACTTGCAGGTGCAGAACGTCATAGTAAACCAGACCAAAACCCAGGTGGATATGCCCCAGATGGTGAAGCTCACCCTAGAAGAAGCCAGAAGAGCAATGCCAGTCCTCCACCTCCATTTTCAAGCCAACACAAACTCATACTCCAACAACACCAAGAAAGTCCTTGGAGTAGCCTCCATGCTCTCTGGCAATGCCCTGGACTGGTTTGGGAAAGCAACTGCCAAGGATGTCAAGTTCTGCCTAGACTACTCTAGATTTGAGAGCAAACTGATGGCCACAGGCAACAACCAAGATACCCTCCACCACGCCCTAATTAGCTTACTGGACATCCAACAAGGACCACAAACTCTGCAAGCTTACACTGACGAGTTCCTGAAATTGAAAGCCAGAACCCAACTTGAGGATGAGCTATCAGCCATCCTGTACCGCCAAGGAGCCTGTCCTGCCCTGAAGGAGCTCCTCAAGCACCACCCCCCTACGCCTGGCCTAGATGAACTACTCCTCTTGTGCAGAGGGTTGAGCCTCAACCAAGAAGGCACCCCATCTTCCACCCAGCGCATGAGCCAAGCCCCAACACCCGGCAGACCAGGAATGTCCCCCAATGAACTACAGCACCACTACTGTGAAGGCTTGTGTTTCTACTGCCACAAACCTGGGCACCTCACCAAGGCCTGCCCCAAGAAGAGTAACCCCTCAGTTTCCTTGGCACAAATAATCATCTCTACTTAATTGTACAAATTTATCCAAGATGAATCAAAAACATCCACAACATCCCAGACTGTTGGAGCTTTCATTGATACCGGAGAAGAGGAGAGTTTTATCAATGCCACCCTTGCCAAGGACCTTGGACTGGAGGCCACCAACAAAAGCATCAAAGTAATCATGGGAAACAGCTCCCATGACTTGGGTTTCAGGTTTGCAACGAAATTGCCCCTGAAAATTGGGCGTAACTTGTAACCAGTGTTCTCCATCATCCTGAAAGGGCTTCCTCACCCCCTGATCCTAGGGGACTCCTGGTCCCAGAGACACGGTGCTATTCTGAACTGCTGTAATCAAACAGTTGCCTTGAAGAGAGACAATTTGTTTGATGTGGTGCCATTCCAGTTGGGCCTAACCAGTAAGGAACCCAACACACTCCTGACCCTGAGAATGGAACCCAGTGTGGGAAGTCTTCCTGCCCCCTTGGAGAAGTGGAGTCACATCTTCAGTGAGAAAGCAGCCACCCAGCCCCCAGTCACTTGATCTTATGACCACACTGGTGACCTGTTACCTGGAACCCAACCCCATAATGGCTCCATATACAGCTGCAATCACCGCAAACAAGCAGCACTGAAGACATACTTGGAGGACATGACAAAAAAAGGGTTCATCTGGGTGTCAAAAAGCCCTTGCTCCTTGCCCATGCTGTTTGTAGGAAAGAAAGATGGTGTCAGGATGCCAGTTCTAAGTAGAGACCTTGGGCGGCTCAGGGTGAGTTAAGCCAAGCTGGCAGGTAGGGCCCACCATAGAATGGGTGCTAACTTGATAATATAAGATACAGATTACCCAAGTAAGGACCAAGGTCTGGAGTTGGGGAACATGGAATCTACCAATCCTGTCAAAGTAATGTAGAGTACTCCAAACAGTTGGGTAGAGGTGGTCTTGGCTGCAGCAGTGGGTTCCAACAGGCGGTCTGGTTGTGGTGTTAAAGGAGGAGTCATAGGAACAAAGTAGGCAGGCAGGTAATTGTACTTGTCTTTGAACAGTAGGGCGGGATCTTGACCCTCTTCTCTTTGTGTCCTATGTAATTGGTACTTCTAGTCCTTGCCAAAGGGTCAGCAATGAGGATGATTTCTAAGTCATACTCTGAATATGCTGGGTTGGGGGTATTCAGTAAAATGCACAGGTCCAAAGGGGGCTCCCGGGGGACAGTATAATGCCTGGGACAATTTGGCAGGTTAGTCTTGGGGAAGGGCGGCGGCCTGGTTGTCTACTTGACTGGAATTAAGATGGAAGATCACTAAGACTAGATAGGGTAAGATTTGTTTGAACCAAAGGTTCATAAAACTTTATTATCAAAAATGACAATGTGGTCATCACCACACTGCCAGGGTTTTTATACCCTGGGACTTTGCTTTTTCAATTTTTGCAGGGTTCAGGTTTGCAGACAAGGCACTGGCGGGGTGTGGGTCTTGGCTTGGGGTCTTGAGGGCGGCAGATCCAGGTTGTGCTTGTTCTGGAAAATTAGAAAGGCAACGCTTTGTTTTGCTGCCACTGTTCACTACGTCACCTGAGTAGTCCAATTGCACTACCCCTTCTGGGTGGGAGACTGGCAGTTGCTGGTGGCCATTGGCAAGGTTAAAAATAGGTTTTGTCTTAATCTCCTTAAGGAAAGTTGTAACCTCTGCATAGATTTGAGTCTTTGGTGGATCAAGGTTGGCATCAATCTAATGACTATTTGGGGAATTGTCTCTGGGGGGCTGGCAGGCCTCGGAGTAACTCATTAACTTGGGTTTGCAATTTAACAAGCAGGCGGTCCCCGTCCACTTTGTGTGACTCGAGTGATCTTTGGAGGGTCCTCTGTAGTAGGCCGGCAGAACGCGGAGTAATTTACCAATTCAAGCCCGTCTTTTAATGGATTGGAGGGTCCTGGACTGATCTGGTGGGTTGGAACCACCTCCTGGGAACCGGGGTTTAACTCTTGGATTTTCAATACAAGTATTGAAATGTCATTCATGACAGATGGTGGAATGCGTCCCTGAGTAAACTACCAAAAACTGAACAATATCACTATAAAGAACCGCTACCCCATCCCCAACACTGACAACCTATGTGACGTATTGACAGAAGCCCAGGTATACTCAAAAATTGACCTGAGAGACGCCTTCAACCAGATCAGAATCAAAGAGGGTAGAAATACAAGACAGCCTTCAAAACTAGATATGGGTTGTTCAAGTACTTGGTCATGCTGTTTGGGTTGTGTAATGCCCCCAGCACTTTCCAAAGGATGATCAACTCTGTCCTTGGCAAGTACCTTGACCAGTTCTGCATGACATATTTGGACAACATCCTTATATACAGAAAAACATGAGGAACACCTCCAACACCTTGACCAAATACTGGAGAAACTCTTGCAGGCCAACCTACACGCCAAGCTGAAGAAATGTGAATTCTTTCAATCTGAAGTTGAATTTCTGGGGTATGTGGTGAAGACTGGTGGGTTTTCAATGGCACAGGACAAAGTAGAAGCTGTAATAGCCTGGCCAGTACCCAAATGCAGAAAAGAAATTAAAAGCTTTTTGGGACTGGCAAATTATTGCAGGGATTTCATCCAAAAAATTTCTCACATCACCCTGCCCCTGACCCGCCTGTGCTCTGACAAGGTTGCCTTTGTCTGGACCCCGGAGTGCACCGCTGCCTTTGAGACCCTGAAGTTTGCCTTCACCTCTGCCCTGGTTCCTGCCATGCCTGGCCCTGCTAAACCTTTTGTGCTAGAGACAGATGCGTCCAACTTTGCGGTGGGTGGGGTCCTTCTTCAGGAAGGAGGGGATGGTATGCTACATCCTGTATCATATTACTCCAAGAAGATGCTACCAGCTAAGGGAACTACCCAATATACAATAAGGAGATGTTAGCCATAATGAAGACATTGAAGCACTGGCGCAGGTATTTGTGCGGTACTGAACATCTGGTAAAGGTTCTGACAGGACACAATAACTTAGTCTACTTCTTCAAACCACACCAGCTGAACCAACGTCAAGCAAGATGGGCCTTGGAACTAGCCAACTATACCTTGACCATAGACTAAAAGCCAGGAAAGTTTAATATAGTACCAGATGCCTTGAGCAGGAGAGCCAACTTGACCCCCTTCTCTACAGAAATCAAGGACTGCAACACCCACACATTATTAGACCCTGCTAGCCTAGGGATACATCTGAAGTACTTAAAGTTTGCCGCCAGAAAGCCCAATGTGATAAAAGCCCAGAAACAGGAAGCCTACTCAGTCAAGTTAGTCAAAGCCCTGACAAAGGACCTGGAATGCCATCAATCAAAGAAAGGGTACTCCCTGAAAGGTATTACCCTACTGCTCCATAACAGAATCTATGTACCCTAAGCCCAACCTGAACAAATGTATTGATTGACCACCACAATTCAGAGATGGCCGGCAACCCAGGTAGACACAAATCCCTCTCAAGTATCAAACAGAACTACACATGGCCGGGCATGGAAAAAGAAGTAGCTGCCTACATCAACAGCTGTGAAACCTGCAGAAGAACCAAGACACATCTCTCTAAGCCAGAAGGGTTACTGAGACCTCTGGACATCCCTGCTGGCCCCTGGAAGTCAGTGTCAATGGACTACATAGTAGAGCTCCCCCCTTCAAATTCCTTTGACGCAATCCTGGTCATGGTTTACTGTTTCACCAAAATGGCCTACTTTGTTCCAACCACTATCCGCTGCACGGCAACTGAGACGGCCAGACACTTCCACAACCGCATCTTAACACAACACGGCACCCCAGAGGAAATCATCACCAATATAGAACCCCAATTTACCTCTCACTACTGGACCCAAGTGATGAAAGACCTTAGAATAAAACTTTGCATGTTGACCTCCTACCACCTGCAGACAGATGGACAAACTGAACAGGTCAACCAAATCCCGGAACAATACCTCCAATGCTATGCCAACGCCAACCAGGACAATTGGGCTGAGATGCTTCCCATGTCCCAGTTTGCATACAACAGTAAAGACCACACCTCCACTGGAATGTCCCCATTCAAGGCCAATTATGGGTTTGATCCATCATGGGACCCTAGCATTGGCAGTAAGGAACAGAACACAGCAGGAAGATCTTGGATTGAACAAATGCATGCCACCCAAGAAACCTGTCTAAGGAACTTGACCTGTGCTGTTAAGACCTACAGAGCGTTTGCCGACAAGAAAAGAGTCCCTGGGAAACCTCTGAAAATAGGCAATGAAGTTTACCTTGACTCACGGAACGTTCCCCTACACGTACCCAACAGAAAGCTAGCCTACTGCCGCTGTGGCCCTTACAAGATTGTAGAGCAAATAGGAGAAGTGGCGTACAAACTAGAGCTGCTGCCTACTTGGAAAATCCATAATGTCTTCCACCAATCACTGCTATTCAAGAAAGAAGGAACCTCCCTCCCCCACCAAAAGATAAAGACCAACCCTCCACCCATCCAAGAGGGGCGCTCAACCAAATATGAAGTAGAGTACATCCATAGACACCGCCTCCACTAGAAGACCTCACAGTACTACGTCAAATGGGTAGGTTACCCCCTCAAAAGAAAGCACCAGGGAACCGGTCTCCAACCTACCTAACACACAAGAAGTCATACAACAATACCTGGAAAAGGGGACCCGGAAGGAGGAGGGCACCAGGAGAGAAAGGGATGATGTCACAAGTGACAAACTCTTATCAACTATGCTTATTAAAAAGCCCCAATTACAAAACTCAAACCCCGGCATCTTGCGGGCTGCCAGCCTGCAGGGCCAGCCGCCTGGCCGCCCACAGTTTTTGGGCTCAAATTAGAACAGGATTTAACTTCAGAAACCCCTTTTAAGCTTGATGAACCAAATGTACCTATGCCAATACTCTCCACACTGGGGGTTCCTGATAAGACAGCCAATCAGCAGGCAGGCCCAGCCACTGATTAAAAAATAACTTGGGCCCGCACAAAAGGGGAAAAAGAGAATTTTCCCATAGAACACGAGCCACCCAGAGGCAACCAATCCCACAACCTGACTAGGGAATTTGAGCTTCTTCATTTCAAACCAGACAATGAAATGACCCCTGCAATTGGAGCCATCAAAGACTGGCAAGACCTGGTAATCAGGAAAACCCGGGCCAACGGAATTTGTGAAAGTTTTACCATGACAGATGGGCATACTTATACCCTGGATTGCCAGGAAGATGCCCATTGTCATCCTTGCAATAAAGTGACATGAACGTTTGGTTCAACCAGATCATACCATATGTGTTATTAGTTTTACTTCATCTACAGTCTACTCCTTGCGGCTCCGCTCCCTGTGCTCACCTACCCCAAGAAACTGCGGACCAGACGCCTGAACTTTACTGTCCACCAGGAGCTCCCTTTGGCCCAGTACATTTTACCGAGTACCCACATAACCCGGCGTATTTGGAGTTTACTCTGGAGGAGATCCTAATCCATGACCCTGAAGCTAGAACTAGAGAGACAGAAGTCCTTTACAGAGAAGGCACCAAAATTATCTGGCCCCCTCTGTTATTTCAAGACAAGTGAAATTTCCTGCCAGCATATTTGGTTCCAATGACGCCGCCCCACACCCTGCGGCCCAACCACCCACAAGAATCTGTTGCCACTGATGAATCCACTTCTACCCAAGTATTTGGGGTGATGTATATCACCCTCACTGGATTGATTGATTGCATGGTGCCTACAAGCGGACCTTGGGCAGTCCTTGGAAAATTACTATCTTATATTGTAAAGTTAGCCCCAATCCTGTGGTGGGCTCTCCCTGCTGGGCCCGCAGGCTGTCTGCCCGCAAGTTCTCAGATACCCCCCACAGGTTGGATTCCTGACAATATTGTTCAAATCAATCTTGGATACTAGGTGTCTTGTAAAAAATTAATTAGCCAGGAAGATCAACTAGTTAAACCCCAAGAATATGATTAATGATAATTTAGTCATAGGATTTGTCAAAACAGCAGGCTTGACCTGCCAGCAAGGTTCCAAACAAGTAGGTTTTTGACCCGCAATCTAATTACCCAGCCATTCAAAGCCAGACTAGAAAGTCAACTTAATTTACCAAATCCAAAAAAATGAACAGATGATGATCCTTTATGGTGGATAACTTGTTTTAGCGCTTGACTCATTATCAGGATCAAGCCACCCCCTTCACCATATAACTGTGTGATCAATTCTATCATGTTTCTGTTACCCATGATTTACACCAGCTATATAATCATTATCTCCCAATAAAGAATATTATCTAGTTTCTAAATATTTTCCCCTTGTAACTCTTCTAAAAACAGCACAGTTACAATAGTACCACTATGATCCTGGACAACTCAACTCTTCCAACACTGGTTCCTGGCCTCCCCTGGTATCTCCATCCTGTCTATTGTGGTGTATACCTCCATGTACTACATGCTAACCTACTTTGCAGGAAGCTTTGGGAGATACAACATTCACGCCAAGGTCTTCTGGTGGTTGATGACCATCTACCCAATTGTAACCGCCTTGACTGGCTTCCAGTTCTCCAATATTCTGCCCTACCTTCTTCAAGTAGTACCAACAATGTCTGGGTATTACAATTTGATAGCACCAGAAGTATAAAATTTGCTACAATGTAATAAACCCCTGCAAAGTATACATGCTCAGTGTGCATTCACCAACAAAATTTTATTAAGTGAAGATGTCAACAAGGGAAGGATTGTCAGTGTTCCCAACTATATCCTGCTGGGAAACTGCAATTGTACTTACTGACAACTCCTTGTTGGCAGTACAAGAGTTATTCTTGAGATGGTCTCCATTGACAGGCCCTGATTTTTCAGATAAGAGGATCAATTCACTATTTTGCCCATGGGAAGCTGGTGTCAAGTATATACTTCTGACAAGTAAAATAAACAAGATAAATGGGAAAATTAAGAAGAGAATGATACTTTATTTCATATGAGTATAGGTTATTATATATTATCATGGGAAGCCACATACTGTCCATGTACGTCATGGTAGTCATGGGACTTATCCAAGTAATTGTTACTCTTAAGCCATGAGGCTTGTCCAAATTTTTCTCTGCTTAGGACTCAAAATGTTTGATCCCTGTAATAGATGGTCAAATGATAACAGTGCCACTAACTTAATGATTAGTTGGGGAATCATTTGGTAAGTTACATGGGGAATTAGTTTCCCAATAGGGAGTAATAATAGATTTTGCAACACTGGCAGGGGATTTTGGGGTCATTTGGCAACCCAAGTCTCATTTCCTTGGTTTCAGAGGGTGTGGGCCAATTAAAATTCTTTTTTCTAGGCATTGGAACAGTTTCCAATTTCCCCCAGCTTTGGCTTTTACCAGGGTTTAATTCCCCACTTGACATTAAAGATTTTTTGGTTAATCAATGTGATATGCAACATGATTGATTGGTCACAATATTGCTCAATTTCAGGCATTAAACCTATGCAATATAGGGGTTTATCTGGCCCATTCTGGGCCTTGACAGATAAGGGCAATGGATCCTATGTACTGGATCATCTACCCTTGTACTTTATTCACAATACTTTCAATGTATGCTGCTTATCTCCCTTCAAAGACCCCTGCCTTCAGATGCAGGTCCTTAAGAGGTAGAATGAATTCCTAAATATGAGGTGGAGGGATAATAGTCTCCTGTAGGGTGTGGAAGTCTCTTCAGTATTGTGTATCTTTGAAGGGCTACCTGGCTTATAACAACAGCTGGGTGAGCTCCAAAGATTGCGCAAATTGTCAAGAGCTGGTATTAGAATTACACTGTAAGTTTCAGGGATGCAACCAGTGGGGGTTCCTAGGAACTTGCAGGCAGACAGCCCGTGGGCCCAGCAGGGAGAATCCACCACAGGATTGGGGCAAACTTTACAATATAAGATAATGATTTTCCAAGGACTGCCCAAGCGTTGCTTGTAGGCACCATGGAATCAATCAATCCAGTGAGGGTGATATACATCACCCCAAATACTTGGGTAGAAGTGGATTCATCAGTGGCAACAGATTCTTGTGGGTGGTTGGGCCGCAGGGTGTGGGGCGGCGTCATTGGAACCAAATATGCTGGCAGGAAATTTCACTTGTCTTGAAATAACAGAGGGGGCCAGATAATTTTGGTGCCTTCTCTGTAAAGGACTTCTGTCTCTCTAGTTCTAGCTTCAGGGTCATGGATTAGGATCTCCTCCAGAGTAAACTCCAAATACGCCGGGTTATGTGGGTACTCGGTAAAATGTACTGGGCCAAAGGGAGCTCCTGGTGGGCAGTAAAGTTCAGGCGTCTGGTCCGCAGTTTCTTGGGGTAGGTGAGCACAGGGAGCGGAGCCGCAAGGAGTAGACTGTAGATGAAGTAAAACTAATAACACGTATGGTATGATCTGGTTGAACCAAACGTTCATGTCACTTTATTGCAAGGATGACAATGGGCATCTTCCTGGCAATCCAGGGTATAAGTATGCCCATCTGTCATGGTAAAACTTTCACAAATTCCGTTGGCCCGGGTTTTCCTGATTACCAGGTCTTGCCAGTCTTTGATGGCTCCAATTGCAGGGGTCATTTCATTGTCTGGTTTGAAATGAAGAAGCTCAAATTCCCTAGTCAGGTTGTGGGATTGGTTGCCTCTGGGTGGCTCGTGTTCTATGGGAAAATTCTCTTTTTCCCCTTTTGTGCGGGCCCAAGTTATTTTTTAATCAGTGGCTGGGCCTGCCTGCTGATTGGCTGTCTTATCAGGAACCCCCAGTGTGGAGAGTATTGGCATAGGTACATTTGGTTCATCAAGCTTAAAAGGGGTTTCTGAAGTTAAATCCTGTTCTAATTTGAGCCCAAAAACTGTGGGCGGCCAGGCGGCTGGCCCTGCAGGCTGGCAGCCCGCAAGATGCCGGGGTTTGAGTTTTGTAATTGGGGCTTTTTAATAAGCATAGTTGATAAGAGTTTGTCACTTGTGACATCATCCCTTTCTCTCCTGGTGCCCTCCTCCTTCCGGGTCCCCTTTTCCAGGTATTGTTGTATGACTTCTTGTGTGTTAGGTAGGTTGGAGACCGGTTCCCTGGTGCTTTCTTTTGAGGGGGTAACCTACCCATTTGACGTAGTACTGTGAGGTCTTCTAGTGGAGGCGGTGTCTATGGATGTACTCTACTTCATATTTGGTTGAGCGCCCCTCTTGGATGGGTGGAGGGTTGGTCTTTATCTTTTGGTGGGGGAGGGAGGTTCCTTCTTTCTTGAATAGCAGTGATTGGTGGAAGACATTATGGATTTTCCAAGTAGGCAGCAGCTCTAGTTTGTACGCCACTTCTCCTATTTGCTCTACAATCTTGTAAGGGCCACAGCGGCAGTAGGCTAGCTTTCTGTTGGGTACGTGTAGGGGAACGTTCCGTGAGTCAAGGTAAACTTCATTGCCTATTTTCAGAGGTTTCCCAGGGACTCTTTTCTTGTCGGCAAACGCTCTGTAGGTCTTAACAGCACAGGTCAAGTTCCTTAGACAGGTTTCTTGGGTGGCATGCATTTGTTCAATCCAAGATCTTCCTGCTGTGTTCTGTTCCTTACTGCCAATGCTAGGGTCCCATGATGGATCAAACCCATAATTGGCCTTGAATGGGGACATTCCAGTGGAGGTGTGGTCTTTACTGTTGTATGCAAACTGGGACATGGGAAGCATCTCAGCCCAATTGTCCTGGTTGGCGTTGGCATAGCATTGGAGGTATTGTTCCGGGATTTGGTTGACCTGTTCAGTTTGTCCATCTGTCTGCAGGTGGTAGGAGGTCAACATGCAAAGTTTTATTCTAAGGTCTTTCATCACTTGGGTCCAGTAGTGAGAGGTAAATTGGGGTTCTATATTGGTGATGATTTCCTCTGGGGTGCCGTGTTGTGTTAAGATGCGGTTGTGGAAGTGTCTGGCCGTCTCAGTTGCCGTGCAGCGGATAGTGGTTGGAACAAAGTAGGCCATTTTGGTGAAACAGTAAACCATGACCAGGATTGCGTCAAAGGAATTTGAAGGGGGGAGCTCTACTATGTAGTCCATTGACACTGACTTCCAGGGGCCAGCAGGGATGTCCAGAGGTCTCAGTAACCCTTCTGGCTTAGAGAGATGTGTCTTGGTTCTTCTGCAGGTTTCACAGCTGTTGATGTAGGCAGCTACTTCTTTTTCCATGCCCGGCCATGTGTAGTTCTGTTTGATACTTGAGAGGGATTTGTGTCTACCTGGGTTGCCGGCCATCTCTGAATTGTGGTGGTCAATCAATACATTTGTTCAGGTTGGGCTTAGGGTACATAGATTCTGTTATGGAGCAGTAGGGTAATACCTTTCAGGGAGTACCCTTTCTTTGATTGATGGCATTCCAGGTCCTTTGTCAGGGCTTTGACTAACTTGACTGAGTAGGCTTCCTGTTTCTGGGCTTTTATCACATTGGGCTTTCTGGCGGCAAACTTTAAGTACTTCAGATGTATCCCTAGGCTAGCAGGGTCTAATAATGTGTGGGTGTTGCAGTCCTTGATTTCTGTAGAGAAGGGGGTCAAGTTGGCTCTCCTGCTCAAGGCATCTGGTACTATATTAAACTTTCCTGGCTTTTAGTCTATGGTCAAGGTATAGTTGGCTAGTTCCAAGGCCCATCTTGCTTGACGTTGGTTCAGCTGGTGTGGTTTGAAGAAGTAGACTAAGTTATTGTGTCCTGTCAGAACCTTTACCAGATGTTCAGTACCGCACAAATACCTGCGCCAGTGCTTCAATGTCTTCATTATGGCTAACATCTCCTTATTGTATATTGGGTAGTTCCCTTAGCTGGTAGCATCTTCTTGGAGTAATATGATACAGGATGTAGCATACCATCCCCTCCTTCCTGAAGAAGGACCCCACCCACCGCAAAGTTGGACGCATCTGTCTCTAGCACAAAAGGTTTAGCAGGGCCAGGCATGGCAGGAACCAGGGCAGAGGTGAAGGCAAACTTCAGGGTCTCAAAGGCAGCGGTGCACTCCGGGGTCCAGACAAAGGCAACCTTGTCAGAGCACAGGCGGGTCAGGGGCAGGGTGATGTGAGAAATTTTTTGGATGAAATCCCTGCAATAATTTGCCAGTCCCAAAAAGCTTTTAATTTCTTTTCTGCATTTGGGTACTGGCCAGGCTATTACAGCTTCTACTTTGTCCTGTGCCATTGAAAACCCACCAGTCTTCACCACATACCCCAGAAATTCAACTTCAGATTGAAAGAATTCACATTTCTTCAGCTTGGCGTGTAGGTTGGCCTGCAAGAGTTTCTCCAGTATTTGGTCAAGGTGTTGGAGGTGTTCCTCATGTGTTTTTCTGTATATGAGGATGTTGTCTAAATACGCCATGCAGAACTGGTCAATGTACTTGCCAAGGACAGAGTTGATCATCCTTTGGAAAGTGCTGGGGGCATTACACAACCCAAACGGCATGACCAAGTACTTGAACAACCCATATCTAGTTTTGAAGGCTGTCTTGTATTTGTCCCCTTCTTTGATTCTGATCTGGTTGAAGGCGTCTCTCAGGTCAATTTTTGAGTATACCTGGGCTCCCGTCAATACGTCACATAGGTCGTCAATGTTGGGGATGGGGTAGTGGTCTTTTATAGTGATATTGTTCAGTTTTTGGTAGTTTACTCAGGGACGCATTCCACCATCTTTCTTTCCTACAAGCAGCATGGGAGAGGAGCAAGGGCTTTTTGACACCCAGATAAACCCTTTTTTGTCATGTCCTCAAAGTATGTCTTCATTGCTGCTTGTTTGCAGTGATTGCAGCTGTATATGGGGCCATGATGGGGTTGGGTTCCAGGTAACAGGTCAATGGTGTGGTCATAGATTAAGTGACTGGGGGGCTGGGTGACTGCTTCCTCACTGAAGACGTGACTCTACTTCTCCAAGGGGGCAGGAAGACTTCCCACACTGGGTTCCATTCTCAGGGTCAGGAGTGTGTTGGGTTCCTTACTAGTTAGGCCCAACTGAAACAGCACCACATCAAAAAAATTGTCTCCCTTCAAGGTAACTGTTTGATTTGGCAGTTCAGAATAGCACTGTGTCTCTGGGACCAGGAGTCCCCTAGGATCAGGGGGTGAGGAAGCCCTTTCAGGATGATGGGGAACACTGGGTACAAGTTCCGCCCAATTTTCAGGGGCAATTTGGTTGCACACCTGAAGCCCAAGTCATGGGAGCTGTTTCCCATGATTACTTTGATGCTTTTGTTGGTGGCCTCCAGTCCAAGGTCCTTGGCAAGGGTGGCATTGATAAAACTCTCCTCTTCTCCAGTATCAAATAAAGCTCTAAAGTCATGGGATGTTGTGGATGTTTTTGCTTCAAGTTGGATAAATTAGTACAGTTGAGTAGAGGTGTTTATTTGTGCCAAGGAAACTGAGGGGTTACTCTTCTTGGGGCAAGCCTTGGTGAGGTGCCTGGGTTTGTGGCAATAGAAACACAAGCCTTCACAGTAGTGATGCTGTGGTTCATTGGGGAACATTCCTGATCTGCCGGGCGTTGGGGCTTGGCTCGTGCTCTGGGTGGAAGACGGGGTGCCTTCTTGGTTGAGGCTCAACCTTCTGCACAAGAGGAGTAGTTCATCTAGGCCAGGTGTAGGGGGGTGGTGCTTGAAGAGCTCCTTCAGGGAAGGGCAGGCTCCTTGGCGGTACAGGATGGCCAATAGCTTGTCCTCCAGTTGGGTTCTGGCTTTCAATTTCAGGAACTTGTCAGTGAAAGCTTGCAGCAAGCGTGGTCCTTGTTGGACATCCAGTAAGCTGATCAGGGCGTGGTGGCGGGTGTCTTGGTTGTTGCCTGTGGCCATTAGTTCACTCTCAAATTGGGAGTAGTCTAGGCAGAACTTGACGTCCTTAGCGGTTGCTTTCCCAAACCAGTCCAGGGCATTGCCAGAGAGAATGGAGGCTACTCCAAGGACTTTCTTGGTGTTGTTGGAGTATGAGTTTAATCTGGCTTGAAATGGAGGCGGAGGACTGGCATCACTCTTCTGGCTTCTTCTAGGGTGAGCTTCCCCATCTGGGGCATATTCACCCGGGTTGTGGTCTGGTTTACTATGACGTTCTGCACCTGAAAGTTTGGGGTTTTGGCTTTTACCTTTCCAGGAGGTGTGTCTTTCTGTTTGGGGTTGGTTTGGTGTTGGGTCACTGAGGTGATCAGGTTGGTAGCTAACTTGTACATATAGTAAGCTGAAATCAAAAAAATAGCATACAAGATGCCCCAAGAGTTATTAATATTTTGGGGCCCAGGTTACCATGTTTGAGGTAGATTGCCATAATGTCAGGGATCCAACCCGTGGGGGGTTCCTGAGAACTTGCAGCAGATGGTCTGCGGGCCCCGCAGGGAGAGCCCACCACAGGATTGGGGCCAACTTTAAAATATAAGATAACAATTTTCCAAGGACTGCCCAAGCTCCGCTTGTAGGCACCATGGAATCAATTAATCCAGTGAGGTTGATATACATCACCCCAAATACTTGGGTAAAAGTGGATTCATCAGTGGCAACAGATTCTTGTTGGCAGTTGGGCCGCAGGGTCTGGGGCGGCGTCATTGGAACCAAATATGCTGGCAGGAAATTTCACTTGTCTTGAAATAACAGAGGGGGCCAGATAATTTTGGTGCCTTCTCTGTAAAGGACTTCTGTCTCTCTAGTTCTAGCTTCAGGGTTGTGGATTAGGACTCCTCCAGAGTAAACTCCAAATACACTGGGTTGAGTGGGTACTTGGTAAAATGTACTGGGCCAAAGGGAGCTCCTGGTGGACGGTAAAGTTTTGGTGGCTGGTCCACAGTTTCTTAGGGTAGGTGAGCACAGGGAGCAGAGCCGCAAGGAGTAGACTGTAGATGAAGTAAAACTAATAACAAGTATTGTATGATCTGGTTGAACCAAAGGTTCATGTCAATTTATTGCAAGGATGGCAATGGGCATCTTCATGGCATCCCAGGGTATAAGTATGCCCATCTGTCATGGTAAAACTTTCACAAATTCTGTTGGCCCGGGTTTTCCTGATTACCAGGTCTTACCAGTCTTTGGTGGCATCAATTGTGGGGGTTATTTCATTGGCTGGTTTGAACTGAGGAAGCTCAAATTCCCTAGTCAGGTTGTGGGATTGGTTGTCTCTGGGTGGCCTGCATTCTATGGGAAAATTTTCTGTTTCCCCTTCTGTGCGGGCCCGAGTTATTTTGTAATTAGTGGCTGGGCCTGCCCGCTGATTGGCTGTAATATCAGGAACCCCCAGTGTGGAGAGTATTGGCATAGGTACATTTGGTTCATCAAGCTTAAAAGGGGGTTCTGAAGTTAAATCCTGTTCTAATTTGAGCCCAAAAACTGTGGGCAGCTGGGCAGCTGGCACTGCAGGCTCGCGGCCTGCAAGATGCTGGGGTTTGAGTTTTGTAGTTGGGGCTTTTTGATAAGCATAGTTGATAAGAGTTTGTCACTTGTGACAAATATTGCCTTAATTTTGTTAGTTAGTAGTACTAACTAACATCCAGAAATTTTATTATTTATCTTATATATATTCCAAGTTTATATAGGAAACTTTTCCCAAAGGATCTCATAAAGGTATTCATGAAAAATCTATAATAAAATGTAACAGCTTTATATATGTTCTTGGTAGATTTATTTGGTTTGTTGAGTATATACTTCTGGGAAGTATAATAAACAAAATAAAGGGGAAGATTAAGAAGAGAATTATATTTTATTGAATATGAATATAGCTTAATGTATAGTATCATGACAAGCCACATGTTGTCCATATACATCATGGAGGTCATGAGGTTTATCTGAGTAATGGTGCTCTTGATTCACGAGGCTTAATCAAGTTGTGTTCCATTTAGGACCTAGATTGAGGGATCCCTGTCATAGATGGTTAACTGATAAAGGTGCCACTGGTTTATTGACTGAGCGGTGAACCACTTGGTGAGCCGTTTGGTGATTTACTCAGGGTGTTAATTCCCCAAGAGGGAGTAATCAAAGATGTTGCGACATCTCCCCCTGGGGTGCTGGAAGGCAGAGCCTTGGGAACCTTATTAAGGGTATCTGGTATATGGGCCTGGTACTGATCCAGTTTGGTGTTAGGGACAGGGAGTCTTGAATTTTGTTGGTCTGCTCTTGTCTTACACAAACAAAGTCAATCATGGTGCATACGTTTTAGTTTGGTTCGAGCTCCAATCCCTTTGATGAGGTACATGTTATTGGGTTTCACCTCCATGACAATGCCTGGTCCGCACAACCCTGGGTCTAATTTGTGCTGGTTGTGGTTGACAACTCAGATCTTGTCTCCAACTTGGAACCTTTCTTATTGTAATGGGATTGCTTCATGTTGAACCCTTTGTTGTTCCATTGTCTCTTGGTCCTTTCTAGCTTGTAGTACTTTTGGGTCATTGCTGTCTGGAATCTTCTTGGGAAATGGCAGTCGTGGTCCCGTTGTAGTACTGACAAGTGAAGGTTTTTGGCCATAGACAAGTTCATAAAGGCTTTTGCCTGTATTGCAGTTGACTTGTGTTATGCAGACCATAAAAGCGGTTGGTAACATGTCAACCCAGGCTTTTGGATTGTTGACAGATAACTTACTGAGGGCTTCCACTAGAGAGCTGTTTAGTTGTTCTACGCGTCCATTTAACTGGGGGTGATATGGGCTGGCTGTGACGTGTTTTATTCCATTTTTGGTGAGGTATATGTTTGTGTCAATAGCTTTAAGTTCAGTGCCTCCATCTGTGATTAAGAGGTTGGGCTTTTCAAACTTAGCTATGATCTCCTTACCAATGAGCCGTCTCACGCTGTTGCCTTTATGCTCCTTTGTGGCTTGTGCTACGGGCCATCTTGTGGCATAGCCAATGGCTGTGATGATTTAAATATTGCCTTTGCTTTCACCAGACATAGGTCCCACAATATATAACAGTTATACCTTGAAGGGCTGTGTGATAGATACAGGTACTACTGATTTGGGTGGAGCTTTGGTTTGGGCGTACTTTTCACAGACCTCACATTGTTCTAGTACTTCTCTGATATCATTCAGCATGTTGGGCCACCAGTAGTGCAGCCTGAGATATTCATGCAAGTTTCTGCTACGGGTGTGTCCCAAGTCTCTGTGATAACGGAGGATTGTGTCAATCTTTTGTGTTGACTGGACGTAGGGTACAGTGTCATCATTTGGAAGGGTTTGGTGGAGGGTACCATATACGTTTTTGAACAGATGTTTGTTATTGAGGACTTTCTCTTGGATGTCCATTGGTGTACCATGTGAGAACCCCTCTTGGAAATTCTTCATAATTAACATGAGCCAGTTGGGGTCACCATTGGTGCGGAGGATGTGTTTATTGTATAGCCTTGATAGGGCTACTGCAGTAAGCATCTCTCTGCCTGATTTGTATTCAATTTGCATGGGTATCTCTGTATGAGACTTATCCATTTGGTTGTCTTCTTGACAGGTATTGTTGTGTTTTGAAGAATATCAACAACTTGTGGTTGGTGGGTACTTTGAACGTCTGGGCTCCTTCTAGGTAACATTGCCATTTCATAAGGCAGTGTATGATGGCAACCAACTCCTTATTGTGTATAGGGTATCTTTTTTGCCGTCCAATAGCTTAATGGATTTAAATGCTACAGGGAGGAAGTCTTTCTGGGCTGTTTGAATACAGAGGACTCCTCCTATGGCATAATCAGAGGCGTTGGTTTCTAGCTCATAGATACCCTCACAGTTTGGATATTGCAATATGGGGGCAGTAACCATGCACTCTTTCAGCTGGCAGAAATGTTTATCTCGTAAAGGTGTCCAGACAAATTTGGTTGTTTTCCCAATGATGGCTGATAGGGTAGCTGTTAGGGCGCCCCAGTCAGGGATAAACCTGTGTACATATGCTACCATTCCAAGGAAAGTGCAGAGCTTGCTCTTGTTTCTTGGGGCTGGCATTTCTGTTATAGCGTGTATCTTGTCTGGATTGGGCTTGATGCCATCCTTAATAATGATATGACCAAGGAAGGGAAGTTCAGTTGAGAAGAACTCACATTTGGATGGTTTGGCAATTAGTTGGTTTTCTTGCAGGGTAAAGAGGACTGCACGGACATCTTCCCAGTGTTGTTGTAGATTAGGACTATAGATGATGTTGTTGTCCAGGTAGATTATTGCTCTTTTCCCAACATGTTCCTTGAATACTTCATTAATAAAGGTTACAAAGGTACTAGGAGGATTTGTTATGCCAAAATTGAGTACAACACATTCAAATGATCTGTATTTAGTCCATAACGCAGTCTTTGGAATGTCTTAAGGTTTCACAAAAATTTGATGATAGCCTGCTGTCAAATCAATTTTTTGTGAAGATTTGGGACCCCCCAGGGTATCAAAAAGATCATCAATTAGGGGCAGGGGATACCTGTTTTTTATTGTGACCTTGTTGAGGGCCCTGTAGTATGTGAGTAGGCAGAGGCCTCCATCTTTCTTTGCCACAAAGAAGACAGCAGCACTAAAGGGTGATTTTGAAGGTCTGATGAGGCCTTTCTCGAGTGCTTTGTCAAGGTAGGCTTTCAGGGTGTTGTCTTCTTGTGGTGTGAGGCAGTAGATGGGTTGCGCCTTAGGCACGCTACCTTTTAAGTTGATCTCATGTTGTATAACCCAATCAGGGGGTATCCCAGGTAATGATTCTTGGAATACAGAGGAAAACTCATTGACTAGTTGGTCTCTAATTGGGTTCTGTTCGTGTTGAATTTCTGTGTTTTTGAAGTGGATGACTTCATACGTACACGTGCTCCAATTGATTTTGCTGATGTCAGTTTCTTTTTCTGTTTCAATGATATTTAAAAATATGTGGTCTCTCATGAGGGTGTCAAGGTGTGTCAGGTACATGTGATGGTGGACTTCTCCTTGCTGGATAGTGAGGGTGGCACTGTCCCAGTCTATGTGAGGTTTTGTCTTTTGCATCCAATCTAATCCAAGTATGATATATATTTTGGGATTGGGATGATAGGGCCACTAATTGTTGTTTGGACGTCTTCAATTTGGGCCCAGAAAGGTTTGGTCTCACAGGTAACTGGTGTGCTGTGGTTGTCTGCCATGATGACTCTTTTGATGTTACTTCAAATGGTAGGTAACTTCATGAGGTCTGCAAAACTCTTTTTAATAAGCTATTAATTGGCTCCAGTGTCAAATAGCGCTGTGCCCTGGTATCTGCAAAAATGGAAAGGATAGATAAGAAGTTTATTTCCAGATTGGGCAGCAAACAGGAGAGGGTTGCTGGAGGGAACCTGGATCATGGTGATGGAGTCCATGTCCTGTTCTCTGTACAAGTCTTGTGAAGAGGGAGAGGGCAGCTCGCCTAAGCACTCCCCTGATCTTTTCTTCCTCATTGGTATCTTCAGTGCTGGCCTGGTTGGCTTGTGCAGTGTGATTCCCGTTACAAGGTTGGGTACTGTTGGCTTGGTTGTTTTGCTTGTTGGGGCGAGGCTCTCTCTTAGCTGCAGGGTTTTCCTTGCACTTGTTGGTGGTGTGTAGATTTTCAGACTTCTGAGCTGCATATTTTTCTTCTAGGAACACATCCTTGAGGTTCTTGCAGCAGGTCATGTCAAACTGTCATCTGATATGTGAGGGAAGGCCATTGTAGAAGTCCAGGCGTGGTCCAGGTTCATCAAAATTGATGGTTCTGAGCGCACGGTCACGTAGTCCTTCATACACGGCAATGTATTCCTTGATGGTTCCTGTCATTTTAAAGGTTCAGAGTTTGGTCATGATTACTACGTCTGAATCCTTCATGGAGAACTTTTTGAGGAATGCGGCCTTGAACACTTCCCAGTTTTCCTTCTGGTCAGGGTGTTGGGCTAGCCATTTGGTAACAAGGCGCAAAGTGATCCCTGTGATGCGGAGGGCAACTTTGCTAACCCAGAGTCTTTAGGGGTACTCCACTTGTTTGAAATTGCTCTCAGTGCTTTTGATCCAAAGAGAGGGGTTCTTACAGCGTAGTCCTGCAAAGGCGCCAATCTCAGTGGTATGTAATCGTTGAAACACGATGTTGGGTATCTCAGGTTGTGTAGACGCTGTTGTGGCTAGCGTGGTAGGGAACAGACTGCAGGTTTTGAGGGCGTTGTACTGGTTGATGGGTACAAGGAGATTATTGTAGATGACAAGTCCAGGGGGGACGTCTTGTCCTACTTTGTAATCTCTCCAACCATTAGTGAGTGACATTGCTCGGGTTCTTTTCTTGGGAGGAATTTTTCCTTTGAGTTGGGTAGGTATGGATAACCTACCTGTGCTAACACTGTTGAGTATATACTTCTGGGAAGTATAATAAACAAAATAAAGGGGAAGATTAAGAAGAGAATGATACTTTATTGAATATGAATATAGCTTAATGTATAGTATCATGACAAGCCACATGTTGTCCATATACATCATGGAGGTCATGAGGTTTATCTGAGTAATGTTCCTCTTGAGTCACAAGTCTTAATCAAGCTGTGTTCCATTTAGGACCTGGATTGAGGGATCCCTGTCATAGATGGTTAACTGATAAAGGTGCCACCAGTTTATTGACTGGGCAGTGAATCACTTGGTGAGCTGTTTGGTGATTTACTTGGGGCGTTAATTCCCTGAGAGGAAGTAATCAAAGATGTTGTGACAGGTTGAATATCTCAAGTGAATGTTGTACAGTCACAAGTGTGATACGTCTCATCAACACAAAAGATTGACACAATCCTTCACTATCACATAGATTTAGGCCACACCGTTTGTAGAAATCTGCATGAATATTTAAGACTTTATTGTAACTGTTCTGTATTATCAGAGTTACACAGGGAAAATTATTGAAAACTAGATAATTATCTTTATTGATATATATGAATTATATAGCTGGGATGAATCATTAAAAAAGGAAAAATATCAGGATAATTTATCTGCTGCACTGAAAAGAGGTTGTATGATTCTTATAATGAGTGAAGCGCCAAATTGAGTTATTCACCAAGATAGAATTATCACTGATTTTTGTTGTTGAATTTAGTAATTTGAGTTGACTTCTACATTTGGCTACATGTCATGGGGAAGTTGGTTTGGAGGCCACAGATTCTCTTTTACAGAACCTTGATGGGGGGTCAACCCCAAAGTTTTGACAGCTTGCTAATGGTGTCCCAGCATACTGGACAGCATCAAAAAGGTGCTCAAACAATGCAAAGTATGTAAAAAGTATGCACACTCTGAGGCATCCCCCAAGTCTGTGATACCAGTATCAATCACCTAACTATCCAAGGTGTAGGCATTAGACATTGTGAGATTCATGCCAGGAGATAAAAAAAGCAAAGCATACATCATCTTATCATCAACTACACAACAAGATGGCCTGTGGCACAAGGTACAAAAGAATATAAATGAAATGATATGAAACAATTTATTGGTAAACAAATCATAGCCAAGTTTAGAAAGTCTGAACTCCTGATTACAGATAGAGGAACAAAACTCACCATCATTGATAAAAATGTCTATCTTGCCAAAAATGAAATAAAGCATAAATTTGCCAGTCCCTATCACCCACAAGACAATGAGAGAGCAGAACAACTAAACAGCTTGCTAGTGGAAGCCCTCAGTAAGTTATCTGCTAACAATTCAAAGGCCTGGGTTGACATGCTACCAACAGCACTTATGATGTACAGAACACAAGTTAATTGCAATGCAGGCAAAAGCCCATATGAACTTGTCTATGGGCAAAAGCCTGCTCTTGTTAGCACTTCTGTAGTTCCACGCTTACCTCTACCAAAAAAGGTACCAGACAGCAGTGACCCCAATGTACAACGTGCCAGAAAAGCCCAGGAAGACATGGGGAAAAAAGGGTTCAGAGCGAGTCAATCCTGCTACAATAAGAGAGATTCCAAGTCGAGGATAAAATTTGGGTAGTCAACCAAAATCAACACAAACTGGACCCAGGACTGAGAGGACCAGGCATTTTCATAGAAGTCAAAAACAGCAATATCTATTTAATCAAATGTATTAGTGCTTAAACAGAACTCAAGCACATGCATCACAACCAACTCCGCCTCTGCAAAGTAAGGACAGCACAGTGTAATTCCTGACTCCCGGTACCCAACACCAAACTAGATCAATATCAAGCTTGTATTCCCAACACTCTTAAGAAATTCCTAAGGTTCCACCTTCTAGCACCCCAGGGGGAGATGTTGTAACATAAATTATTACTGTCTCTAAAAAGTAATTCCTTAAGTGATTCTCTGATTAATAATTAAGTTGGTGGTACTATTATCAGCCTCCCATATTTTACAGGGACCAAACCTTTAAAGTCCCAAATGAAACATTACCTGGACAAGCCCCATGAATACTATGATGTACATGGACAGCATGTGGCTTCCAATGATACTATATAATACTCTAAACTCATATCAATAAAGTACCAGTCTCTTCTTATCCTCCTTTATTTTGTTTTATATACAGTGGCCCAAAAAATACCCAGCCAGCAACATTTTAAAGAAAAAAAGTAAATTTCAATAAATGAAATTTGCTATAAAAAGCTTGAGCAGATGCACTGCAGATTTTTACACAAGTATGGTGTTTAAAAATGTGAAAATAAATAAATAGGAAGAAATTTTAAAAATAATTCAAAAATATTTAATAATAAGAGCTGTGCCTTTAAGTAGATTAAAGCACATACAGTGAATACAAGACAGCACTTCTTATTCAAACTTACCTAGATTATAAAATTGGGGTTATAGAATCTTTTGCACAGAAAACATGATTAAAACAAGAGAAATACCTGAGTTTATTTGTGGTTGAGTTGTACAAGCTAAGGAAATAGGTTTATCCTATAGAAATATAGCCAAGGAACTCAAGATTGGCAAAGAAACTACCCAAGAAATTTATCTCAAGTTTCAGGAAACTAACTCAGTGAAAAATTGCCTGAGATCAGGTCGTTCTAAAAAGACTACTGCTCAAGATGATTGGCCTATTGTTAGATTAGTTAAGCAAAATCAATTTATAACTGCCAGTCAAATTAAGGAGACTATCAAAAATACCTTAGAAATTGATATCTCTGAGGCTACTGTTTGCAATAGACTCCATGAACTGGATTACTATGGCCGTGTTGCAAGAAAAAAACCTCTTATAACTCCATACAATAAAGCCAAAAGATTAGCCTTTGCTCATAAGTATGTTAAATATCCTATATCCTTTTGGGAAAAGATGATTTGGTCTGATGAGACTAAAGTTCAGCTCTGTGAATCTTAGAGACACCAAACTGTCTATCTCAAAGCTGATGAAGCTTATAAAATTGAGTGCTTAAACCCCACTGTTAAAAATGGACGCCAGGGTGTCATGTTTTGGGGCTGTTTCACAGCCAACACAAGAGGGGAAATCCAGCCAATCAGTGAGAAGATAAATGCTGATGTTTACAGAAGAATCCTTGATTAGAATCTTCATCCATTTATGAAGGATCTGCAAGAACCAGCCAGTTATATCTTCATGCAAGATAATGCTCCTATCCACAAATCCAAGAAAGCCTTAAAATACTTGGATGATAAACAGATTTTTTGTTTGGATTGGCCTCCTCATAACCCAGATTTGAATCTCATTGAACATCTTTGGGATGTGTTAAATCCAAATTGCCAAAAACCTCTAAACAATCCATTATGAATCTTAAATTTGGAGTAGCAAAAGCATTGAAAGAAATTCCTATGGAAACTTTAAAGAACCTAGTCCATTCTATGCCCAGAAGACTTGCTGCTGTGATTGAAGCAAAAGGTTGTCCTACAAAGTACTAAGTCCATAGTATATTCAGCTTTGAAATCTATTATTATTTTATATTAAATATTCATATTTTTGAAATCTTTTTATTTTTTCTTCCTATTTATTTAATTTTGAGTATTTATATACCATACTTGTGTAAAAATCCGCGGTGCATCTGCTCATACTTTTTATAGCAAATTTAGTTTATTAAAATTTACTTTTTCTTTCTAGAATGCTTCTGGCTGGGTAATTTTCTGGGCCACTGTACTTCTCAGAAGTATATACACAACATTTTATAAAAAATCAAACTTAAATTTAAAAGAATCAAAATAAAACGGATTTTCTGTCTGCAGCTTATTGCTAATCTCAATTTTATCAGAATTCCTCATATAATTGAGTCAGAAGTAATCCAGATCACTGCTTTGTAATAAAGCAGCCACTGACTCAAATCTATCACAATCCTAGTCTCAAAGGGTTTGCCGTATCCAGTACAGCACTGTAACGTTTTTGACAAAGAAGCGTCAATAACCTGATTAGTTGCACCAGTTGCAACCAACAAGAGACAAGGCGGGAATAAGAGGAAAGATTTATGAAAATACATTTTATTAAAGCAATCTTGATTGAGCTTATATAGCTGCTCAAATGCACGCTTGGCAATTGAGGTGAAGTTCCTTGCATTTGCATAGCTGCAAGGTTTAAGTCACAATATAAACTACATTGGATAGGGAACTAAATCCATCATTTCTATGAATAGAACATGATGTGGATTACTTCTGGGTATTGCATTGTTTAACGGTCAACTTCAATTAAATGAAGTTAACTCCATTAACTTCATCAGCACTCTATGGCCCAAGCGTGGTGGAGCTGGTGATTTTTACAGCTGGCAAGGGTATGATTCGATTATTTTCAGGATCGACTTCCAAATGCTAGATAAGACTAGTGCAATATTAAGGTTATTTGGTTAGGCATTTGATTACAATCGAATTAAAATGGGTAACTTGATTGGGTGAAACTGAGGAGCTACGTTGGTGTGTCAGGAGACCTGAAACATAGAGTCAGCTGTAGTTTATGAACATTTGATGCAAATCCAGTACGACGATAAGCCAACTGAATTATTTTATATTAACACACATTGCTTGGATACTAGCCAGCTGCACCACTTCCCCCTCCCCGCGATAACACTCCCCAATTATAAACTTGAGCTGAGCGAGAGGCTCGGCTTGATTTAAACCAGATTCCTTTGATTTATACTTTATATTGAGTTTAAAGCTCGGAGTACTGATACCCCTTTACAGCTCCACGCTCAAGACTAGACTGTAAATAAAATACATAAAAGCAGCCTTCGCTGAAACCACCTAAACCATTTCCACTGAAACTTGGAATAGCCTTATCCGAAAGTAAACCAACATTCCTCTACTGATCCACTCCAGCGGAAAGATACCAATTTATCATGATTTAGAGCACCACAGCAATCCCATTTCCCCCTAGAACAAGGATGGTATCAGCCATGTAACAGAATATAAATCAGGTTTCATGGCGCCAAAACGCTACCAAGGCTTTCAGTTACATCTGAGAAAACCAGGGATTCTGATTCAAGCTTACAACAAATCACGTTTAATGTGACGCTGATCTACAACTAATTTTCCATCAAACAGATAGCAAACCAGTGCCAGAACTTTTTAATACAATTTATTATAGGTTCAATCAATCGCCTCGCTTTAATCGTATAATAGAAGCTTTATTAAACATTAAAGCCCTGAACCAGCATTACATAATCTTTAAAGCAATCCTGCCTTTTTAAATCCAAACCGGAATTGAAAGAGTAGCTACAACACAGCTACTTGCTGTTATGACCAAAGAACACATCACATCCAATTTGCTTTATTTTCGTCAATAAACTTAATTTAACCAATTATTTTCGGTTTACATTTTTTTAAAACAGAGGCTTTTTAATAAAATTAGCAACCCGTTTTTCAAAGTATGAAATAAGAGACTGTGAGACAAAAGTAAAACTCAGTTTCATATCCAAAGCTGATATCACCAGGGGACAATGCCTCATATAAATAAAACATTCCTATTTTAGTTGTAAGCAGAAAATTTATAGGCAATATACTGTAGATCTAGAACTTGTTGGGAAAAATGTGGGATTGTCAAACCCAAGAACCAAATTTCAAATAATAAAAGCAGTGAGCTAGAAATAAAGTTAATTAAGGGTCATCTTAAAAAGGAAGCCAAAAGATCCATCGTGGATTCAAGCCAATTTTTTTAGGAATCACTGTCATTATTGAATAATTACCCAGCTTTATTTTAGAAGAGATAAAAATTGAATGTGTCGAGTATGTACTTCTGGGAAGTATATAAAACAAAATAAAAGAGAAATTAAGAAGAAAATGATACTTTATTGAATATGAGCTTGGAGTATTATATAGTATCATGAGAAGCCACATACTGTTCATGTACAACATAGTAGTCATGGGGCTTATCTAAGTAATTGTTTCTCTTAGGTCATGAAGTCTGTCTGAGTAGTGTTTTTTTAGAACTTGAAAGGTTTAATTCCCGTAATTGACAGGCAATTGATAAAAGCTGCCAACTTAATGATTAGTTGGGAAATCACTTGGGAATTACTTTCCCAAGAGAGAGTAATTGTAGATTTTGTGACATCTTCCTCTGGGGTGCTGGAAAGTGAAACCTTGGGAATTTTCTTGAGAATGTCGGGGATTTGGGCTTAGTATTGATCCAGTTTGGCATTGGATACAGGAAGTCTGGAGCTTTTTTAGGCTGTTCTTGCTTTACACAGGCAGAGTTGGTTGTGATGCATGCGTTTCAATTAAGTTCAAGCCCCAATTTCTTTGATAAGGTAGGTGTTATTGGGCTTGACTTCCATGACAATGCCTGGTCTGCGTAACCCTGGGTCCAACTTGTGTTGATCATGGTTGACTACCCAAATTTTATCCCTGACTTGGAATCTCTCTTGTTGTAGCGGGATTGTCTCTCTCAACCTTTTTTTCTTGTTTTCTTGGTCTTTTCTAGCGCGCTGTATGTCAGGGTCATTGTTGTCTGGCAATTTTTTAGCTTAAGATAACTGTGGTCCTGATGTAGTGCTAACATTGCGGTTATTGAACATAGACAAACTTTTATGAGTTTTTGCCTGTATTGCAATTTACTTGTGTTATGCACACCATTAGTGCAGTTGGTAGAATGCCAACCCAGGCCTTTGAATTGTTAGCAGATAGCTTACTGAGGGCCTCTACAAAAGATCTGTTTAGTCTTTCAACTCTTCTGTTTACCTATGGGTGATAGGGGCTGGCTTTGGTGTGTTTATTCCTTTTTTGGCAAGGTATATGTTGGTATCAATGACTTTAAGTTCATTCTTCTGTCCATGATTAGGAGGTCAGGTTTCCCAAATTTAGCTATAATTTTCTTGCCAATAAACTGTCTTACATTATTTCCTTTGTGATTTTTTTATATCTTGTGCTACAGATCATCTATTTGCATTTTGAATGGCTGTGATAACGTACCTATTGCCTTTTTTACTGCTGGGCATTGGTCTCACAATATACAGTGACCACACTTTGAATGGTTGTGTGATTGGCACTGGCATTACTGACTTGGGAGGTGCCTTGGAGCGGGCATACTTTTCACAGAATTTGCATTGGTCTAGTACTTTCTTGATGTTATCCAGCATATTGGGCCACCAGTAGTGTGTCTTGAGATATTCATGAAAGTTTCTGCTACAGGTGTGTCACATATCTCTGTGGTATTAAATAATTGCTCCAATCCTTTGTGTTGACAGGGCGTAGGATACAGTGTCATCATTTGAAAGTATTTGGTGCAGAGTGCCATGTACATTTTTGAACAGATGTTTATTCTTGCAAACTTTCTCTTGGATTTTCATTGGTGTACCATGTGAGAACCCCTCTTGGAAATTCTTCATAATTAACATGGGCCAACCAGGGTCTTCATCAGTGCATAGGACATGTTTGCTGTATAGCCTTGACAGGGCATCTGCAGTAAGCATTTCTTTGACTGGTTTATATTCAATTATCATGGGGTACATTTGTATAAGGCTCATTCATTCAGCTTATTGTCTAGATAGATGTTGTTGAGTCTTAAAAAACACCAATGAATTACAGTTGATTAGTACTGTGAACATCTGTGCACCTTTCAGATAGCACTGCCACTTGATTAAACAGTGGACATTAGCTACCAGTTTTTTGTCATGTATTGGATATCTTTGTTTGCCATCAAACAGATTTCTTGATTCATATTCTTCAGAGAGGAAGTCTTTTTATGTAGTTTGAACAAGCGTGTTGTGACAGGCGGGATGCCAAAAGAACAAAGCTGAGCTACGCCTGCTTTGCCCTTTTATGGCATCCCACCTGGGTACGCGTCCAGGTATCCTAGCTGAATTTTTTTGTTTTTTAGATTAGCTAACTTTTTTAATCTTTATCTTATACTATATCTGGTAAAAGTAAAGGTGTGTCAGGAGGCTGCCAAAAGAGCAAAGCTGTGCTACGCTAAGCTTCACTCTTTTACAGTAGCCAACTGGTATGTGTTTCCAGTTATAGCTAGTAAAACACATTTAATGATGGCTGCCTGATGGTATGTGTTTCTAGTTATAGCTGGTAAAAAGTGTTTAATGATGGCAACCTGCTGGTATTTGTTTGCAGTCTATAGCAGGTAAAAGGGAACATATTTCAGGCTGGCTGCCAAAAGAACAAAGATGCACTACACTCAGCTTCACTCTTTTACGGCAGCCCGCTGGTACATGTTTCTAGTCCATAGCTAATAAAAACTATGATTGAAGAGGGGTGTGAAGTTATATCTTTTGGACTTTAATTTTTTTGGCTTTTTAATGATCTTTATCATAAAAGTTTGAGTGAAAAGCCATGAGTGATAGCAGCCTGCTAGTGTGTGTTTCTGGTCTCATACCTGGTAAAAAGCTATTTAAAGATGGGGGTATCCTTATGTTTTCTTGGAAGCAATAATTTTGATTTTTCATTGAAATAATATCAGAAATTGATGAGTATATAAATTTGAGCAGTGAGAAGTATAACAAAAGGGAAAAGCTATGCTAGCTCAGCTCTATTATTCACAGCTTCACACTGTTATCTTTTTCTTCTTCTCTATCAGAAATGGTTTTTTTGGTTCAGGATGTCTTTTTTAAACTTATTGACTATTCTGGTTGTTAAAAGATGATTTAATGATATCTAAAGTAATTTTCAATATAAAAATGATAGCTTTATTATGATTGCTACTTTTAATTAGAGAAGTATGGGTGTATGCTTTGTAGATAATCTATTATACTATTATCAAGGCTTTATTAGAGGTTTCTACCTTTTATTATGCATTATATTTTGACATTTAAGAGACTGGAGATTAATTAAAGTTCTTTTAAGAGCTATTGAGATACACAGACAAACCTGAACATATAACACCAAGTTTTCTCACATAAAAAATCAACAATTTATACATGTTAAAAATAAAATTAGCCCACTTAAGATTTGTTTTGTGCATAACTTCTGTGTGCTCAGCACTTGGTCTTGGTTGTCTATCTCAACAGCTCTGAAAACTTCAGAATTTTTATCCACATTGTGAAACTGCAGCCCTTTTAAATTCTTTATTTTCAGTATATATTTTGAACTCCAATGGACATTAAAATACCAATATTAATAAAGATCAAGTACATGTTATAAAAAGCTCTTTTGTTCCTGAACCATTATTTTGTAGTTTATAGGCTTAATATATTCTTTTTGTAGCACATCTTTTTACTAAGATACAGTCTTTATTTGTTGGTTACTGCATATTTTATTTATTAACATACTGATATCAATTTCTTTTTACATATATGTTAATTCTATGTGGTACTCTGATTTTTGATATCATTATTTCCTATTTTTGATAAGATAGTGTTTGATTTTGTAGATCTTTTTAGTAATATAATGTGTTGTTATTTCAGCTTCATAGCATTTGATTTGATTACATTTTATTTTTGTTTGTTCAGTACTCTCTGGTACAATAGTGTTTTTGATTTTAGCAGAAAACATCATAAAATGAAGCCATTATAGTATGGTCTAAAAATTGATTATTTATGAATCACTAATATATTTTTGTTATCTCATAAAATTAATTAATTATGGTGGTCTTTTAAAAGAGGAACCCTCTAATTTTATGAGCAGATGAAAGTTAAAAGATCTATAGTAGCTACTATATATGATATTTAAAGTAGTTTATGTGGTGCTGGAGTTTTGCAGATAAGGGTGAAATAAAAATTATTATAAATGTTCTATTCAGGTGAAAAAGATTTCAAGTAGAGTCAGGACACTCTTGTTTTTTTATAATAAGACAAAACTTGACTATAACACCTAAAATATGAAGATTAATTAGAAGTTTTTCAAGCAAATTATAATTTCTTGGTATAGAACTTAAAACTAAGTAACTTTGAAATATGTATTTTAGTATTTATTAATCATATAAAAATAAAATAAAACTTAAATACAAAGATATAGCTAATAAAAGTTTAAAGCAATAAATTCAAAGAGATACCTTAATAGTAAAAAGTTGAATTTGGGTAAAAAAGAGCTAGTTGGATCAAAAAAAAACTAATTTAGACAAACAGTTTTTTTAATAAAATATCTGTTTACTCTAAAAAAAATTACCCACCCCAGGATCTGCTATAGGAAGAAATCTGGAGCTTGAAATTAAGGTTCTTAGTTTGGAAAATATGACTTACCTAATCCATGATCTGCTGCAGCGGGAAATTTTGTGCGTTCTTATAAAAAGGTTAGTAAGTTAGTAAAAAGCTTACCCAGCCCAAGATTTGCTGCAGTGAAAACTGGGCATTTTTAAAAAATGCTAGTAATTAGCAAATTCACTTACCAAACCAAGATCAGCTTCAGGGTAAAAATCTGGGTTTTCTTAATCCAGGTTAGTAAATTTGGTAAAAATAACTTACCCACTGTTGCGGTGAACGCATTCAAACAACTGTTATTCAAAATCCATAAATCCCCAATCTACCCTTTAAATAGATGAACCGTGCAAATAAAGCTTTATCTCTTGGTTGATTAATTATTACCAATTTTACATATTTGTTGTTCACCACAACAAAATTTTGGAGGTCATTCCATTCACCAAACTTGTATTGCTGTTTTTGTGTTGTTGCCTGTGTGCCTGTTGTTTGTTGCAATGTCTGCTTCCGCGCCCCCCCCCGTTTGTGCTGTTGAATCTCCCGCTTGGGCTCCTGCTGCTCTGCCCTTGCTGTTCCCCCCTGCCCCTTCTGTTGGCAACCCCTTGTCTAAGTTCTTGGTTGCTCAGCAACTTCCTCACTTCAAGGAGAATGGGTATACTGCTTGGCTGTATACTTTTGAGGATTATGCTGAGCAATTCAAGCTCTCTGACGAGGACTGCCTCCATGAGGTCAGCTGTTTTCTCCTGGGGGAAGCCTGTGTCTGGCATCAGGATGTTCAGGTTGCCACCTGGGCCAATTAGAAGGCCCAAGCTAAGCTCTGTTTTGCCAAATATGAACCCAATGCCATCCACCAGTTGGGCCTGTTGAAAATGGTGCACTTTAAATCCTCGCGCAAATTTTTGAATACATTTCAAAAAACCGCTAACAAGGCTTTGAAGCAACACCTCAAAACCAAAAGTTCCTCTGACTGCAAGACCACTGTTGAGAATTTCCACAGCCTTGTCTCCATCCGCGCATTTGTGAACACCCTTACCCACTCCTACTCTGCCATGATTCAGGCTGCCAAATCCAATTTGTTGGAGGCAATCACCTTGGTCTGTGACAAGTATGACATCTGGGTAGAACGAGCCACAGATGAGCATGCCAAAGAAAATTCTGAATAGAACCCCTTTGCACCGGTTCACAAACAGAATAAGTCTGAGAAAATTGCCCAGGAGGTCAAGGCCCACCTTGAGGATTTGAACCGCCGTTTTGACGCCATGTTCATGGCACAAGAGCAAGGACGCCAACCCAGCACCAATCCCCCCGCACCTTTCAAAGAGATTGTAACCGTCCATATAACCCCTGTTGTTACAACTGCTCTGAGGTGGAGCACATCTCCAAGGATTGCACCACGCCCTGCTCCATCTGTAAGGAGCCATCCCACTCTAACTTCATTTGTGAGTTTAACCCCATTAACCATGACCACAAACCTCAAGGGTTGATGATGGCTGAACAAAACTATGAAGCAAAACGCACCCTCTCCTCCTCTGCCACCCCTCAGCCTTTGAATAAAAAATCTACCCTTGAGTACATCATTGACCCTGATGGGCCCAGTTTCCCATTTACTCAGATCCATAAGCGTCAAGTTTGCTCCCAAGGCCCCTCCCCAGGTTGCAAACTTACACCCCCACCCATGAAGCGTACAGACCTTGAGGACGCGCCGGCTCCATCTGTGTTCCCCCCCTTGCTCATGGTGAAGCTGGGGAAGATTTGGACCATTCCAGTAGCCTAAACCCACCCCGCAAACCCCCATCCTCCCCCTTGCCACCCCGCACATATGTGTGCGACAGCAAGTGGAACCCCTGCCACCCTAATAGATTTGTTAGCTTGGAGATTGAAGATGATTTGGAAAATGAGGATCATTATCCGTGCTTACCTGACCTCAACAAATATATTCTGTTTGAGGACAACCCACATTACAATATTGTAACCGTGGAGTCCGTCCCCAAGTCCCCACACAACGAGGGTGGGTATTCCAACTTATCTTCCAAAACGCCCTCCCTGGAGGCGTCCCCTGCATGTGCGGCAGCCTGGGAACACAGGGCCACTGGCCAGGAAAGCAAGGACAAAGGCTCAACAGCTTTTGGGGGCCACCATTGTAGCCACCCTAGCCAATTGGGCCCTGCAATGGTGTCCCGGGTGAATTCCCCTGGGTTAGGGCCAATCGGGTTCCTTAATACAATTGGGGAGGGATGCACACGGCTTATTGTCAGACCCTGCTGATTTGGGTGAGCCAATCAGCTCTGGTTGCAGCAACAAATTTAATGCGCTTTCAGCATTGTACAATGTTGTCTAGGGCAGCCAGCCAATCATTTTGCAGGCCCACCAGGATACCAGGGACCCAGCCGCATTGTCCTACCCTGGGAATTTGAATCAACCAATCAGATTGCACGCCCCTCAGGATGCCATGGCACAGCGCGTGTTGTACAACCCACGTGATTTGGCCCAACCAATCAACTCCTCCGGCGCTACATGCAATTATATGCATATGGCTTCAAGTGAGTTCTCTAATTTAGACAAGCCAATCACGCCCAACGACACTATGGAAGTTGACTCAGCCAATATATTGATAAATGATTGCAATTTAGCTGGGCCAATCACACCTGACAATGCAATGGATGTTGACTCACCAAATGTGTTGATAAATAAATGTAATTTGAATGAGCCAATCAAACCCCTTGACGCCATGGAAACTGACACACCCAATGTATTGTCCAATAATTGCAATTCAGATAGGCCAATCAAACCTGGCACAGCTGGCGCAAAATTTGCTCATCCTGACCAAGCTGGTTGTCCTAACCCAGGCCATTCAATCAGATCCTGTGATGCCAAGAAAACCAATGCACCCAATTTATTGTCCAATTATTGTAATTCTGATGGACCAATCAGACCTGGTGCAGCTGGCGCAAAATTTAATCATTCTGACCAAGCTGGTTGTCCTACCCATAGCCAACCAATCAAACCCTGTGATACCAAGAAAAAAAATGCACCCAATTTATTGCACCATTATTGCAATACAGACAAGCCAATCAAATCTGGCGCAGCTGGTGAAAATTATACCCATACTATTCCAAGTCAATCAACCAGGTATAAAAGGGATCCCCACTGGCCAAGCCAGTTTTCATCTGACTCTTCTGAGCCACTGGATACCTTCCACATGCCACCAGAATGATTTGACCCATTCTTGGTGGCAATCAACCAGCCTAGAATGAATGGTAAGTCCCAGGTAACCCCAGATGCAAAGCAACCCCCTCCCAAGTCTGGCAGGAAGCATTGCAACCCCAACCAATCAGATGGACCAAAGGAGAGACCTGGCCTCTCAGCTGTGAAGATCCTGTGCCAGCTGATGATGACCATCTCCCTCAAAGACCTGTGCACTGAAAGCCCCAAGTTTTGCCAGAAGATGCACCAGGCCATATCTGCGCTACGCCCTGGGAAATATGAAGCCCTTTTCCTGACAGGCACAGGCGCCCCAAGAACCACAGGTACTGTAAACGGCGTACACACTTCTATAATCTTGGACGGTGGCGCTTATAGCAACATTATCTCCAAGATGTTCCTGGAATCCCTGCCTCAACCAGAGGTAACCTCATCTGACGTCAGCTTCATCTTTGCCAATGGGAGCTGCACTACTGCTCTTGGCAAGGCCATCAAGTTGCGCTTGTGGTTGGGAGGTGTCTTCAGTACCATTGAGGCCGCCATTGTTGACCACGACCAGTATACCCTGCTCCTTGGCCACAAAACTATGAGCAACCTGAGTGTAACCACCCGGTTTGTGGACAACAGATGGACACTTGAGCACAATAATGAATTAATTGATCTCAAGGTAATATTTGACAGTCCTACTGGCCCTTCCTTCCTTTGCAAACCTTTAGCTGCCCAAATCAAGGACAACACCTGGTTGAACAACGTCCAGCAAGCTCAGCTCCAGGAGGTGATCTCCGCGTAAAGCTCTCACATTGTCTCTGACTACAATGACCTGCCTGAAGTACCCAGATTCTGCCACAAGATTGATACTGGTGACGCCAATCCTGTAGCTTCCTGGTTCTACTGCCTTCCTCAGTCCAAGGAGGAGTTTTTACAAAATGAAATCCTCAAGCTGCTAAAGCAAGGTATGATCCGCCCCAGCAAGTCTCCATGGGCTTCCCCCATTGTGGTTGTACCCAAGAAGGGCAACAAGCTCCGCATGTGTGTCAACTACATCCCACTGAACAAGGTAACTATATCTGACCATTATCCCCTGCCCCGCATCTCAGATATCTTGGCCTCATTTGGTGGTTCACAGTGGTTCTCCAATATTGATCTTTTCAGCGGGTTCCACCAGATCCTTGTTGAAAAGGCCGACCAACCAAAGACCGCCTTTGTCACAAAATGGGGACAGTATGAATACATCCACATGCCTTTTGGCCTGAAGGGCGCCCCTTGTACCTTCCAGCGCATTATGAACAGAGACTTTGAAGGTCTTATTGGCAACTTTGTTACTGTCTATCTAGATGATATAACTATCTACTCCAAGACATTCAACAAGCACCTGCAACACCTGAAGCTATTCCTGGACCGTATCAAGAGCGCCAATCTGAGTGTGAATGCCGAGAAGTCCATCCTGGCTGTTCAGCAACTTAAACTCTTGGGACACATGGTCAATGCCTTTGGAAAACACCCTGATCCTGACAAGTGTGACACAATCACAAACTGGCCCACACCCACCAATGCCAACCAGGTGTCATCTTTCCTTGGGTTGGTAGGGTACTACCATCAGTTCATCAAAGACTATAGTGAGTTGGCTGCCCCTCCCTTCAATCTGACACACAAGAAGAAGCCGTTCAAGTGGGGACCCCCTGAAGATGACGCTTTCAAGGCTGTTAAGGCTGCTATCACTTCTGATGCAGTCCTTGCTTACCCTGATTTCAACTGTGAGTTCCACATCTTTTCAGACGCCTGCACCAATGCAGTGGGCGCAGTACTATGCCAGGAAATAAACAATGTTTTTAGACCCATCAAGTTTATGTCTAAAAAGTTTATACCTGCCGAGTACAACTACACTATATATGAAAAAGAGGTCCTGGCGGCAATCAAGGCTCTTGAAAAGTTCTGCTATTATGTTCTGGGTCACCCTCTAGTCATTCATACTGATAACTGGGCTGTCAAGTTCATCACCAATGCATCTCTCCCTTGCAGTCATTGCATGCGCTGGCTCTTGGAACTTATGGAGTATGACTTTGAGATTGTGCATATTCCCGGGAAGCTGAACTCTGTTGCTGATGGCCTGTCCCGTCAGTTCTGTTATTGGTCAAAAAATTGACTTATGAACCCCCTCTGGCTCAGTTCAAGGACATGGCCCAGCTACGCGCATCACTTGTCACGGAAGCTGATCTACGCAAGTTCTTTGTCTACTCAACCAAGTACACTGTGATAGGCAACACATTGTTTAAAAAGACAGATAATGGGCTCCAGGTGATCCCACCCAAGGAGGAAAGAGAGAGTATCTTGATGGAAGCACACAATGGCGCTGGACACTTTGGCTGGGATGCTACTATAGCGCGCCTCAAGGAGACCTACTGGTGGCCAGGGATGTATACAGATACCTATAACCACACCTGCAGCTGCATGAACTGCCAATGGTTCAGTAAGAAGATTGTGCATACCAAGCCTGTGGAACCTATTGTAGTTGACAAGATATTTGAACTTTGGGGTATCAACTTTGTTGGGCCCCTACCTCCTTCAAAATCTGGAAAAACTTACATCCTGGTTGCTACTGAGTACCTCTCCCGTTGGCCTGTTGCTCAGGCTTGCAGCAATAACTCTGCCATGACTGCAGCATCCTTCATCTACAACAGCATTGTGACCCATTTTGGCCCTCCAGCTACATTATTATCTGATCAAGGATCCCACTTCAGAAATTTCATGGTAGCCAACTTGACAAATAAGGTGAACACTGTCCACAAGTTCTCCACTGTGTACAACCCTCATTGTAATGGCCTCACTGAGAGATTCAACCACACATTAGTTGAATTCCTTGAGAAGACCACCAAGTTCCAGCCATCTACTTGGGAAGCCATGTTACCCTCAGTCCTCTGGAACTATTGCACCAAGGTCCACAACACTATCAAGATGACACCGTTTGAAGCCATGTTTGGAACTAAACCCAACCAAACCTGCGTTCTCAAGAAGGTGAACCAGCACTGGGACTCAAAAGACTGTGAGCAAACCCGCCACCAAGCTAAGAAGAACCTATCTGCCACTGCCTCTAAGATCACAGCTGCTCAGCAGGAGATCAGCCACCGCGTACCCAAGTTCAAGATTGGCCAGCAAGTCTTAAAATTCAATAGTGCTTTGAACACCACCCGCTCTAAGAAGTTCAAAGTTAAATGGAAGGGCCTATACACCATTTATGCCATAGGAAAACATCACAACTACTTCCTTGAGAACACTGCAGGATTCCAATACCCCCTCTCTGTCAGCGGCAGCCACTTGAAGGCATACCAAGCTTAGAATGAAAGAGGAAGTGTTGCGGTGAACACATTCAAACAACCATTATTCAAAATCCGTAAATCCCCAATCTACCCTTTAAATAGATGAACCGTGAAAATAAAGCTTTATCTCTTGGTTGATTAATAATTACCAATTTTATATATTTGTTGATCACCACAACACTACCCCAAGATCTGCTGTGAACTAAGTCAACCTAAAAGAGAGGAAGGTTAGTAGTTTGAGTGAAATGATTACCTGAAATGAAGCTTGGCTAAAAAATATTAGTTAATCAAAACAATACTTACCTACCCAAGATCTACTTTAGGGCAAAAATTTGGTTTTTTAATCTAGGCTAGTTAATTTAGGTAAATAAGCTTACTTAAACTTAATCTTCTTTGGGGTGAATGTCCTTTTAAAAAGAAAGAAGGTTAGTAAATTGGGTGAAATGCTTACTTGAATTCAGCTTTGATTCAAATCTCCAACTGATTAGTTTTTTTTAAAAAAACTTATTACCTTTTTAAATTAATGTTAGCTTCAAACTTTTAAAAAAATTCTTACCTTTAAAATCCCTGATCTACTATGCTTAAAACAGTTAATATTATATGTATATTTTGAAGCTTACCTTTATTTTGAAGTAAATTTACAGTGTTAAAATTGAAAAGTTAATACTGTGTTTAGTGATGGCTTACCTTGGCTTAGTAAATCTAATCTTATCTGTTTGGCAGAGAAATAGATGGGATGGCCAATAATAGTTGATGAAAGCATTCTAAGCTCCAATCATTATTAGTAAAGTTTTATATCATTTTTGACTCTCTTAACTTTTAGGCAAACATGACTAAATTAAGTCCAGTTACATATATATTTACTTTTATTAACACTACCACAGGAAGAGATACTGTGAGACACTTCAAAGTGTCCAAAAACCCCTTTGAGCAGCAGCATTATCCATTAAACTGAACTATTTTATAGGCTTTTTGTATTTGTTGTCAGCTTTTGTCAGACTTAAAAGAAGGTAAGTTCTTCCAAGCAAAACATATAGAAATAATTTCTCCTACAATTCAAGCAGTTATATATGATTTGGAGTACTCCTTCTATTGTATAATTGGAGGCACCAGTTTATAGTTTAAATACTCCTTCACAATTTGAATACCGTAAGACAGAGGCAGTGACCATATATCTTTTAACTGTCAAAAGTGTAGATCTCTTAACAGTGTCCATACAAATATTGTTGTCTTGCCTGTGATCACAGATAAGGGAGAAGTCAAGGAGCCCCAGTCAGTAATAAATCTTATAACATAGGCTACCATACCTAGGAATGTACAAATCTCACTCTTATTTCAAAGTGCTGGCATGTTGGTTATGGCTTGTATCTTTTCTGGGTCTGGATTCACTCTTTTCTTGCTGATAATGTGTTCTAAAATGGGAGTTCTGCTGAGAATAAGTCAATTTTGAGGGCTTGACTATAATTTGGTTACCTTGAAGGGTGCAGAAAACCAGGCAGATGTCTTTCTAGTATTGCTCTATAGTTGGACAGTATATGATTATATCATAAAGGTAGACATTAGCTCTTTCCCAATATATTCTTTAAAAACTTCATTCATAAAGGTCACAAAGGTACTTGGGGCATTTGCCATGCCAAATTTGAGAACAACACCTTAAAAACAAGCCATAATTAATTCTGAAAGCTGTTTTAGGTATGTTCTCTGGTTTAACGCAGATTTGGTGACAACCTGCTATCAAGTCAATTTTTGTGAAGACTTGAACCCCCAGGGCATCAAAAAAGTCATCAATCAGGGGCAGGGGATACCTGTTCTTAAGTGTGTTGTAACTGTGCTATTTTAGCAGAGTTATAAAGGAAAAATGTTTGAAAACTAGATAATGTTCTTTATTATGAGATATGTATTGCATGCTTAGTGTGAATCATGGATACCAGGAGCATGATTGTGTTGATCAATTGATTGGATGGCAAAGGGGATGGCCTGATCCTGTTAATGAGTCCAGCGCCAAAACAAGGTATCCACTGTAAGGAAGCAGCTTTTGTTCATGTTGTTGGATTTGGAAATTTGAGTTGACTTCCTAGTTTAGCTTCAAGTCACTGGGTAGTTGGGTTGCAGGTCACAAACCTGCTTAATTGGAACCTTGCTGGCGGGTTGAGCCTGCTTTTTTGACACCCCCCAGATGAAGGTCAGACTCCTCTGGGAGCAAGTTATCAGGGGCCCAAGCACTGTATTGGACTAACTGCTGTTTGGTAGCTGGTAGGACGGTTTCTCGTTGTTTTTGTCTTGCTTTACAGGGTCTTAATTGGTCATGATAGATGACTTTATCTTGCTTGCGTTTGCTGAGCCCTTACAGAGATAAATGTTGTTTTTATTTACCTTTAAGATGATTGTGGGACCCACTTTCTCAGGTTATAACTTAATCTTTTCTGTATTCATTACCCAGACCTTGTCACCAACTTTATGTCTGTTTTGGATGGGGATGAACATTCTTTGTATACATTTTCTTCTTTTTCCAACTGATTGATGTTGGCTTGTATAATTTGTGGTGATGAACAAGGGGAACCTTGCTAGGCATTTCCATCTTGGGTCCTGTGACCATACTACAGTCATGTTGGGCTGTGGTTACACAAAAAGGTTGAATTGTGATGAACTTCATTGGTTAAAATTCAAAACAATAATATTGGCCTTGAAGAGATTTTAAAACATAGTTGTTGGGAATTTCAACCAAGCAATGATGCCAATTATGACAGAGCTCAAAGATATGAATTACAGCTGCCAAACAACGTAAATTTTTAGTATAAAATACATGCATATTGAATCAGTAGTAGTCTGCTGACCTGAACCATAAATCAGCCAATGGTAAGTGCCGCTGCACCGCCTAGTAATTGGGTTAGGCAACAATACTTAAATTACTATTATGTCAAGCACTGTGGCGCCACCTAGCAATTGAATTAGGCTCCAAAGTGCTGATTTACTTTTATGTTAAGTGCCACTGCACCAACTCAAAATTATTGCAGGCACTACCTTACTTTTACATTGAGCGCTGAGGTGCTTGGTTTGATTCCCCATAATCTCAAATCCCCATATTAATTATATTATTAAGCATTGAGCTTGAAAAAAATTTCAGGATAGTAGGAAATGATCCTGAAGTGACTAAACTATTTCATGCCAGCAAGAATCACCTGTGATGGATGAAGATGAAAATATTCTATTAGGTGACATGCAATAAGCGCCAAAACTAGATTAATAATTACCCTAATTTGGAGCACATTAGAATGGCCCAGAGGACATTGCTAGCAGCCCAGGGATTAATCTTAGAGAAGTTATAAGAAGAATCAATCAATTACAATATAATCATATTTAATTTATCTTTAATCTTGCTGACCTTTATCTTAATCTTTAAGTACTTCTGCGTGATCAGAAGCCATTGCTTGACAATAATCATGTTTTTATTTGATTTTGGCTCTTCTGATACAATACTAATCATATCCTCACATATGAATGTATTAAATCAAATGCCCTGTACCCTATAATATCAAATAATTGTGGTGCTGTAATGCAAAAAGCATGACAGTAGTAATGGAGTACCCAGGAATCAATCAGGCTGTATTAATTGAGGGATAAATGTTTAATCTAAATGATTCAGTTTATAAAACTAGGTGTCTCAAACTAATTGATTAACTGGGAAGGTTAATTAATATATACTAGGGATATGATTATTGAGAATTTAATTATATTGTTTAATTGCCTTGACTATATCATAAAACTTGGTTAAAGTTAACCAAAAGTAAACCCCCAAATTGTGGTTTAAAACCACTATTTTAAAATTTTTATTAGGTTAGAAGTGCTGTTGTGCCGCCTAATTGATTTGTAAAGTGCTAAGGCACCACCCAGTAAATGTTTCAGGCGTTGGGGTGCTGTGGCGCCGCCTGGGAAAGTTCTTGGGCACTGTGGTGGTGCTGGGTTTCAGTTTCAACACGTTTTAATGAGTTTTTAATGCAAATAAACCAGTCAATGCAAAAAACAGCTAAATTTAGACAATTTTGTCTAGGCATTTAGGATTAATCAGCTGATTCCTAGTTAGAACAAGGTGTGAGGTTAGGCTGATTGATCACAAACAATCAGGCTAATTATTGCACGCAGATCATTACATTTACACGCCGTAAAATCACTAGGCTGATACTCTATTCAGTGTAGTAATTATATGCCATATAATCACTAATGTATTATGAATGATATGGCAGTTATATGCCGTATAATCACTAATATATTATAATGGATATAGCAGTTATAAGCTGTATAATAGTTAGTTTATTAGGATAGATGCAACAATTATACGCCGTATTATCACTGATTATAATTCCAATTTTTATTACACGCCGTATAATTACTAGTTGATATGGCTATTATACGCTGTATAAACGTTAAGTAATATAGTGATTACCATTGATTACATGGTGTGTAATTACTAAATCATCAACTGTATATTGCCCATATCATCCTGCTGAACGTTATATCAACCCAGCCTCACCCAGCCTGATGGCGTCTATGAGCATATCAAACAAGTGATGCACATATGCCAAGGAAATACCAAGTCTGGGTCAGCATTACACGGCAGATAATCCACGGGTCAATAATGGATCAAGTCTGCTATTATACGGCGTATAATCTCTAATTCAACCTGTTGTGTTAATAAGCAGAAGGCTTGCCAGACAGAAAAGGATCACTGATTAAGCCCTACAAATAAAATACTGGAATTCCACCTTCTAATGTGAGAGGGCTGAATAGGGACAATTTCTAAGCATCAACTAAATATGGCAAAGTTTCACAGCGCAATAATAGGCGTGTAAGATACAGCCAACCAACAAAAAACAGTAGGCTAGCTCAAGAAGAGTGTAGGTTGTAGCTGAAGTGCCATGGACGCCTAATAAGGCCAGTAGCATATCACGTGCCAAGGACAGCCAATCAGGATGGGCGTAGCCAGCAAAGATAGACCTATTGTGAAGGTAGCCACTGAGAAATTTCTGAAAGGACAAGAACAAGGGTTTTTGCAGTATATATTGATATAGACGCCTGAAAGGATAATAGCAATTTCTTAGTTACACCTGGATAGATTGCAGCCTCTGGCTAGATTGTACTCCAGTTTCAGTAAACATAATTATCTTCAAAGTTCTATTTTATTGTAGTCTGTAGTGCTCTTGCATAGGATTAGGTAGAATACATTGGCAAGGCTAACATCTATCTGTAGCTTTGAACATACCAGCAATAACACAAGTTGCTCAACATAAGGATAGCTTGGATCAGGAATACATATATTCCACAGGGGTTTGGCGCCAGAAGCCCAAAATTCCTTAAGCCAAAACAATACATTTCCACTGAAGGAACCAGGTGATTCTGGAATTTATTAGGGCACATTATTATAGGTTAAGAGTGTAAAGATCTTTTTTGGTAAAGATCTTGATTAAATTTTACCATTATCTCATAGATCACATGATAGAAATCCAGGTGTGATTCTGTAACCAGAGGGGTTTTCAGCTGAATATACCCTGATTGATATATAATGGAAACATGATAATAACTAATAAAGGATGATACTTATGTGTGATGATGGTTGCTTTTCCCTCAATTGTTTTATGCTTTATATTTTTGGCTTTTAACTGAAAGAAGACTACCATGGAATGAAAGAGATGGTCTGCAGCTAGGACTTTGGGAAGTAAAAAAGTGGTAGTGATCACCAGATGGCAATGAGTTTAGAGCCAAGATTGCTTGCCCAGAATCCAAGCTCATTGAAGTTCACATAAAGGATTCCCTGTCAAACCGTAAAAGAGTCAGACTGGAATAATGAAGAAGCAAGCATAAATTTCCTGCATCTGTCATAGGTCCTATGAGGGCTTGAAAAATATTGGTTTATGTGCTGTAGATGAGCTCAAAGGGGCTTTTCCCAGTGGATCTGTTCAAGCAAGTACAGCATACAAGAAGTGCAATCAATAGCTGCTTATACCAGTCCTCTGGTCTCCCAGTGGTGAGCTTGGCAAGGGCCTGCACTAAGCTATTATTTAGCTGCTCTACTTGTCCATTAGCCTGAGGATGGTAAGGTGTTGCCACTGTGTGCTGGACCCCATTCTTGGCGAGTTATACATTGGTGTTTTTGGAGGTCAATTCCTTTGCCCCCATCTGTGATCAGGGGTTCTGGCCTTCCAAACTTACTGATGATTTCATTTTCAATGAAGCATCAAGTGGCATTGTCTGCATGTTTCTTTACCACCTGCACTACCAGTCAGAAAGTGACAAAGTCAATGGTAGTGATGATATACTTCTTGTTGTTGTGTTTCCTGGGCATGGGCCCCACAGTGTAAAGGGCCCATACCTTGAAGGGTATTTTTGAACAAATAGGCAATACAGAATTAGGTGAGATATCACTTTTTGCATACTTTAAATTGCTCTAGGACATCCTGGACATCCTGGTATAGGGTTGGCTACCATGCTTTATTCTTAAGAAACTTGTAGAGGTTGCAGCTTTTGGTATGTCCTAGGTCTCTGAGGTAATGTAGTGTCAGTGAATTCTTTCCTGAAAACAACAAGTTGTCTTTACTTGGAAATTGTTCAATCTCACCAATGACTCTCTATCCAAGAAACAACAAAGAATTTTATAGTCCATCTAATAGTATCAACAATGTCTTGGACAGGGATCAAACCTGGAACCTGAAAGAAAAGGCAAATGTTAGTCCACAGTCAAAGTTCCAAATTAAATTACCTATTTATGTTGATATAATTTATTAATTTTTTGCTCTTCCCTTTGAATATACTTTCAAAACTGTTAATAGATCATCCAACAACGTCACTTACCGCTTGCATCCTGATTAGCTGCCTTCATTGACCTTGTCACTCTCAGATTGACTTGTTACATATGTGACTAATGCTCTGTACTTGATCTTGCATGATATTAAGCTTATCAACCGCCTAATTGATTCTGATCTTGTGGCTGTTTTTGGTGCCTTTCTTATAAGTTTTTAATCACTTATATTATTAAGCCACAACTCAATGCACATCTTAGAGAGGTATTCCTTTCAATCTGTATTTTTATGAATATTATTAGCAAATCCCCTAACATCCAAGGCTCCTCTTAAAACTGCTTCAGCCTCTATTGAATTATTTAAGAGAACACATTTGATCCTTCCTACTTGTTCCAAAAAGAAAGCTATTAATTATATTCCAAAAAAACTTGCCTATACTTATCTCTGCACCCTCCTTTTGAACCATGAAAGGAAGCTGTTTCCTGTTATGGAGTCTAGTTTTTTTCCTTTTTTGGTACTGGCTTTTGAAGATCCAACTCCCACCACAGATCGGCAAAATTCTTCTCCTTATGACTCTCATCAGAAGGAGTTTCTATCAAATGGTTGGTTCAAGTATCCCTCAGGACACCGGGAAGAAAGTTTCAGTAAACCCAGTCCATGTCTCTACCTCCACCAGCTGAACGTTCCTTTATAAGACCAAATGCCTCCTTCTACCTGTTATCTTATCAGGTGAGTTATTACTTGCTGGGTAGATTCAGATTAATGATGGGCTGGTTTGCATTTCTAGGACACTTTGGTCACCTGTCAATGGTCACAGTTCCTATTGGTTTGGTTATCACAGTGCTCAACTTAGGGGCCTTGGCTCATCAGATTAGGAACTTGTTTCCTCTCAAGTGGGTCCCTGACATATAGGATAGTGTCTAAACGTTGATGTGTAGGAATTTAAGGTATGTTGGTTCCATCTGTCATCTTTTGGTGTAGTGTTTCATATATGTCCATGAAGAGGTGTTCATTTTTGATGACTGTTTCTTTAGTGATGTCATTAGTGCCTAGGAGAAGCCTTTGTCTTTAGTTTGGAGTACCAGGAGGGGCCAGTCTAGATTAAGACTGGCTTCCCATCTTGTGGCTCTAAAATACAAGCAAGAGAGTGCATCTTTCATGACAATTTTGGGTCCTGGTTTGTATTGGATGATCATGTTAAACCTTTTGAGAAGCTTCATCCAGCGCGCCTGGCGCCTGGATAGATTGGCTTGTGTTTTGAAGTATATGAGGAACCTATGGTCCTTCAGGGGGGGTGAAATCCTCTTAGTGTTCCAGGGGTATCAATGCCACTTGATAAAACAGCGTACAATTGTCAGCAGTTCCTTGTTGTGGATGGGGTAGCAACATTCACTGTCTGTCAGTTTGCGCAACTCATAGGCTTCAGGTAGGAAATCACTGTTTGTGTTCTTGATCTGTAGTACTCCCCCCAATGGACGCATCAGAGGCGTCTGTCTCTGTTTGATACTCTGTCTTGCTTGGGATACTGTAGGATAGGATCAGTTGTAATTTTCTCCTTTAGACCTCAAAAACAAAGATCACATTGAGAGGTCCATAAAAACTTGGATTGGGCGCCAGTTATGGCTGAAAAGGGTGCTGTCAAAACACCACAGTTGGGGATAAATCTTTAGATGTAGGCAACCATTCCTAGGTATGTACAGAGTTCTGACTTGTCCTTTGGTGGTGGCATCTTGCAGATGGCCTGGATTTTCTGGTTGTCAGATTTGATGCCGCCCTTTGAAACTATGTGTCCCAGGAAGGGTAACTGCTTGCAGAAGAACCAACACTTAGAAAGTTTGGCCAGCAGTTTATGTTGCGCCAGGGTGGCAAGGACTGCCTCCAAATCATTAAGGAGTTTTTCCATCAAGGGGCTGTATACAATGATGTTGTCCAGGTACACTAGAGCGTGTTTGCCAATGTGGGGGGGGGCAATCACCTCTTTCATAAAGGTAACAAATGTTGATGGAGTGTTGGTCATCCCAAAGTTGGGCATGAAACACTTATATGTACCATACTTGGCGCAGAAGGCCATCTTGGGTATGTATTCCTCCTTGATACAAATCTGGTTGTAGCCTACTGCCAGGTTAATATTAGATAAGATAGTTGCTCTGCACAAGGCGTTAAAAAGATTGTGAATGAGTGGAAACAGGTAACAATTTTTGATGGTAAACTCATTTAGGGCTCAATAGTCTGTGACTAGGCGCAGAGTACCATCTTTATTTGCCACAAAGAATACAGCAGTACCAAAAGGAGACTGTGAGGGGTGGATAAGTCCTTTTTCCAGCGCCTCTTTGAGTTAAGCGCATAGTGTGTTGTCCTTGTTTGGCGTAATTTGGAAGATAAACCGCGCCTTGGGTACAACTCCTTTGAGTTGTATGGAGTGCTGCATGTGTTTCTCTGGTGGCAACCCTGCTATAGCCTCTTTGAATAATTCTGGATGGCGGCCACAATTTTGTAATCCTGAGGCATGGTGGTACCTTGGTGGTCTTTGAAGTATATAATTTTGTAATGGAAGGAGTCCAAGTCAATTTACTTGAGGTTCTCTTTTTTATTGAGGGTTTCAATAATGTGCACAAAGACATGGTCATGTAGGAGCTGGTCTACTGAGTCAGGGTAGATCCAGTGATTGAATTCTTCACACTTGATGATCAATATAGAAGTCACCCATTCTACATGAGGATTGTTCTTTTGCAACCAGTCCAGTCCAAGTACAATGTCAATTTAGGGAAGTCAATGATGGGTCCCTGAATGAGGAAGTGTAGATTCTCCAGCGCAGTGGACAAGGGGGAGTTTCCTGTGACACAGCAATGGGATTTTTATCAGCTAAAACCATTTTCTTAATCCACAAAGGATTAGTGGTTATCCTGAACTTGTCCACAAAGTTGCTGTTGACAAGGGTTCAATCTGCACTCAAGTCCAGGAGTGCTGAGCCAGTGTAACTACAAAAACAAAAAGGATAGGACATCAGTTTATTGGAATGTCTGGCAATGGTGTAAATTACTAGATCTTCTGAGGGCACCTGGATCATTGGGCACTGATCTATGTCCTAGGGTTGGTACTCATCATTGGGCAAGTCAGGAGTTGTGCAGGTAGAGCTTGGCTTGCTTAGTGCCCTTCCTGGTTTTTTCCCTTGTCCTGATTGTCTTGTGTGGTGGTGATGCGGAAGTGGGTATTATTTGACTGTCCATTGTTCCCATTTATGTGGCCATTTGAGCCAGTGGGATTATGATTTGAATTATTGCTGTTATTGTTATTCTCAGGAAGAGGGTGATTGGAATGTCCAACTGGGTGAGAGTCCTTGTGTCTCTCTCTTTTCCCAATCTGTGCTTTATGAAAGGCATTGTATGTTTGCTCTGATTTTCTCTGCCTCACAATAAAGGCTCTGCAAGTTGGTCACCTGATCCAGGTTGATGTGTCTCATAACGTGCATCTTGAGGGCATTTTATTATATGAGATGGGTAGCTGGAGTGTCAAAAGCCATATATGAGGGGGAACATAGGCAGAGTTCTTTGTATGCTTGAGTGAGCTCTTTAACCATGCCTGTTTGGTTGATATCAATTTCTTGGCATATGATCATGAGTGCAGTATTTTTCAGCACAAATCTTGCTAATAAGTCCTGCTTGAAGGTGTCCCGGTTCTTGTTGGCATGTTCCTTGTGCCACTTGTCACACCAGGTGCCAGTGTCATGGGTCAGGCAGATGGAGATTTACGCAATCCAAAACTGCTGCTGGCACTCCATCTGAGACAGCTTGCTCTGGGAAGACTGGATTCATGCGGCAGCGTTGTTGTCATTGACCCCGGTGAAGGGTTCCAAGGCATTGCTTTGCAGTCTCTGAGCTACGTAGGCAGGCATGGCGTTTTTGTTGGTTGGTTGCAGAATGGCAGAGGGAGCCTGAAAGAGTCCTTGTGTAGACATGGCATTGAAGGCAGGTAGTGGAATCACTGTATTCTGGTACAGGACAAAGCCATTGGGTATCTTGGTACCAGGGGTGTACAGGGTCCAAGCCAGCGGGAGGGCAGTTATAATTCTGTCAAGGATTTGTTGGCCACAGCAAGTACAGGCAACATGTGAAATTTTACAAGATGAGGTAGGATGGAAAATCTACCTGTGCTACCAATGTTGTAACTGTGCTGTTTTAGCAGAGTTACAAGGGGGGAAATATTTAGAAACTAGATAATAATCTTTATTGGGAGATAGTGATTATATAGTCATTGTGAATTAAGGATAACAGGAACATGATTGTGTTGATCACATGGTTGGATGGTGAAGGGGGTGGCTTGATCCTGGTAATGAGTTTAGCCAAATCAAGGAATCCACTGTGAAGGATCATCATCTGTTTATGTTGTTGGATTTGGAAATTTAAGTCAACTTACTAGTTTGGCTTTAAGTCACTGGGCAGTTGGATTGCGGGTAAGGAACCTGCTTAATTGGAGCCTTGCTGGTGGGTCAAGCCTGTCATATCAAAATTTGTGACCTTGTTGAGCAATCTGTAGTCTGTGACTAGTCAGATTTCTCCATCTTTCTTTGCTACAAAAAAGAAGGCCACACTAAAGAAGATTTAGAAGGTTTTATGAGTCCTTTTTCAAGGGCTTTGTCTAAGTAGGCCTTTAGTGTGTTGTACTCTTGTGGTGTTAGACATTAGATAGGTTGTGCCTTTGGTACACTCCCTTTGAGGTCAATTTCATGTTAGATACTAGTTGGGGGATATGCCTGGTAACTTTCCTGAAAACCTGAAGGGAATTCATAAACTATCTGTTGTTTGATTGGGTCCTGTTTACGTGAGGTATCTGTATTTTTAAAGTGGGTTATTAATACATGCAGGTGATCCAATTGATCTTGCTAGTGTCCTTTTCTTCTTCTGTTTCCGTGATTTTCTCAAATACACAGTCTCTCATAACTGTGTCAAGGTGGGTCAGATACATGTGGTGGTGCACCTCTACTCATTGTATGACAAGGATAGTGCTATCTCAGCCAATATTATCAGGAATATTCCTGACAACAACCTTTTACAAGAAATCATTTTGGTCATAATAGGCCCTGTCAGTCAAAATAAAAATTGCAGCAGTTCCCCCTGATTTGGGAAACCACCACAAAACAAAAGGTTTTGTAAGAAATTAAAAATTCAATTTTTTGAATTTTGGTCCTTATATGTTGGCCACAGACTGCGCGGCCACACGCCCAGCCTGGCGGCTTACCCGCACGCCCCTGCCCCTGCCAGTGAGAGGTAGTGCATCCCCACAACAGGACTGTCTACCCCCACCAGATGGGGAAACTTCCAAATTTGGAAAAAGAAAAAAGCAATTTCCCTACACCCAAATTTAGGGGAAAGTGCTGCCCAAATTTGGGACCTACAAGATTTGGATGGGGCCAACAAGCGGCTCTGCAAAGCAATCAATGTAGTAACAGCAGAAGTTAAATTTGGATGCATGAAAGTATCCAAAATGACACCAAACCAATGCAAGGCAGAGATTAATCATTCCTTGCCTGCACATTCCCTATAATCCCACTTCCAAAAGGGAATTCCAGACAACACCAAGCATTTGGGGTTCCCTGTTCAATGCTTATCACTATTAATGCCCCACCAAGTCTAATAGTATATAATAAAGCTCAATAACTTGATGATAGTTTGTGCTATCATTGAGCAAATTACCCCTCAATTGTTATCACATAAATTAAACAAGACATTTACCCTTCAGAAAGTTAAAGACACTAAGATTTGGCAACCGCCAGAATTAACTCATTCCACAAGTCAACTCACTGAATGTCAACAAATTGTTGACATTCAGTAAGTCAACATTATTTTAGTATTATCTGCCGGAATTGAGCATTTCCAAAACTAAGCTAATTTTTCATAGTGAATTATTAAGTCATAATTACAAAATTAAAAAGGAACAGGCATAATGTTGACACCATTTAAAAAAAGTCTTGATTTTAAGCCAAAAACTAATATAATTTACTATGAAAATGTAAGTTTATTTGTACTTTTACATTAAAGTTGACTACAGTAAGTAATATCTGGATGTCAACCCCAAATAATAATCCATAAATTTCTTAATAAAATACACAATATTTTAAAAATAACTATTTTTTATAGTTTATACTACTGTTTTTATTGAATATATAATAAGATAAGCATTGAACAAAGACATATGCCAAATTTCATAGTGTTCTTTATAATATTTAGATATTTGCTGGTATTTTAAACTCACTGGATAAACTATAGCTTATTTCCGTTTGTTCACTTAAGCCAAAACACATATGTTAAAACTAGAAATTATATATGTATTTATAATGTTGACTTTGTGTCAAATTGACGCGTCATTCAAATTGAAACAAAGGGGTTTGGCTAAGCAAACAAAGTGACATAATTTAAGCAAGATTTAATAGGAGAGTTACTATAAAAGAACACTGACTGTCTGAATGTTGACACCTTCACTGGTTTATTAGTAAAACACTGCTGCTTAACAAAAAGCACACATATAATAATATGGTGATTCAGGACAAAGTACCCAGGGCTGTACTTTAGACTTTTCTCTACAATCCATATTATTTAGTTTTCATAAGTTACATATGTAAATCTTTAAATTTTTTGAATTTAAAAGTAATCAATTCTGGCCTTAAAAAACCAACTCCAGAAAATATCAACTAATCTTTATAAGTGATTTACATAGTGTTTTTCTACTTTTATTCTGACTGTCAGTATGTTGACGTCAAAATTAAAGCGTTTTTTATACTGAAAAACCAAATTAAATATTTTTGACTATTGTGACTACCAGAATATTGACTTTTTATTTAAACATGGTTTTTTCTATTCTTTACTAATAAACTAGCTCTAAAATTACTTTTTAATACTTCTATAAACTATTTAGTTCATAATAAAAAATAAATCAAGTGATTATTTTTTAATTTTATTCATGTTTCAACTGATTATTCTTACTTAATGAACTATACTCTAATTATTGTAAGACAAATCTTCCAAGAAGCACAAAATAACCCCAAGTCAACCAAGAAAGTGCCCAAAGCCTCTGGAAAGGCCCAAAGTCCCTACCCCAACAAAAAATAGCCAAAGAGCCCTCAAAGAAACAGAAGACAAAGGAGAAGACCCCAGATCCTGAAAGCAAAGAGCCCTCCCCTGCCCCCTCCTCTTCTCCAAGCTGGTAACAATCAGAAGGAGATGAGGTTCCACTAAACAAGCAAGGAAAAAAGAAGATACCCAAGAGTCCAGAACCCCAGTCAAGCCCAGATGAATAAAGCTCAAAGAAATTAAGCTCATCCCAGTCCAAGAAGCGCAAGAATCCAACTCCAGATAATTCCCCTCCACCGCCCAACAAATCTGCACCCCCATCCTCCTCATCAAGTATCAATAAAGAAGATCCTGATGATTATCAGTCTGACTATCATCAAGCACCAATTGGCCCATGGGATCCCCTAAAACTTCACAATATATGTAACGTCAAAGGAGAGTTTAAGCTCCCAAAGAAGTTTCCTTGGTTTTCCCCTCTAATGTCTGTCAAAGGAGGTGCAAGTTTAGTCTGTGATGGCTATGTTTTTAATTGCAACAATCAAAAGAGAGCAGGAATAAGCAAGCATTATGTGTGTGAAGATAGAAGCTGCCAGGATCAACACAGAAGGATGGGATAAAGTCACTAGTGAAAAAGGAGAGCACACATGCAATGCTCCAATCATTCTTATTGAAAAGCTTCTAAAGTGGTACCTCTACCAAATTATCCCAGTCTCCAAAGACGTCAAGGCTTATGATCTGGCAGTTAAGGCCACCACACACCCAATAAATGAGAGCCTGAAGCTCATCCCTGACCGCGACCAGTTAGTGAAGTACATATGTGACAAACACTGTGATCTATTCCCCCATAAGAAATCTGCCATAGTCCAAGGAGAGTTAGTCTTGACAGATGAGCTGAAGATGTTCAATGATGATGAGGTATTCTTTTTACTGATGATGGGCCTACATCTTTGGCAAGAATTATATGCTATGCTACACAACAGAACCTGGAGCAGTTAAGAGATTCAGAGACCTGGTTATGTGATGATACCTTTGCAGTATGCCCCGCCTTTTTTACCAACTATGGGTTGTACATTCCCTTATTGAAGGCAAGGTTCTCCCATTTGCCTACTTTTTGCTTCCTGGGGCAACAGAAGAGATCTACACAAAGGCCTTTAAAATTCTTCAGGAGGGCATCAAAGCCCTACCCAATGATAAAAAGAGTCCTCCTGGCCATAACACTAGAGCCAATCCAGATGATGATGAAAAGGATGAAGCCATCCTTGCTGCAGAACAAGAAGCTCATAATAAAACACTTAGCCCCTCAACTATAATCATGGACTATGAGACTTCCAAGTATAACAATTTTGTAAACACCTTTGATGGAGAAGTCCAGGAGTGTTTTTCTATTAATGACAGACTGTCAACAGGCAACTAAAGGGTCTACCTGAGCTCAGCAAGCTCCACCGTCTAGATACATCAAGAAAGTGCAAGTTCTTAATTTAGCAGTTTGTAGCACTAGCCTTTGTAAAGCCAGAGCATGCTGGACAAGCCTTTGAGCTCCTATGCCAGGATTCATATACCAAGAAACATTACGGTGCCTTCTACCCTTTCATTGAATATTATAAACCACAGTGGATTGGATGTAAGGTCACTAAGCACCAGAGCCAAAGCCAACTTGAACTGCTAAAAGGCAGTTCTTAAGGATGAGATAAAAACCAATTCATATTTGGAGGGCTGGCATAAACATATCAGGTCCTCCTTTGGAATCAATCCCAGATACAACACCTTCTATGAGCACCTCAAAGTCCAACAGGGGAAGACTGCTGCATCCATCAGAGATATTGAGAACTGCCCATCCAAGAAGAATAGAACCACCAAAGAGAAACAATATCAAGAGAAGATCAAGGACGTTGTCAAGGCCAAATATAAGCTTTCAGAGATTGGGAAATAAATTAAGAAGATTGCCACAGTTCTTAATGGCACCCAGGTGATCACAGTCTAGCTTTTAATTAAATTTATTTAGTATTGCCTAATTTTTTATATAGTTCTTATATATTAAGTATAATATTTTTAAATAAATAGTTATTCTAAATAACTCATTAATAATTTATGATACTGTTTTTTATAAAATAATTACTTTTCTATTGATAGTTTGATGCCTTATGCTGTATAATATGGCCTATATTGGTATTTTTCTAGTAAATTATATGTTTTTTGTAGTTTTCAATATAGAAAAAACTTTATATTATTGTTTCTGATTGTTATATTTTGCTATAATATGTGTATTTTTATTTAGTACCTTTTTGTGTTTTGGATTTTTTCTTTTTCAAAGTGAGAAAAAATATTTTACAGTACTGTAAATTCAGAACCTGAACATAAAAATGCAGGATTGTCAAATCCTTGGTCTAAATTTTGAATCACTTTTGCGGGCAACTCAACTGAGTGAAAAGTAAAATATTTAATAAAATCAACCATTTAATTTGACTTTTTTGGTTTATTTAAATTGGCAAATTTTGAATCTCTTGAGCAGATAACTCAACTAAAAAAAGACAAAACCCAACAAACAAATGCAGGATACATGAATCAGAAATGCAGGATTCTTATGTACAATTTGAGATTTCCTGTATATCAAACAAATCATAGACATCATGTGATAATTAACAAATCTGAAATTGCGGGATTGTCAAATCCAAGAACCAAGTTTCAAATCATAATTGCGAGGAATTTGAAATAAATATAATTTATGGGCATCTCAAAAAGGATGCTAAAGGATCTAGAGTGGATTTGTGCTAATTCTTTTAGGAATCATAGGCATTCTCAAAAATCACCCTATTCCATTTTAGGACGGCTAAAATTTAGATCATAATATTCACAAAATTAACATATATAACAATAAAATTGACTAAAATATACATTCCTCTTCTTGAGTTTAAAATTATAATAAAATTTTTATTATGTCTTCTTTCAACAACAACCAAGTCAACAAGTTGTTCCCTGGCCTTGACAAAATTATACAGGGCTACCATGGGTCTCTTGATGGTGAAGCCTCTGTCTATGGCCACTCCTAACCCACAGGCCCCTCTGCAAGCACTACCCAGGAGTCTGTTCTTTCTCCTACAACTTCCAGCATGGCCCTGTTTGCCCACCATGCACAGACAGCTGTCAACCCAAATCCCTTATCAGCAATGGCATCCAGAACCAGCCATTTTAGCCATGGGGCCACCCAGAGAGCCCAGGACCCCAAAAAAGCCAATCATATGGCATTGACCAGTTCACAAGATGGACATATCCCTCACCCAGCCAATCAGCCTGCAAGACGCAGAAGAAAATTGATCACCCCGGAGATTGTTCTCAAAATGGTTGAAAAGCAAGGCAAGCTTATGTCCCTTGGGGAAATTGCAGCCGCAATGGGTTTTGCAAAGTCAACTGTGGCTGCAACCCTGAGAGCCCACGCCAACTGTGGCCCCCCTACCAAGAAGACCCTGACTGGTGCCTGTACCTCAACCAAAGGTGATACAGCCCATCCCCTTATGATGGCCATTATGGAATGTGACCTGCGGATGCCCCTGGTCCAGGTACGTCTCCAGTTGGGACTCCATGGCATCTTCACCAACAAAAGAACAGTGAATTCATGCATGCACCAAGTTGTGGTTGCCGCCAGAATCCTATCCAATCAGGTTCTTGGTGGCCTTGTTTTGGTGGATACCAACCCATACAATGCAACCATTATTAATTTTATTAAAGGGAGGGCAATGAGGGACCATAATGATGTCATCTTCCTATCATATGCCAAGATCTTGGCCAGTATCCAAGACTTTGGAGAGAAGCGCATACAATCTGATGTGTACAAGCACGGCCCAATCTTGTATTGTTTTTTGGGGTTTTATTGGCAGTTTCCCCATTAGGCGTCAAGTATTACTTGGCAATTTTGAACACTGCAGATGGGTATGCCTACCAGACGGAGCTCAAGGCCATGCTGGAGGAGTGGGCCACACAAAACACCGTGCACACAGTTGTACTGAGTGCGGAGAGGGAGCAGCGGGAATGGGCTACCCAAGAAATCAGGGCTGCAGGGCATACCTGCTGGTCCTACCCCATCAACTACACCAACATGCATCTTGCAGATGTATGTCTTTACAATTTTGGTTCCGCCCTCAGGTGCTTGAAGCCTGCCACCTACAACAAACTCTGCACCCAGATTGATAAGGGGTATGAGCTTTTCCCTTCCACGTCCGTCCAGGACTTATTTGATCTCATCATCTTCTATGCAAGTGATAGTGATAAGTCCAGAAAGGACCCCCGTCTCCCCCACGCCAGTCCATCTGTTTTGTCAAGCCAGTATATGTGACAGAAGAAGAATTTGAGCAATTGAAGCAAACCGCTCTTGCTGCCCCTTCCCAGTCAACAAACCCTGCCTCCCCAACCCCCCATCAAGCCACCTGCCTTCCAACCCTGACTCCCAAGCCACCACTTATTCCCTCCCCACTATCTCTGATGCCACCCCTTTCATAGGCGCAGATGAAGGCAACATCCATTCTGCCCATTCCCTTCCCTTCCCGTCCTTTGATTAGTAAATAAATCTTTTCTTTGTGACAACTTATTAAAATTGATATCTCTCTTTCAATTCATACTTAATAATATTTTCTTTTTACATTGTTAGCATTCCCCATATGTAAAGAATCTTGTACATTTGATGTGGTAACATATAGTTATTTCCATGGATATTTTCATCATTGTTAATAAATTAAAGATAATAAAGATAAATATTACATTAAAATATTGTAATTAGACATCAACTCTTGATATTTTGATATTATGCGCATAACTCAATGCATTTTGTTTAATAAAATCCATTGTAAACTTGGCCTTTTCCACTATAATTTAATAAAATATACTGTGTTTATATTAGGGCCATTAACACTTAGTACAGATATTGAAAATTAGTGCATTTTACACCCTATATATTTACCTATTGATAATAATTCTATAAACTTTTCAGTCAGATTTTATGAGGTAATAATAATGTAATATATTAATAGATTACTGTTTACTGTCATTAATTGGCTGTTTTTCTTTGCAGTGGCAATTGTGCATTTTCTTATATTTCTGCACTAGCATCCAATTGGTTGGCTTCACATCCAATCACACAGGCAATAGGAAAACAAGCCGCCACCCCAAGACTGGACGTGGTTGGGGTAGCAGCTTGTTTTCCTATTGCCTGTGTGATTGGATGTGAAGCCAACCAATTGGATGCTAGTGCAGAAATATAAGAAAATGCACAATTGCCACTGCAAAGAAAATCAGCCAATTAATGACAGTAAACAGTAATCTATTAATATATTACATTATTATTACCTCATAAAATCTGACTGAAAGTTTATAGAATTATTATCAATAGGTAAATATATAGGGTGTAAAATGCACTAATTTTCAATATCTGTACTAAGTGTTAATGGCCCTAATATAAACATAGTCCATTTCATTAAATTATAGTGAAAAAGGCCAAGTTTACAATGGATTTTATTAAACAAAATGCATTGAGTCATGCACATAATATCAAAGTATCAAGAGTTGACGTCTAATTGCAATATTTACGTTTACTGTCTTTAATTTATTAACAATGATGAAAAATATGTATGCACTGAATATAGTACTATAAAAACCAGTTTTTTGATGGAATTCAAACAATATGTCAACAATCTATAACTTAATCAACAAATTAGAAGCACACCTTCAAAAGGTTGTCAAGATAGAAAGAAATATCAGGGAATAATGACAGGGAAACTGGGTAACAAGGGCCAGCCAATGATACAGTCAAAAGAAGATGCCCTGGATAAGTTGGGAAATATTATAGATGAAAAAATAAAGAAAAATTACTTAATCTACAGGGAACTATTTTATCAAGTCTTAAATTCAACAACTTGGCCTACAATTTGTGGGAGTTCTGGCAGGGGGCCAAAGAAAACAATAAGAAGATAAAACTAATTGAAGGAACAGAAATTCAAAAGGAAATTAACACCAACAAAGAGGAAACTGACCAAATGGAAACAGATGAAAATGAAACACAAAAAAGAAGCAGAAGTGCATCAAGAAATACAGAAGCTTTATCAAATGAAAATCAAGAGGAAGCACAAGTTGCAAGAAGAATAAGAAAAATTAAGCCTAAGAAATTAATGAAGAGCATCCAACACTCATGAAGTTTGCCAATATGGCACCTGTGGCTGAGGGGGCCACAGAGGAAACAATCAGTAAGTTTTTTATGTTTAACTTATATTTATTTTAGTCATCACCAGGGATGGGGATGAGGTCGCAGAAGTGGCGGCTTTTACGCCAAGTTGGTTTTATGGGGGCTACCAGTCACTGGTGGCCCCTATAAAACAAATAAATAAAAATCAAATAAATAAAATAGTTCAACAGAATATGAATACTTTTTTAATAGTGAAGCTCAAGATAGGGAATATTCACCACCCGCGGGGTGCTTGCCATGGATAAGGGAAGCATATGAACTAGGATCAAATATCAAAATCAAAGAAATGAATGAAATTTGCGGGGATATAAAACTGAACTTCAATGAATACATATATCAAAGCATTCAAAGGTTCCCATTCTCAAATATCAATGAATACAAAAAAGTTTAATAAAAACCAATTTCAAATAGAAAATAAATATCTGAAATCAGCAATTTTTAATGAAATTTTTAAGGCTCTATCAAATAAAGTTGGGGATGCAGTCCTCGTGAATAGTTTTAAACCTTTAATGATATTGTTTGCCAAGGCCTGGGGGGGCAGATTCAAGTTGGGCACCCCTGATACCCTCTTCAAGTTCAACCAAATGTCCTATATAAATAGGTTAATACAAACATTCAAAAAATTATGCATGTTCTTGGAGAAATATACCTTGCAAAGGATCCACGTCACGGTGTACCTGGGAATCCTGCTCCATTGCATACTGAAAGCCATTGTAAAAAATTAGAAGATGTACCTATACAGATCGACATATGCCATGTAGCCCTCAACAGACAGAAAACACCACAGGGATACAGGACAGTTGAGCACGTCCTCTATGATTTATTTGTATTGTCAACTCTATACGGGTACTACGTGCCCCCCCCCCCCCCAAAAAACCTGCTAGTGGATTCCCTCACCTGTTTGCCTTTTATAAGACAGTTGGCCACCACCAGGGTGTTGAGCACCACCCCTCTAGCAATTGGCGCCAGAGTCATCCACCACATACAGAAGAGTATGTGGTCCCAATTAGATGCATTAGCTGAAAATTTAATTTTGGGGTATAATTCCCCGGAATAAACACATTCCCCTTGCAATTTGCATTCCCCCAATAAATCATTTTCCCTTTCAACTTAAAATTTTTATTTAATTTTTTTATTTTTTTTATTTTAAATATTAAAATATTCACTGTTAAAATCTTTAATATTGACATATTTAATATCAAATATTTTGATATTGCATAAATCACAATTTAATAAATTTTTTATATTTTGATTATTTAAACTTAAATATTTAACTTTTAAGATTTATAATTAATATTTTAATTTTTATTTTAAATTTTAGTATGTAAATTATAATCATTAATATATCTAAGTATATTAAAAGACTTTAGTTATAGTTGCCAATACGTCAAATAAAAAAATTAATTTTTTTTATTTACTAGCTGTTGAGTACAGGTCCATTTATCACAAAGATAAAAATGGAGAATTGAATTTATCCGCATCATGCGGCCTGCTCCACTATTGTTCTAAACAAATGATTGTTTACAACTCAAATTACCTTTCCCTTGTAATATGATTTGATACACATATTCAATATAGTTGAACTGCGTCCTAAGTACAAATTAATAAGGATTATATAAAAATCATTGGTTGCCGTGTCGTGTGGCTATAGTGGCACTGAAATAACAAGGATCATATGATGACACACAAGGTCTGATTTGTGGCATAAAAAAGCCAAAGTACCAACAACAATTAACAATTATTTAAAAATAAAAAAATCTATTTCAATCTTTTTTAATTTATTTATTTGGTAGCACAACAGTCAATAAAGTATTCAGTGCATTATAATAAAAATATATTCTTCATACCTAGTATAGTTAATTTTACTTACCTTTTATATGTATTCTTATATGTCTATAATACAATCACACGTCAAATTATTATATATAAATAATAATTTGAGACCTAATAAAAACAAAATAAATAAAAACAAAAACAAAGTAAACCAGAGAGGCCATTTATCTGATTGGCTTGGAGGCCAGGGCTTTAGGGAGGAAGGATTCTGAGTGCTTGTAAAAAGCTGCCACCACATTGGGTGGCATTGCAAATTGGCTGACCTCAATAATATTGAATAGGTCCTTGGTGTCCTGCAGAAGGCCTTGTTTCACCTTATTATTGATCCAACCAAACACCTCCTTGATTGGATTCAGGAATGGGGAATATGGCGGGAGGAAGAGAAGTCTCATTGGACAATCAGCAAGGCAGTGGCTGGAGGAGTGGCTATTCTTGTCAATAGGGGGCACTCGGACACAACCAGATCCACTTTGTGGAGCCCGACATTATCAAGCACAACAATGTTGGTTGTGCTGCTATAATTTATCCAAAGGTACTCCTTGACAACTCAGAGAAAATCAAGAAAAGTCCTGCTATTGTGGGAACCCTTGATTATTTGGCATTGGTCCAACCTGCGAGGACCAAGAAGTGCAACCATGGAATAGGTCTGGGAATGGACAGCTTCACAATGGGCTACGCCGTCCTTGGACCCCTTCTCAACCCACCCATGCCTAGACCTGAGTGAGGAGGAAAACAATAATTCATCAATATAGAAGAACTGTACGTTGCCAGTCTCCTTTAATGCCAGATATGTCTTGGCATAAATGCGTTGATCCTTGATGGTCTTTTCACTGTTTCTGTTGTACGGAGAAACTCTGAACACCTTCCAAGAGAAGCCCAAATCAACCATTGTTTTTTAAACAAGGGTTTTAGAAACAAAAATCCCAAACTCTATGGCAAGCATTGATTAGACAGCAAGCATGTCCAGTTGGCAATCCCTGGCTACCCACTGCTTGATTGTGTTGATGTGCACAGGCTGCAAGAGTTTTGGCTGCCGCTTAGCCTTGGTGGATTTGGCAATTTGCCCGGTATTGCCATACTTGGTGTTGATGTTGGCAATGTACCTGGCCGTGACACCAAATTGGGACGCAATATCCCAAACCGCCATTCCCCCGTTCAAGCAGTTGGGGAGAGCTTCACGCTCACTATCCGTCAACTGATGCTGGCCCTTGACAGGTACCACGGCATCCTGGCTACCAGGCTCAACACAGGAGACGGGGACCTTCATGTAGAAGGTGGGATCACGCTTGGTTGCGCTGGCGCTGTCAGTGGTGGAATAGATCACAGGCGCAGATGGCTCAACAGTGGCTGCCAATGGCTTGTAGGTGGTGTCAAAGACGCGGGGGCAGGAAGTAGCAACTCTTGGGTCAAGAGTGCAGGGCCGGGTGACAACTGGGTACACGGTGGAGGTGTAAGTAACCTCAGTGTTCCTGGTGACCCTGGTGTAGGAGACTTTTGTGGCAGGCCTTGAGAGTGGCTTCTGCCTGGGATTCAAGCTGGTTGATTGGGGCTGGGACGCGGGAGGTGGTTGGCTGGCAATGACACCTTGGGAGGCCTGTGTATTGGCATGACTCCCTTCAAGTTGGGTTCTGGGTCTGTTCTTGGACCCTCTGGGACGCCCTCATGGACAGGCTGCCCCGCAGGCTGGTGAAGGAGCAGGTTGGGAATGTGATTGACAGTCCATAAAAATAAAATAAAAAATATATTTTAGATTAAATATGTATTTATTTGGAGTTATTGGTTTAGTTGTGGGAAGTTGTTTTCTCTTGATTTATCCTTGAATAGTAGCAGAGTTTCTATATCCGTAATTTAAAGTGAATAATATTGTATACTTTCCAGGTTTGGATGATTTTAAAGTTTAATAACTTTTTATGTCTAATTATGGTTATTGAGATTGAATTTTTCATTTGATTTTAGTTGTGGTGGAGCTTCTTGATTTGGGTTGGTGTTTCCTAGTGTGCTTACTGTACATTCAATTTGGATTCCAGTTCCCACAATTAATATCTGAGTTTACTAGTGGCATTCAAAAGTGATTTGAGATTTGGTTCATGGATTTGACAATCCTGCAATTTCAAAAAACATAGTAAACTTAATGAAAATGGCTGATGGATTTGGATGCTTCAAATCTGATTCCGGTTAATTCATTTTGTCCATAGGAAATATACAGCTTGACTTGAACTTTGCAAAGTGTCTATGAGTTCCTGCATTTTCAAATATTCAAATAAATACTCACAAAAATTAATTTAATTAAAAAAGGCCATCCTGCAAAAGTGATTCAAAATTTGGACCAAGGATTTGACAATCCCACATTTTTACGTTCAGGTTCTGAATTTACAGTAAAGATAGCTAATTTAATAGTGAATTATTTTTGAAGTGTACTTTTATGAGTTTTTTTAATTGTCATGTAAAATTCTTTTGGACTTTTTAAAATCTATGTTGTCACATTACCCTAAAAAGTATCTTTAAGCTTAATTTTTATTAAGTAAAATGTTCAGGAAACAGGTTTCTGCTTATTAAAAAAGTGTCAAAATTTATTAGTCTGCATGAGTTAAAACTTAATTCTGACTTTTCAATGCTGTTGACATTAAAGTATTTTAATTCTGATTGTTGACATATAGTAAGTCAACTTTCAGAATGAGTTAATTCTGGCAGTTGCCTAAGATTTGTCTGCCCTTCCCCAGGACTAGAGGATGAACCACCTTATTTTCTCAGATGTCCTCACAGCATGCCTAGGGATTGGGGGCCACCAATATAATCAATTATATGGGCCATCCAATAACCCAACTGGTTAGTACTTTTATAAGGAGCTGGTGAAGCTCAACTCCTCCAATCAGTATTCCTGGCCCATGCTGGTTTTACCCCACTCCACTCAGTCTGTAGCTATATACACCATAGTATACTACGTGCTAACATATTTTGCCAGTAATTCCAGACGTTATAACGTATACACAAAAGTCTTTCAATGGATGATGACAGTATATCCCATTGTGACTGCGCTCACTGGGTTCCAAGTGGCAAACTTGGTACCCTAATTAGCTAAAATACTACCCTAATTGTTGGATCTTTACAGATATGAGGTTTGGTCTTTCTCATCCAGTACAGACCAAGTACAACATTGTACTTGGGGATTGGTATAGTTGGGCCACTAAGGGTAGTCTGTAAATATATTATTTGGCCACAAAAGGGGTTTTCTTCATTGGTGACTGGTGTGCTCCTGTTATCTTCCATAATAACTCTCTTGACACTACTCTGAACCGTGAGTAGTTTCATGAGGTTAGAAATTTTTTGTCAACAAGGGATTGGTATGCTCCAGTGTTAAATAGTTCTGTGACCTGATATCTGCAAAAGCAGATGTCAGGAATCACTTCCCTGACAACAGTTATTTGTTAGATGAAGACCTATTCCAACTTCTAAATTTGGATGATCTAGGTCACTGCTACTCAATTAATTGTCAATTAATTGCTCTTATTCCCCACAACAATGCAGATGCACTCAAAACCTGCAAGGAACACAATACCATAATGCATCTAAAATTATCCTACATCACAATCCCTGCCACTGCATGTGAAGCATTACCCCTGGGTTTAAACCCATCAGGTTGGTACTCTCAATCCCACCCCTCTAGTATAAGAACTCCCATCCAGATCCCAAGTTAATTGTTGGGTTAGCATTTATTTCTGCAATAAAGCAATCCTGCCCTATTATCTGCTCAAGGTTTAATAGTATCTCTTTAGAGTAGATTACTGTGATCTCCAGTTTGTGGTCTTTAGTTACCATATGGCTCTTTCTATTTTTGTTGTGTATCCTGTCTCAGGGGCCAGTTACTTTGTGCTTCCCTGGTCCTTGCCTTATCCTACAGCTTGAAGAGCTATCTCCTGTTGTAGAGAGTAATTGACCCTTTGTTGATGCTTCAACTGTAACCTTCTCTTTAAAGAGAGTTTCTTACTGTAGAAAGGATAGGTAGGGAGCTTATCTCCTGTTTGGGCATCAGACAGTTCAGTATCACTGGAGGGTGCTTGTATCACGGTGATTGAGCCCATGTCTTGGTCCCTGTACAAGTGTTGTAGAGTGGGGGAGGGGGCTTGTTGGAGCACTCCCTGGAGCCTTCCCTGTTACAGTAGAAAATCAAATGGAAGGGAAAGTACACCCTTGTAAAACCTGAAATCAGCAAAGAACTGCAGCCAAACCCCTGAAAGAAATAGAAAGCTTAAATGCTGTCATAGACAAAAAATGGGTCAAAGCTGGGATTGCCCAAATAGCCCTCAAAAATCTGGACCTGCCTTATTTTTCACCAAATAATTATGATAAGAAAATTACAGGTTATACAGTATTTGGGGATAGCAGAGCTCAACCCTCTGGTTTCCAAAATTTATCAAATTATGACGTCACTGACTCAAATTCCAAGGCAGGACCACCAACTGCTGAAAATATTCTTGCCAGCCAATCAGAAGCCGCCAAATCCCCTCTTGCCCCATCCTGAACTCCCTTAAGACTTCCCCATTTCCCCTCTAGAAACTTGTTTCTAGATATCTTATTATCACGGAGAAAAATAAAAGAAGTTTACCCCAAAATGATGGCTCACTTGGGGATGTTTGCCCTTATCCTTGAAAGACTAGCCTTGGTGGCCATCAAGGTCACCATTGATTCCATGGCCGCAACCTGGTCTGCGCTTTACATGTTGACGCCTTCTGATTCTCTCTCAAATTTACCCCTACAAATCACCTGCCTATTGACAATTTCCATTTCAATTCTTTTGCTACACTGCCATTGGATCCAAGATGTTGAAACTGTCCTCCTGATTTGGTCTCCTGCTTGTCAAGCAACTCACAGTTTTTTATTATATCCTCATTGTATATCCTTGAATCACGCTGTGTACCACTTTGCTTTAACATTCCCCTTGTTAGTTGCGCTATCAGTACCCATCTGGTTCACATGAGCTGTAAAATCTCTGCCTCAGAGGTGAGTATGATTTAGTTGGCTAGTTTAGTTGTTGGGTTGGGTATCCTTCCTTGCTGAGGGGCTCTCTTTCTGTTTGCTGGTTACAAGCAGGTTATCAGACTTCTGTGCAGCTCATCTCTCTTCCAAGAATACATCTGGGAGGTTCTTGCAGCAACGCATGTCAAATTTATGTCTAATGTGTGTGGGGAGGCCATTGTAGAAGTCCAGTTGGGGTCCAGCTTCATCAAAGTTGATGGTGTTGGGAGCTCAATTGTTTATGTCTTTGTAGACGGCAATGTACTCCTCAATACTTTCTGCCATTTTTAAGGTTTAGAGCTCTGTCATGATCACCATGTTGGAGTCCTTTATGAAAAACTTTTCTAGGAAGGCATTTTTAAACATGTCCCTGTCACAGTAGATTCCATGATGCTAGGAATAATTTGCCAATTTGGAAAGCGCAGAAAGCTGGAAAGCCATTCATCAAATTAACTGGTTTGCCAGATTTAAATCAAACGGTTGATAAAAATGAGTCACAGCCACGCCAGTTTGCCATTAGATTTGATTCATCTTGCAAACTGATGCTGATAAATCAACATAGTTTGAGAGTCACTTGATACAACCTTATTTATCAGTACAGTTGTCCGAAGTTGGTCCCACAAGGGTTCTTTGCAAACTGGACTAGGTACTCACTTGAACACGTATAAGGGATAGGAGCCAAGAATCCAGGTGGTATTGCTTAGTCAAATTTTGATATATATAGGAAATTTTTCACTGTTCAACTCTTAAGAGTTGAGTCCCCCAAAAATATTTTACTTGAAAAATTATTCCCTTGGCCTAACTTTATTTATCATGCATCCTGTATTTGTCCTTCTGTGCTACATTCCCTATAATCTGATTCTTGGTCAAATTATTAATGGAATATAGGGTCCTGCTGTTGGCACTTTGATGTTGTCTCCTCCCATGTTGATCCCATGCCCTCAAATCTTGGAGTTTTCCCCACCGTATCTGAAGCTGAGACACTTGCTCCATCTCAATGTCCCAAATTCTACACTGAAGACACATTGATTCTCTCCCAGGAAATTTATCTTGGGCTTTTTTGGTTAGGGTTAATCACTTTGCTTAGCCCTAGTGTATCATTTGGAAATTTTACAAAACAGTATTTGAAGCTTTGTTGGTGGTTAATCATCAACTCTACGTGAGTTTGGGGGGTAATTCCCCACCACATAGTGACTTCTTCCTACTACCTAACTATTTATGTCACAGTCACATTCTTTGTTGCAGCCAGAGTGTTGGTTGAACCATCTGCTTACAAAGCGTGAGGTGGCCCCAGTAAGGCGCAAAGCAATTTCACTTGCCCAGAGTTTCAATGGGAAAGCCCACCTAAGTAGACTTATTTTGGGTGCTTTGAATCCAGAGGTTGGCATTTTCACAGAGTAGTACTAGTTATGCTCCAATCTCTGCTGAGCTTAAGTGCTGGGATAAAATGCTGGGTATTTTGGTTGGGTCAGGGATTGGAGGTGGATTCAGAACTCCTTGTGCACTGAGGATGCTGTAACAGTTACAGGGATATTGCTGAGGACAGTACATCTGGTGAAGAGGTCTTGTCCCCCCTCAAAATTGCCCCAGCTGGTTGGGAGGGCCATTTGCTGGGTTATTTCCCTGGAAAAATATTTTCCTTGAGATGCTTAGGTGTGGATAACCTACCAGTGCCACCACAGCTGTGGACATACCTCTTGGAAGTATATAGAATGAGATAAAGAGAAATTTTAAGAGAGATTGGTACTGTATTTGATATGAAGAAAGTATTATATATGCTATTTTGGGAAGCCATGTGCTGTCCATGTACTCATAGTGGTGATTTGGATTGTTTGGTTAGTGTTTTCTTTAGACTTGATATGATTGATCCCTTTACAGCTTGATATTGTGGTGGGAGTACCACTGATGGTTTGATAGTTGGTTTGATCCCTGGGGGAATGGTTTCCTAAGAGTGAGCAGTTGTAGATGATTTGACTGATTCAGTTTTAAAAGGGGTAACTTATAAATATTTGGCTTGGGTGGCTGTAGCATGGGGCTTATTGGTGGGATAGATCAACCTTAAGGTTCTAACCTGTTGATCATCTGTAGATTAAATGCATGTGTTATTTTATAAAGGTACTATGAAACTGGTATGGAGATTTATGGCTACTATGAAGACATTTTTCAGTGGGGATGGTACATTGTTTGTTGGTAAGACAATGTTTTTGATAAATGGTTTATTGGTCCCCTGTTCAAGTAGTGAGTTTACACTATCAGTAGAGAAATTGTTGAAAAGGCAATTATTAGTTAAAATTCAGACTTGAAGCCTATCAGAAGGGAGAATTAAATAGCCCAACAGCTTGAAGATAGAGGTGGGGTTGACTGCTTAGAACTGTGTAGCTTCAGTTGGAGATTGTTCACCAGAAATGTTGAGACCTGTGTTACTCTGAATGATGGTAAGTATGTTGTTGACAAAAAGCATAAACAGGGCTGGGTATCTTAGCTTAAGCTAACAAGGTCATTCTGAGAATTGTAGAATGTACTTTGGTTTGGAGATGAAAAATGGATCAACTTTGTTTGGATAAAATGAAAATATGCTTTCATTTTAAAGTAAGTAGGTTGGTTAAGTGGATATATAAGGACGATACTTGTGCAGGATGGTTATGCTGTGTATAGTTTGATGCTCTGCATTTGAGCAGTGAGGCTATCTTGTGATAAAAATGTAACTTTTGTGAAATGGACACAAGAAGATTCAACTTGGATAAATTGATTTTTCAGCATTTGTATGGATTTAAATTTTAAACGTGAGATCGTAGATGATTGGCCAGGGGTTAAATGTGAAGCAGTTTATTGGCTTTGGCAGACTTGGACATTTGTGGAGAAGTTTCCTTCGTCAATGGGGTGTACAGTTTGGATAAGGATTTGCTTGGAGTTGGTGGCGTCAAAAATGGCTGCTGCGGTGGACTGGTCAGGGGCAATCCAGAGGATGTTGCCGAGTTCAAGCAAAGTATTGATGGGTTGGTTATCGAAGTTGATGACCAAGACCTTGTGGATCTTGCTGAGGGATCTTTGGATAGTTTTATCGGCGGAGAGTAAGGTGCTGCAGTCGATGGTAACAAGCATTTGGTCATGGCTTAGCTAACTGGAGGCGGGTGGGTGGTCGAGTCTGGTGATGGTTCTGTTAAGAGCGTCCAAATTTGCATCTTTGGGGACATGTACGTTGATGCCGTTGTAAGCCTTCTTCTCACCATAGTCCTTGAGATACATGTCATAGTCGTAATTGTAGTCATAACCATCGTCACCATGTCTAGGAGATCTGTAGGAAGCCAAGGTTCGGTCGTGGAACGTTCCAGAATAGTCAATGTCTACGTATATCTTCCCACTTTGCAACCCTACACTACTTTTATCAAGCAGACAAAGCCCGCTTTCACAGTTGCTGATACCACGACCACTGGCCCAGTCTTGAGGATCAACAACAATAAACCCTCCATCCTCGGGTTGAAGTGACGATAGGACACTGTCGATAGTGGAAGCAGCTGTAGCTGCAGCAAAGAAAAGGAATAATCTCATTGTTTCTCAACCACAACCTCTTGAAATATTTATACTAAACACATGTACAATTATCATCAACTATTGACAAATGTAATTAAACTGTCTTGAACTTTAGCCTAATTGCAATTATACTTAACCAATTATACGCTACACATTGATTTATTTAAAACATAATCAGCAATTGATGTCCCAGCCTTGATTCATTATCACCAGGTTTCTGATCCTACTCCAACATGCCTTTCAAAGATAGCTTAATGATTGCTGCTATCATTTTGTTTACTCACCAAAACCAGAGCCACCCCATTCCAAAAGACAATGGTTGATATGCTTGGTTTACATTCAAGGATATGCACACGTTAACCTCTCACAAATAATTGCTTCAATTAGCTCAAAGCAACAAAGATTTCCACCACTGATGAACCTCCAATAAGCAACGGGTTGATTTTGGAACCGCGCAAGTTTCTGGTGGGAATGATATCCTCCTTACCCAAAGCAGCTATCGGGACTGGGATTTATAATCCTTACAGGCTACCGAATGAACCCGATGGTGCCATCTGTGGTGGGAAGCGCTTCCACCACCTGCAATTAAATAATTTCATGGTTACGATTATAAAAGGATCGGTATAGCTATATCAAAGCTCCGTTAAAGATTAAATTTCCATATGCTTAAATATATTGTAAAAAGCATGGATCATCTGTAATAAACTGTTTCCCTCCCCACTCATAAGCCACCCATTAGAAAGGCTGAGATAACCCTTAGTATTGCCGTAACTGTGCTGTATTAGCAGAGTTACAAGGGGAAATGATCGGAAACTATATAATTATCTTTATTGAGATATAAGAATTATATAGTTGGGATCAATCATTATAAGAGGAACAAGATTAGGACAATCAATCAGTTGGATCAGACAGGGGGTGGTATGATCCCTGTAATGAGTGAAGCACTAAATTGGGGGCAACTGTGGTAAGTTTGACTCCCTGGTGCTCAACACTATAGTAAAGTGAGAATTCAGCTTTTTCCCTGATCAACAACAGGAAATTGACATCTTTTTAATTAACAGATCTTGATGTACTGAAAACTTTCAATATAAAAAATTAGGCTATACAGCTATGGTATACTAAAGTGACCCCAGAGAGCTCAAAAATGCAATAAAAAGTGTACCTTACCTAATAAAATAAAGAGAAATAAGCAACTATTTCTCATTTTACTATGTAATTTACATTCTTCATTAAAAAAATATTTTTGATTGCCATAAAAATTAAAATTCCAATGACACAAAATTAAACACAATAACAACAATAGAATTTATGAAAAATATGAAGAAATATTAATATTTATTTGATATAGTTCATATAAGTATAAATGTGAATATCTTTTGTTTTATTAGGAAATTAACAAAAATTAAGATATTTCATCCCCTTTCAGCTATAACTATTCATTTCAAACTTACTATGCACACATAAAATAATCAGTGCTATCTAATTAAATCAGAAAATAGAAAAATTGAAAGTAAAAACTAATCAATCAAAACTGAAAAGTGACAATTAAAGCTAAAAAGTTAAAAGTTAAAAGTTAAAAGCAAGAATCATATAAGCAAGCAAGCAAGTTTATTCTTCACCCTTCTTCCCTTTCTTCATTTTAGCCCCTTCCAGGAGGGCAGTTGCAATGAGCTCAAGCTGCTGCTTGATCTCTGTGGCCTTGTATTTATGCTTGGCCGCATTTTGAATGGCCTTGGTGAATAGAGTGGAGCAGGTTGTGGGCTTGGTGGGGGGACTCGGTTTGCCAAGTCACACAGCTTGGAGATAGTTTTCTCCTGCTCGTGCTGCAGGAGAGAAAAGAACTTATTGAATTCTGGGTGGAGCCCAAATTTGGCCTTGAGGTGTTTGTGATAAGCCTCTAGCGCCGTGGTGGTCTTGAGCTCCCTGTTGATGGCCACCCAGTAAACATTCCAACTGGCCTTGCCTTGCCTCTGTGTGACAACCTTCCCAATCCACTGGGGCTCAAAGTACTCAAAGAAAGGCTTGAACTCCAAGTGCTTTACTATGTAAGGATCCTTTGAGAGAACCTCAAACCCCTGCGCAGTGTGCTCTGGCTTTAAAAAAGCCAAGGCACTGAATTGTGCCAGCACAAATTTGCAGGTGTCCAAAGTGTCCCTCCGGCTCAACCTACTTAGCTCAGCATGGGCCTGCACATTCCAAGCAACTGCTTGGCGGAAGTGGAAGTGGCACCCCTGCACCTCCCCTCTGAACAGCTGCTCAAATGCATTGAACTGAGCAGGCTCAAAGTCCATGATGCATACACAAGACCCAAGAGCTCTTAGCCTCACCTTTTCCTCTGAGTCCAGGGTAGCTTGGTCCTTGTCAGCAGCAGGAGGGTTGGCGCAGGTGTAGGGGGTCTTATTGGCATTGTTGTTGTCAGGAAGGAGGGAAAGTGCTTGGCAAAGGATGGATAAAGCACAGGTGTAGATGGCCTCAGTGGCCCCAGGAAGAAGAAAGAACACAAGTGGAATCACCCAGATAGCAATCTGGGCATGGATCATCCAGAGCTGCTTGAACATCTGGGGGCAAGTGGTAAAGGTACCATCAACTAGCCAGATTGAAGCCCTTTTTAATTCCAGCAGGTTCTGCTGAGTTGAGTAGCAGATTATGTGGTCTTTGGTGACGGGCCCATCATCATGAAGGAGGAAGCGCTCCCTACTTGGAAGCTGCTTGAGCTTGTGGGTGAGCATAAGCTCCAATAGGACGTCCAAAGCCTTGGGGAGAGGGGGATTGGCAGTGATACACTTATTGCTTATGAAATTAACCAACTGTTCCTGGGTTGGTACTGACTAAAGATTGTTGGGTTTGAGATGTTGGAGGGCCTTGATGGCCAGATCTGATGGGCAGAGGTTGGACCAGGTACTATTTTAACATCCAGGTTATAAGGTGATTGGGGGGCTCACAAGAGTGCTCCCCCTTCTTGGCAGGTACTTGCTCCCAGCCTTCAGTGTTTAGCTGTGCCCTGTAAGTCTTATCCTCACATATAAAGTTCTTGCTCTTGGTGGCACATTTTTGATTATTACAGTTAAAAATGTAATTGTCAGAAACATAGCCAGGGCCGCCCTTTGCTGACATATTGGGGGAAAAACAGGGGAAGCACCTGGGGACTTTGAACTCTCTCTCCACATTGCAGATATTGTGGATGGCCAGTGGATCCCAAACCTTGTGACCAGAAGCTTTGAACTTCTTGGAATATTCCTCAGGCTCATCCTGGGGGTCAGATGAGTGAGGGGGAAGAGCCATCAGGAGGTGAAGGGGAAGGGTTCTTTGAGGCCTACTTGAAAGCCTCCTTTTTCTTACCAGAAGAAGAGGTGGGCTCCTTGACAGCCTTTGACTTCTTGTTATGTTGCCCCTTAGTGGGCTCAGAGTTGGCCTCTGAGTGGTAAAAGGAGTGGTTGGTAAGATCACCATCAGATTTATTGGGGGAGGGATTTTTGGGGGAAGGTGAAGGGGATGTGGAAGATGTGAGTGGAGGGGGAGGTGTAGGAGGAGATGAGGTGAGAGACTTTGCCTTTGCAGGCTTCTTGGAACGCTTGGGAGTGGAGGCAGTTTCTTTGGAGCCCTTGGAGGCTTGGCGCTTGGGCTGTTAGCTGCTTTTGTTTGATCTTGTCTAAAGAAAAGTTTAGTTTTATAAATAAAACAGTGTGAAAGATATGAAGCACAGAAGTAAAGCAAAGTAAAAGTTAAATGAAAAGTATGCAAATAAAGTTTTATTTATCAAGAAAAAAACATAACAAAGTAATATAAGCAAAATAGAAGCTCAAAGTATAGATATAAAGGTTAAAACATAGAAAATAAGTGAATTTATGATGAAGTATCAAATATGTTAGGTGCAGCATAACATCTTAGTGCTAAATCAATGTAAAAGTATAATTAAAAATTAAAAAATATATAAAAATTATATATAGAGTAGCAGGAAAAGTAGTAGATTACAATCACAAAAAAATATTATATGGAATGTCAGAAAATCTCGGACCATGGTATTTTATCATCTGCCAGCTGATATCCTAAGTCTTCTAACATTAGAAAAGTACAGAGAACCTGTGACTTTGGCGTAACCTTTGGCCCAGAATATTTTGTTGCCATCAGAAGTAGCAAGTCTGAGAGGCCCCAAGGCCTGAAGGATTTGGGACGGTTCTTCCTACTTCTGGATATAGGTTCATGGGTTGTCTCTATATTTTACTATATATAATTATACTGTATGACAACAGTATCATCTTTTTCTCTCCACTAATAGAACTTAAGAGAAGATCACATTGAGGGAATAAGACTTGGATCAATCATCAAGCCGTTAAGAAATCATCAGTCTTTTATTCTAATGGACTAGCTTTAAGGTGGCCTGCCTGCCCACGTTTTATCCGAGTTAGCTCACAACACTAAAGGAGACTGAAGTAGCATTAGGGCGACACGGCAGGAGGCCTGGCCTTTTTGGGGTGGTTTTAACGGAAGGCTAAATTGACATCTTCCACAGATTGGTATCCTTTCTGTCTACCTGGGCCACTTCCAGGGCTAGCTATCCAGTGGCTGGCTACTAGTTTACAGAGATGATTGTTTCACTTAATCAGAGCTACTCTAATACAATAGGCTCAAAGCCTTTTATCTTAGAGTGGTTGGCCTGAAGGCCCAGTCCATGTTGGACTCTTCTAGATTTAATGCAGATGACAGTTCATATGAAAGCCCTCTTGTTCTAGGATTCATTTAAAGTTTTAGAATAGTAATTATTATGGGAAGCATATTTGAGGTGGTGGTTCAAGGTGGATTAATTAATGAGCAGTAATTGCATATACCATTAATTAATTGTAATGCACAATTATGTTGATGCCAGGATATGATTTGATCACTGATCCCACAACCCACAGCCCGCATTATTTTGTTGAAACCCTTCCCAAGAGAAATTAACTGCTGGCCCACGTTATTTTGTTGAAACCGTTAATTAGTCAATATCCAGAAATCCTGACATGGAATTTTTTATTGGGAGTTAAAAATTCAAAACATAGTAAAGTGTCAAGTTAGGCACTGTTAATCAGCTGGGAAAAGCTGAATTCTCACTGTTGAGTATGCCAGAGTTGAGCAGAAAAATCAAATTTACTATATTTTTTACATATGAAACTTGTTTAACTTTAAAACAGGTTAAAAAGTTAACCCAAATGCAAGGCAGTTTCATATGCTCAAAAATGAAAAAAATACAACATAAGTTAAAAAATTAAATGAGTAGGAAGGTGTTTATTAGTGTTTAATTTATGCTGTGAGGAGCTGGGAGTGACTTATTTACCATAGTGTTGGTTAAAAAGTTAAGAAGCCCTTTGTACTAATCCCAAAGTTAAAGTGTCAAGTGGATCAGTGTCAAGTGGCGCTCATGGTGTGTCACATATTAATTTAGCCTTAATTCCAAGCCTTTGATTAGTTAAATCCAAAACTGATTGGGTGGCAAGTGGATAGAGTCAAACAGAGGGGGAGTCAAGTTTCCGTTTTTTATAAAGTACATATGAAATATCTTAATAAATTGGGCTTAATTTATGTGGCACCACTTAATCCACAAACCCAGGAATGACATAATGTAAAACAAGTGATATATTTGATTAATTTCTATATCACTAAATCCAGTATAGTGGTGCTTGGGAGCCTGATTGACGACTATGGACACTAATAATAAAAATATAATAGTAAATAACAAATTATATATAAGTGCATATGTATTTTATTAATAAAATTAAAATTTGGCTTAAAAAGTGTCAAACTGGTCACTTTTTGTTTTAGAGTGTCAACCACAAGTTTTTTCATTTCTATTAGTAAATTTACTTATAAATTGCCCCTTAAATTGGTATTTTAGCTAATCAAATCATTAAACAGAGTTGATTTTAAGTAAATTTAACCTTGGTTTTTGGTTTCAAACCCCTAAATTACTAGTAAAAATTAGCTTAAAATCAGTTAAGCAAAAAATACTAATAGATTCAAATATGTGGCACTTGACTTCCTGGTACTCAACAAAGTATCAAGTACCAGGGAGTCAATCACCAGGGAGTCAAACTTATCACAGTTGCCTTCCCAGAGAAGAAAAAGGGCTAAGCCAAGAAAGTTTTTTAATTTGATGAATGTCTGGATTAAAGGACAGATAATCACTGTAAACTTGAAATAAATCCAGAGTTTTGGCCTCATGAACATTGTGGTTTCAGGAGTTCTTAGTGAGGAGATTGGAAGTGTGGATCAAACAGGGTTGTAGAGCCTCTTCACGTCTTCAACCTCCAGGCTTTTTCTGAGCTCTCAATCTTTTCCAACTGTAACTCTTCCTCTTGAGAGCACTTTATGGCCATTATCTTGCTGGAAGGGATGACAGTGTTCTACTTGATTGTGGGTGCTACTATGTGTGGGGCAAGGTTGTGGGGGCATATTGTTGGATGTATAGAAACCCATTGTAGCTTGGTTGTTTGCTTTCAAAATGGCCTTATAACAGTTATCAATGGAGTTATACTGCCCCTGTAAATCCAATGTCCTCTTTGGCCCTGGATTGCACTGTTTTCCCTCAATGTACCAAGAAATCAAACCAAATTACAGCTAAGCCATTTCACTTCATGGGTGATTTGGCACACACAATTGATAAGCGCTTTGTGTTGGAATACCCTTCTGAAGCTCCACTCTCCTTGCCTGGGCCCTCCTGCCCCATGTGGAGAAGTTGCTAGTAAAATTGAACTGTAACTTGGTAATGTGTTGCCCCCTTCTCAAAATTATTAGGTTCACCCAATAAAAGAAGGAAACATCAATTCCCATCAATTCAAGTTCATCAGTGCTGAATTTCCTGCAGGAATATATGATAGGGAGTAACCAATCATAGTCCCCTCTAGGAATTGATTCAAACCCCTCCAGTCCCCTTGGCAATGTCCAGCAAAAATTATCCATCAGCCAATCAGGCTCTGCCACTATTTTGATGCCTAGGTTTACTAATAACCATACTTTAAAAGGTAAGTGGGTCCATTTTAGATCCCTGATTATCCATTCTTCAATTCAATAAAGTTTTGCAGCATTAAAGTCCTCCATTTATTTTATTCATTTTGGACTTCCTGGAGTCCTTTGATCTAAAAAGTAAAGTGGTAGAGTTTAGCTTGTGCTTTCCTTACCTCTCTGGGTCTTTTTACTTTCCTGTCATCAAACCAGGTCCCCTATTATCAGAGTCAGTGTTAATATTGTTGCTTACCTTGCTATATTTCAAAAATTGAGTCCATGTTTATAGTTTAGTATTAATTCTGTATAAATACTTACTTGAAGCTCAAAAACCTTTTGCTTTTGTTCTGGTCTAGTTTAGAGTTGCTTTACGCTCTTGGTTCCTCAACGCCTTTGTGTTCAGCAGGCAGGTTTGGGTATATATCTTCCTTGAATTCTTGCAAACTTGTAGAAGTTGCTCCAGAATTCCCAGTGTAAATTCACTGCCACCTCTGGCTTTGGATTGCTCAATTTTCCCTTGTTGTACCAAGAAAGGTTCTAAAACGCCCGCCAAACCCCTTAATTCTTTAAATGATTTAGCTCACACAGTAGATGAGAGGTTTGTGCTGGCCTACCCTGCGGAACCTCTGCCTTTGGTTGCTCCCTCCTGGGAAGAAACACTGGTTAATTTAGACTACTTATTAGCTTGGTATTGCCCACTTCTAAAAACCATTAGAGCTGGCCAATCAGAGGTTGCCACATTGACACTGAGCAACACAAGTGAATTCCAAATGACCAGTGCCTCTTCCAGCCAATCAGATCTGAACGCAGAAATTGGAATGAAACCCTCCAGTCCCCCTGCCTAGCAAATTTTTGTCTCCAGCCAATTGGATTTAGTTCCACTGTCATGTGACCCATCTTATTTGCAGCCCATCCCTTTTTTGCAAGCAAGGGGACTTCTAGTCCCCTGCTTGTCTATTTTCTAATAATATTAAAGTTTGGAGCCATTCTGCACTTTATTTTTAATATTTGTGTTTATTTGGAACCCAGTTTTGAGTTCCTATAGCCTAAAGATTTTGGTGTTAGTTCTGCTTCAAGCTTACCTTCTGTCAGCCGGTTTCAAACCTGGCTTCTCTTCTGGTTCATTATACTAGTATTGGTTCATCTAGTAGTTGCCTTTCCCGTTCTTGCTTTCAAAACAGAGTTTGAAAACTTAAATTTTCAATTGATATTTCTTATAATACCTATTGTTATTTTGAATTTTCTATTAAGATCATCAATTTCAAACCCGCTCTTGCTTGCTGCTCTTCCCAAGCCTCTCACAATCATTGCAAAGCTCTCTGGACCCGTTCTGCTGCTGTTTGGCCACATTTTTCTAAGACTACCCTACCAGCACTTTTCCCACTCAATTTTTGCCAAAAATTTACACCAACCTGTCCCAAATTTTGTGAAAAATATTCCTATGATACTCCCAGCGCTTAAATTTGTGGTTTTTTCCCTGGCTCCATTCTTGCTACTTCTGTGGTCCACCTCCCCTTATCTGTGGGGAAAAATCTCTTTGTTGGCCCATCTGATAGGTAGAGACCCTGCCAGTCTCTGGGACCTCCCCAGCAGTCTTCTCTTTTCTGGAGAGGCTGTGGTCAAGAGCTTGATGTGTGATGATTTGTACTTGGACACTGTGGACCTTACTTCACCTGTTTCTGAAGAAGCAGCGCCTCCCATGCCTCCCCTCCCCAATGTGGTCCAGAGGCATGCAGTACCCCCCAGGCCCTCCAAGGTGTCCTCTCCCGCTCCTACCTGCACTCCTTGGTTGCTCACTAGCCTGATACTGATGGGTTTGAACGCCTACTTCCCTCAGTTTTCCCTGATGTCCTCCCTGTGGTCCCCCCCCTCCAAGCGGCCATCCCAGTTCTGCACTGGATGACATTCTGGTGGTTTGTTACACCAGGATGGGAGCCAAACTTAGTTAGTTTAGCCCCCCTCTCTCACACCCAGTGCCTTTGTTTCCACCCCCATTTTCCCCATCAAGGTTTCTTAAATTTGTTGCTGCCTCTGAAAATGCTGCTGTCACTCCTCCAATTTACAGTTTTCTCCTTGGTCCCTGTATTAGTCATGATCTGGTCTACCTCCCCAGATTTATGAGGAGGATCACTTCTTCTTCCCATCATGGTGGAGACAATAATTTCAAGATCTTTTACCTACTGGAAGATTTACCAACTCAAGCACAAGGTCTTCTAGATTCTGAAGAGAATGTAGTGAAGAGTCTTACCTGTGATGACATTGACCTGTTTGCCCCTGAATCAGCACTGGAGGTGCCCACTTACATAATTACCTGTGCCATCATAATTCCTGAAAAAGAGTTCCCAACCACACCTCACAACATGCCTTTGTTCCCTGTGCTCACCCCAAGCTCACTTCCTGGGTGATTGGTGGGATAGTGCTGATGGGTTAGAATGCCTATCTCTCACAGCTGTCCCCAATGTCCTCCCTATGGACACCTGTTTGAGTGTCCCTGCTAGTCTTGCACTAGATGGCATCCTGGTGGTTAATCCACCCAGTTGGGAGCCAAAATCAGTCAGTTTGGTCCCCCTCTCTCACAGCCCCACATACACCCACTTACAGATTTGGGGCTTTAACTCATTGATACTTAAACTGAGGAGCATTGTGTTTCAGTTAATAGTGGCTTCTGGGGAGCTGGCAAGGGAATGCTTCCAGGCAGCAATATATTCAAAGATGCTTTCTTTTTCTTTATTGCAATCAAGGGTTTTCCCACAACAATGTACAAGAAATTTTCACTTTAGCATAACTTAGCAGCATCTTTAAACACTGCCCAGGTTATTTTGAGTTCTTGAATAGCCCAGGTAGTGAACCATATAGCAGCAGGCCCATTGAGTCAACCTGATGCTGTGACAACCCACATGAGTTCAGGCACTTGAAAAAATACAGAGGCAGGTTTCTGTGAAATGTAGTCAACTTACAATATTGGCACTGTGGGGTTTCTGGTCACCAGTCTCCAAAGTGTGTCCTGGGTCATAGCCAGGGACCAGCTTGGAGGAATTGTCATCTCCCAGCAGTGGTGAGTGGTTTGCTAGAAGCTTGTACTTAGCCTGCATGACTGCAAACTCTTCCAGCACTTTTCTAATTACTAGGCGGGCATCCCCACCATGCACCTGTACTTCAGCGGGTGCTAACCCCTCTTTGGGCCTGTACCAGTCCTTTAACAACCTAGTAAATTCATTCTCTATAAACTCCCTTCCACTATCAGTCATATCAAGATGCCTATTTAATCTCTCCCACTCCTCCTGGGAAGACTTACTGGTGGCAAATCTCTTGCAATTTTGACAATATGTATCTTCTTCCCCTTGACTAGAGTGAAAGATATGGGGTAGCTCACTCATAGAGCTTGTATTTTGATCACAGGAAAATTTGGGCAGGGGTTGTAATAGGCTTTTATTCATGGTCAGAAGGAATATCCCCTTAGAAGCCTTCTGATATAATGCCTGGGTAAGGGAAACAATATGTGTTTTCCAATACTTGGAGTCCTCCAACAATCTCTTGGACTCCTTGTTCTTGGTCTTGGGCTCCTGAACCTTTATCTTATGCTCCTGCATTCTGTTCTAGCTCTGGCTTCTTATCCTCAGCTCTGGCTTCTTTATCCTGGGCTTCTTCACCTTTAACTTGGTCTTCAGCTCCTTCTGAAGTCCTTGTGGCCTTTGTAATCTACTTGATCCAGTCCCTGAGAAGCCTCAGATAGCTCCCCCTTTTATAGCTCCTTTTCCAAGTCTAAATTTCTTCTCAGAACTCTTGTCTTCAAAAGCTTAAACTATCCATTTTTCTCTTCTACAATATATTAAATTTAAAAACTTACTTAAGCCAATGAAAGCCTGAATTTTCTGCTTCTGCACCTCATTTTTAGGTTTTAACTCTCATGTTAAAGCCCTCAAAACACTGATTAAATGAACTCTGGCTTGTAGCCAATAATACACCTCAATTCAACTGTTTTGCCAAAAATTTTGCCTGAATGACTTGCTCTTGACTATGGTTTAAACTCAAAGCTGTTTTTCTCTGGGTAAACAACTGCTCTGTGTTTCAAACAGTTTTGCCGTGATTCCTGTCACGTTTCTCTGGCAAATCTTGAGCGCTTCCACCTATGTTTTACAGAGGGGAATTTCAAACCATTGATTTTACAAAGTTTTTTCAAATTTCTCAATATTTTTTCAACATTTTGCAACTTCAAACTTGCCTGTTGCTTGCCTTTCATCACTCCTAGTTGTTCTTGGCGAAATTTGCTTATTTGCCCTCACAGTTTCTCTGTTCTGTTTCTGGCCCCTTTCTACTCAATCCAAACTTAATAAATTTGCAGTTCAAACACTGAAAGTCATTTCTTTTTCTCTTTCTTTTCTCTTTTAATATAACATGATAATTTGTTCTCTCAACATATTATAATATTAGCAGTATCAAATCCTTATTTTACTGCTTATTTCCTTAATATTCCCTCTCCTAAGAAACCAAAATAAGCCTTTTAGCTTCTGAATACAGTCTGGCTAGTCCTTTTAAGTCATTTTTTAGCTCCATAGCTAGTCCTGCACTATCATCTTCAGGTCCTTCTGCCAGTTCTTCAACCACAACTTTCAGCTTTTCAGCCTAGCCAGCAATCAGTCTATTTCAATCAACAAACAGCCTATTCCAGTCTTCAAGTAGCTCATTTAATCCATCAGACCTACAGCTGCTCCTGCATCCTGATCTCTTGGTCCTCTGGCTGCTCCTTCAACATGATCAGCTACTCCTGCATCATGATCTTCCAGTCATTTAGCTTATCCTCACTATGAACCACCTTGGTTACAACTGCACAATAAACTATCTTGGTTCCAAACTTCAACATGAACTAACAGTCCCTCAAATAGTCTTCACTGTGATCATATAGTCCTTCTTACTAGTCTTTTCTGCTGATACCATACTATGAACCACATTGGTTCTTTATCTCAGTCCCCATTACCAGAACCTGTAGACCCAGGCATGAGTCTACATTGAACTGGTGTTTGGCTGGGCCCTTGCAAGTGGCAATCCACTTAGGTCATCCAACCATAGATTAGTAAAGTATATGCCATTGTTTTTACTCACCCAGATAATTAAGTCTGGGCTTTCAGTTGCAAAGTAATCAGCTTTACTTCTAAGAGGCCTGGTCATATCAAGTTCTGCAGATGCTCCCTGAGCAACAGCCTTGGTGGCACCCCTGAGCATATCTATGCCCTCCAATGCTCACTTTGGGATCTCTCCAAAGCTCTCATAGGGACATAAACAAGGACACCTGTCAGGAACCCAGTCTAAGGCGGCTGGCCTGCCGTTTCTGGGGGTAACTTGGGCCAGGGTTTTTGTGGGCAGGGCCCACCACAAGAGAGGAGCTAACTTTAGAATGTAGGAAGCAGACTTCCCCACCCAAGACCACGGGCCGGTGGCTGGTATAATGGTGTCCACAACCCCTGTGAGGGTGATGTACACTATTCCAAAAAGCTTGCTGGTATGGTTGGTTGGAAGGTCAGATGAAGAGGTTGGCATTGGTTTGGGTGTTACAGGCAGTTCCATATAGATATTGTAGGCCAAGAGATAATTGAATTTTCCTCTAAATAGTTTTGGGGTGGAGAATATCCACAGGCCTTGGCAGTTATATCTAATAGAAGATTGGATGTGGGCTAGTGGGTCAAGTTCAAGGATTTTCTCTGGCATATAATCCTTATATTCAGGCTTCAAGGGATAATCAGTGAAGTGAACGGGCCCAAAGGGTGCACCAGATGGACAGAAAACTGCAGGCAGTGGGACAGGAGGGCCAGGAGATCTTGAACTGAATTGATAGACTGCAAATACAAAATATGCTGATAGCTGTAAGAGCCAAAGTAACATAACCTTTATTTAAAAATGGTGATAAGGTTTGAGCACAGAATCTATACACATATATAGCATTCCGCCTCCACACTTAGTATTTTTCATCAGGGCTTTATCAAAATATTGGGAAAAGTGTGGGCGGGCAGCCAGAGGACCCAGGTGTGGAAGCGGCAAAATGGCACCTTGGATGGGTGTTCTCTCATTGGTCAGAACGCCCAATTTGGTCACTCAATTTTCTTGATTCTTTGCTGTGGTCACAGGGTTGGGCCCAAAGCCCGGTTTTATCTTTGGGAGTAGGGTTTGATTGGTTACTTGAGAGGACTTCAAACTCATGAAATTCACAGAGGCGCCATCTCTGCTTCCGTTAGGCAATTTGAGAGGCTCCTCTTTGGGCGCCACCATGGTTGAGCTGGTGCAGATATTCTGGCTTTGGGACTTAGCAGGAGTCTCAGCTTGCAGGGGATTGATCCCAAAAAAACGCGGGCAGGCCCTTGGTCCATGGGCCCAGCGGCCCGCAGTAATGTAGGTTCAGGGTTCAAATCCCACCCTTGGGTCCGGGTTTCCCGGGTAATGAATTGTCAATCCTGACAACACCCTACCAGTCCTTTAGGTAAAGTGCTTGCTCATAGACCTCCTGTAAGCATATCAGGGTACATATAGATCTCAATGCTCATCCCCTCCCTGACATCCCACGTTACCTGTCAGGGGTCCAAAAACCTACAGCCCTGGTAGGCAAGTCCCCTACAATGCTGGTATACACTTCTACCCTGGCAGCCCACGTTACCTGCCAGGGTCTAAAATCTTCCAGCCTGAGCAGCACACGCTACCCATCAGTCTGGATCACTCCCCACCCCAAGCAGCTAAAGTTCCCTGCTGAGGTATCTCATTCCTCACCCCTATCAGCCGCAGTTCCTTGCTGGGTGAGGACCTCTAGCCCACAGCAGCCAATATCGCCTGCCAGGTGGGGACAACATTTGCCTCTAGTAGTCTTTCCCACCTACTAGCCAGGCCTTACCTTTCCTAGTAGCCATTATACCCTAATAGGCCTCTACCTGTAATAAACCAACAACACACTGTTAATCTTCAGCATAGCGTCTTTATTTGAAGCCAAATCAACCCTTGCCTGCAAAAACGCTCCCATGTGGACCATCACAGGCACCTTTCACACTGCCTTTGAAGGGTTCCAACTATAGGTTCAATATGTGTTGTGATAGATCAGACTGGGGAGGAGTAGTAATAATGGTGTGTTGTCCTAGGCAGAGTTAGTTAGAAACACTGGTGAGAACTAGTTGTTCTTGATATAAAACATAACCTTCTTGGATTTCACATCAGTGATGGGAAATAATGCTTCTTAGTGAGGTGTAGCCATATGGACAGCACTTTGACCTTTCTGGGGGAAATTTTCTTAAAAATAGGGCGCTAATTAAACCTAATGCTGCTATCACTATTTCAACTGAACCAATTATAGCTTAGTAATATATTGGGGAAGACAAAAGTCCAATAGAAAGGATAAATAATAGTAATAAGAGTTTATTCAGGGTTAGTGTAGTTAATATACTATACTAGGAAGCCACTGGTCCATCAGGGGGTGGCACTGTAGCAGGATCCAAATAGGGGTTGAGTTACAACTATATTAGGCAAGGGATTATCACATTGAATTGGCATCACTCCTATTTTAGAGATATTTCCAAAAATTTGTCATTGGCCACATGATACTCCATGCTGCTAGATACATTTTTAGACACCTCTATGAGTGCCCCCTGGCTATTGTGAGATTCTTTAGCAGGCAGGAAGGCATTTTTTTGCAAAATACTCCTAGTAATCAATAAACAATGATAACTAAGGGGCATGGTGAGTCTCTTTTGAAGTTATTAGATAATTCAATCTTTTCTTTTCCATAGAACTAATATGCCTGAAGAGTATCACATCAACCCTTTTGGTCCCTGGTTTTGACCCAGGACACACTTTAGTGTCCTCTCAGGAGCAAGAGCACCACATTTACTCTACAATACTAATATAAAAACGTTCTAGCATCATTAAGTCACTTAAAAGTGAGTTGAACAATTTAAACTAACTTAAATTCTTGAAATACAGAAAAAGTTCAAGATATAACTCACAGACCTCATGAGTGAGTGTGTCACAAGGTACAAACTCCTATTACTAATGCAAATAGAGAAACCCTAACTATGGGATTCAAACCCTGGGATCCTGCAGGGTGCCAGCCCACAGGCCCAGCTGCCCGCATTTTTTTGGGATTGAATCATGATTGGATTCAACTTCAGATCATAATTCCCAAGACTTATCAGTATGGAACCTTCCAAGTCAAAGCCCTGCCTCCAGAAGGATCTTTTTAGTCCCGCTAATGAGAATTCTGAATAAAACAATGATCCTGAAAAAACTGGGGCCACCGCTAATGAGGGATTCAAGAAACTTCCCCAAGAGTGTGGGCCACCATAGGATGACAAATCCTGTGACTCAAAGAGAGAATTCAAGTTTACCTGACCCAGTCCATCCAATGAGGAACCACCCATACATGACGCTACTGAGGGTTTCTAAGCCCTGGTAGATGGTACCACCTGGCCCAAAGGGGTTTGCAAAAGTTTTCCTATAGCAGATAGGTTTACTTATACCCTGAGCTGCCAGGAAGCTGCCTATTGCCTTTTTTACATTAAAGTGATATGAATCTTTGGTTCAACCAGGTTATTACATATTGGATTTAAGTTCTATTTTGTTTTCAGTCTACCTCCCGTGGTTCTGCTCCTCACATCCACCAAGAAACCACAGACCAGCTGCTGAAATTCTATTGTCCACCAGGAGCTCCCTTTGGCCTGGTACATTTCACTGAATACCCACCCAAACCAGTGTATTTGGAGTTTACCTTAGAGAAAAAACCTAATCTACGACCCATAGGCTAGAACTAGAGAGACTGAGACTATTTACAGGGAGGGCCACAAATTCACTATACCTCCCCTGCTAATCCGCAACAAGTACAACTACCTGCTAGCCTACCAAGTTCAAGTTCCAATGACCCCACCCCTTACCCCCAGCCCAACTGCCTGAAAGAATCAGTGGTCACCAATGAATCCACTTTAACCCAAATATTTGGGGCTATATATATCATTCTTACTGGACTCATCAATTCTATGGTGCTGTGAGAGAGGGGGGCTAAACTAACTGAGTTTGGCTCCCATCCTGGGGGAAAAATCCACCAGGACTCCATCCAGTGCAATACTGGTATAGTTGCTCAAAGTGGTGTCCACAAGGAGGACACAGTGGACAGAAAGGGAAGTAGGAGTCCAAACCCATCAAGATCATTCCATCAAGTAGCCAGGTGGCGCGTTCAGGAGCATGCTCTTGGGGACCCAGACCTTCTCCCTGGGCCAGGACCACCAGGTCCTCAGATAAAAGAGGCACAGGGGGGACCAGGACAGGGGGCATTGTGGGGATTGGTTTGGGGGCAGAAAACTCAAGGTTATCACAGGTGAGACTGTGAACAACACTTTTGCTGGTAGCAAGAATTTCCTGGGCGCACCCAGGAATGTCCTCAAACAAACACACAAGTTGGGTGGGGTTACTCCCTATGTGATGAAGTGAATAGGAGATATGACCCCAGAAATCTGGAGAGGTAGTCCATATCATCACCAGAGCAGGTGTAAAAGTAAAGTCCACAAACTTCACCAGGGGAACCAGCATTATTTAAACCTGAGAAGGTGAAGGAACTACCAAACCTTGAACTTTGGCAACAGGTAACCAACAGATGGGCTGCAAATAGGATTTTTAATTAAGATACAGAGTCCAGAGACAACGAGCAAATATTTTATGCTTTTGGGAGTAATCAAAGACATTGACCAGATGTGAGCAAAGCCAAAGCAAAAGAAGAAGCAAACAAGAAGCAGTTTCAAACTTAAACTAGATAAATAAAGGGTTTTAAAAACTAATCTTGAAGTTTGAATTAGATTTTTGAGGACAAAAGGTAAGCGTATATATCAATACTAATATTAATGCTAGAGGCTCTGTAAACAACTCCAAAGTCTAAAGGAAGATAGGAGGGGTAAATGAGAGTAGAACTAATACTAACTAATCCAGGAATAGATGAGAGCTACAAAAGAGCCTCAAATAACAAACTTTGAGTTAGGAAAGTAGTAAACTTTTAATTTCAAAAATAATGAGCAAGCAGGGGACCAAAAGTCCCCTGTCTTGCTTTAAGAGATAGACTTCAAGTTTGGAGAGTCACCTGACCCAGACAATGAGTCTAATTGGCTGGAAGAGAAATTTTGCAAGGGCTGACCCATTGGGTTGGAGAGTTTTAAAGTAATTTCCAGTTTCCACTCTGATTGGCTGGCATCAATTGGGTGATTCAAATTAACATTCAAACCATTTGGATTGGAAATTAATGATTTGGCAGCAGCGTGGCCTGTTTGTTTGACCTTGATTGATTTTAAATGCGGACAGGCCCAAGCCAAAAATAGTCCAAATTTATCAGGAATTTCTCCCAGGAGGGAACCAAGTCCAGAACGTCAATATTTTCCACCTGGAAAGGGTATGTGTTGTGTTCTGAGGCGCGGCACAGACACACAACGGGAAATCCTAACCTTAGGATTGGATTTGTACTAAGTCTTGGTTAGATGACAGGGAAGGCTGTGAGTAACTTGCGGCCCAGGAAGAATAATCTCTACTAGTTGTGGCTAGAGAGAGGCGCGGAAGTACTTGGAGACACAAAGACAAAAATGTGAATAGAACTTGGATTTTATTAGTGAATACAAAATGGAATATATAGTGGTTAGGAATACCACAAAACACTACTAGGACAGTAGGATCACTTGCCACCAGCATGAGTGGGGCAAGTGAGTTGCGCAGGATCAATAAACCAAGCAATTGTATTTCCTGATTCAGTCATCAACTCATTTTGAGAGGCAAAAGCAAAAGTGAGAGATTTGTCTTTGAAATGGCCCACCAAAGGCGAAATTGAAACATGGTGAATAGTGGCATTCACAGCAGTATGCAAACACAAATCTCTCATCAACTGTGTGGGCTAGATTCTCAAGAGAATTATGGGGCTTGACTGGCTTCTGAGCAGATTTTTGGTATGGCGCGGGAAGATTGTCCTGTCCAAGGCTAAAGGGGGAGTGACTTTGCAGGTGCCTTCTAGCGGCCTCTGGTCCATTCTTGGGAAATCCTTATCATATATTGTAAATTTAGCGCCCATCCTATGATGGGCCCTCCCTCCAGGACCTGCAGGCCATCTGCCTGCAAGTTCTCAGGAGCCCCCTACAAGGTGAATTCCTGAAAGAGTGTAATTTCAATCACATTGTTGACTTCTGTAAGATCATTTCAAAAGTGGTGGAGGTAGTAATGAAATTTTATTTTCTGGGTCCCTCTACTGTAAATGTTTGGCTAATATATTACTAGCAAAAAGAATAGTAAAAAAGTGGTGTGTATAGCCATTAATAGTGTATGAATTGGCTGTTGTGTGCCTCCGTAATAAGGAGGTGGTAAAAATTGGGTCTCCTAGGAGCAAAGACAAAATAATGACTGCTGGTGTCAAGTAAAATGGGAATTGATTTTTTTAAGGGTTGGTCTCTTTGAGACTTTCTTACACCTCCAGGTAAGCTGTTGTGTGTTGACCTGATCACATTGATTGAAATTTTACTAAATGGTCTTGTCTATCAGTGAGATTAGGCTGATTGACTACAAATGATCAGGCTAATCATTGCATACAGATCTTTATCATTTACACACTGTATTATCACTAGGCTGATAATCTATTAATTGTAGTAATTATATGCTGTATAATCACTAATATATTATAATGGATATGGCAGTTATACGCCATGTAATTGTTAGTTTATTAGGATAAATGCAACAATTATATGCTGTATTATCACTGATTATCATTCCAATGTGTAGTAATTATACACTGTATAATTACTATCTTATTATAATTGATATGGCTATTATACGCTGTATAAACGTTAGCCAATATAGTGGTTATCATTGATTACACGGCGTGTAATCACTAAATCATCAACTTTATATTGCTCATACCATCCTACTAGACGTTGTATCAACTCAGCACCACCCACCCTGATGGTGTTTATGAATTTATCAAACAATTGATTCACATATGTCAAGGAAATACTAAGTTTGGATCAGCATTACACAGCATATAATTGGGTTGCTTATTGGTTTGGGTCAGCATTACACGGCAGATAATTCACGGGTCAATACTGGATCAAGTCTGCTATTATACAGATAATAATCCCCAATTTGACTTGTTGCATTAATAAGCAGAAGATTTGACATCCAGAAAAGGATCACTGATTAAGCCCTACAAATGGAATACCAGAATTCTACCTTCCAATGTAGGAGGACTGAACAGAGACAATATCTAAGCATCAACTAAATACGGCAAAGTTTCACAGCACAATAATAGGCGGGTAAGATACAGCCAATCAATAAATGACAGTAGGCTAGCTCAAAGAAGAGTGTAGTCTGTAGCTGAAGTGCAATGTACACCTGCTAAGGCCAGTAGCAGCACATGTGCCAAGGACAGCCAATCAGGATAGGCACAGCCAGCAAAGATAAACCTATTGCAAAGGTAGCCACTGAGAACTGTCTGAAAGGACAATAACAAGGGTTGTTGAAGTATATATTGATACAGACGCCTGAAAGGTTAACAACAAGTTCTTAGTTACACCTGGATAGATTGCAGCTGCTGGCTAGATTGTACTCCAGTTTCAATAAACATAATTATCTTCAAAGTTCTATTCTATTGTAGTCTGTAGTGCTCTTGCATAGGATTAGGTAGAGTACATTGGCAAGGCTGACATCTATCTGTAGCTTTGAACATACCAGCAATAACACAAGTTGCTCAAAACTATCTGAGCTTAAGCTTTGGAGCCCCACAGTGTGTGGGATACTGTACTTCTTAGCAACTGAGGCCTCAAAAAGTGTATAAATAGAGTATATTAGTGGGAGACACATTCTAGAAAGACGCCATCTCAAAAACGCCATCTAGAAAATGCCATCTAGAAAGACACCATCTCAAAAATGTGTCCAAAAAAGCCATCTAGAAAGATGCCATCTCAAACTCTATCCTGGATTTCTGGTTAAACCACGCCAGATAGCTTAAAATATTGATAAAAGCCCAAAAAAATTCAAGAACTATAACAAAATATAAATAGACTTAAAATCATCCAAGGATTTCAAATCTGCAATAAAAATGTGGGGTCAGCTAATACTAACTATAGTGCGCAAAGCTCCAAAGTCAACACATCCTAAAAACAGTGATATTTTTGTATTGAATTTTAACTCTATATTCAACATGTATATACAAAAAATAAAGTTAAAATCAAATATTTGGAAGAAAAAAATTATTGTTAAGAAAGTGGGTTATAAATTAGATCCAAGGGCCGTGACAATGCCTTTGAGATGGATAAGGCAGCCTTCTCTGGTGTAATAGGCCAAAACCTTCTTGATAACACTTGCAAACTTGACCTGCTGGCCAGCATGCTTGGATACAACAGCTTTGCCTTTGACAGCCTTGGAGTATAGCTGATCCCCATGAGCATGCTGAATTTTAAGCTTGTTGATAATCACATTGAATATAGGCTTTTTTTACCTTAACCAGGCGGGAAAATTGATTGTGCCAACCTTCAAGTGATGAGGTGGTCTTAGTTATGCCTTCTTTGACCTTCTTATAGCAGTTCCAATTAATTGAGTTGCCACCTTTGAAGATGCAGCAATGTCCCTGGAATACACCCACCCACTAGTGCTCAAAGTAATGGATTAAAGGAGCAAATGTCTCTTGGTTCTCAATAATGTAATTGTTGTTGAGAAGCTTGCCATAAAAAAGATTAACCTCTTCTTTTCTGACCATGGCCAGAGCAGCAAAGCAATTTAAGATCTTTCTGGCCTCCTTTGTGCCATCCTTAAATATCAGCTTATTGAGGGCTGGGGTTTTAATCAGGTTCTTGCACAGAGCCTGACAGTAGTGAAAGAAGCAGCCTTGGAGCCTGCTCCTAAATACCTTGATAAAGGCGTTGGCCTGTGCAGCCTCAAAGTCAACCATTAGTGTGGTATGGTAGGGAGGGGACTCCAGCGCCTTTCTGGTTGTGGCCTGTTGCTCCTGGGTGGCCTCTGGGCTAACCTTTTTCTTATTGCAACCCCTTTTCTCAGTTGGCTCTTCTTCAAGCGTAGGCAAGATGGCATCTAGTTTTTGCTTGAGTATATCCAAGGCGTGAATGTAAGTCTCTTCCCTTTTATTAGGGAGAAAGAAGAATATAAAGTAGATGGTGTGTTCATTGACCTGACCATGAATGACCCAAAGCTGATAAAATAGCTTTGGAAAAGAGGCAAAATTTTCATCAGCAAACCAGGTATCACATTTTAAAAGGCACACAAGATCCTCTTGTGTTGAAAAGCACAAAATACGGTTTGGTGAACCTTGCTCATTGTTGCGTAGCAGAAAGGGCTTTCCAATCATGGTAATCTTCTGGACTTCCAAAAGTACAAGCTCATCAATGCTTCTAGTGCTGACGCCAATATTGGCATAAATTGACTGTTGATCAGTCACATACAGTTGGAGTCTGGTCTTTTCTCCAAACTCCTCTCTCTGATCCTCATTCAGGTAAAGGAGAGCATAAATTACCAGCTCAGTTTAGATCAAGTCCTTGTTGAAAGGAATGGCTTGGCAAAGGTACCAGCGCATAAGATAGTAGAGAATCATATCAGAGCCCAAACAGTCATGCTAAATGGTGAGCTCCTTGACTTTGGTAAACTCAATTGTAGTTAGTTGTGCAGGGCAGCCTGGACTATCACATTGGTAGTGATGGTGCACCATTTTTTTTGGTCATTGCAGGTGAAAAGGAAGTCGTCCTTGACAAAGCCAGCACCCCCCTTCTTGGTCATAATGTGAAAAGAGTCAGGGAAAACAGATGGAACTTTAAATTGCCTGTTGATGCTGCTGATATTGACAACTACGTACATGCCCCAATATAGAATGGGCTCCTCCTCTGAGGATGCAGAACCATAGTCACCAGAGTCGTTTTTGGAGACTCTTTAATTCTCATCTTTGTCATTGAAGTGGACTTGCTTCTCCTGGGGATCAGAGGGGGAGTAGACAAAGGGAGAGTGAGGAGGGGTGGGGCTATCAGCCTCAGGATTAGGGGAAGGCATGGGGGTCTTGACAGGCATTTTTTTCTTTAGGATGCTGCTTTGAGAGGGTAGCCTTGGTATTTATTGCCTGAGCAGGAGCAGCCATGCTCTTGGGAGCCTTGAGGGTAGTGTTGGTGGTAGGCTTGGGAGGCATCTAAGAGTGAATTTGCATCAGAAAATTCAAATTTAGGGACAATTTTTAAAGAGAAAAATGAGAATGCTTATAAATATAAAAGTAGTCAATATTTTTTGATAGAATTGTAGAAAAACTCTCAAATTAATATCATCAAAATTTTTTTGCTTTTTATTATGTAAAAATTAAAATTTTATTAGTAGCGCAAGTATGCAAAACTGTGAGTTTTAACTGAAAACTTGAAAGTGAAATGGTGTTTTCAAGATGACATAATTGAGATGCCAAAGCTCAAAAATATAGTGATTTTAACCATTTTTTATATTAAATTAAGAAATCTACAGTGGTGCTACCTCAACCAGGCCAAAGAGTAAAACTTAAATATCTTTAAACTAGCTTAGATAAACTGGGGTTAAAAAGTACCCAATTGTTTAGAGGAGATCAAAATATATATATGCAAATTTTCAGACAGTTTCTTACATTTTTTAGTTAAGTGAGATTTGGCGCTGAACTGTAATTTTTAAAAGTGGAAGCAATCAATTTGTGATGTTGTGCTCTTTATAGCGTTCTATGACACTATATGTTAAAACAGGTTAATTCTTAGTGCCACATTGGTGGGCGCCACTCCTATTGGACACTTAGAAGCTTAGTAGATTTTGTAATGTGTGCATTTTGCACAACAGAAATACCCTCATTACTAAATAAAATCACTAGTAACACATTGTATTATTGAAACCCAAATAGCAAAGTTCATACTATGATAAGGAATAAAGCTAGCATATGAAGCATGGTTTTTTGAATGGCTGTATTAAAGGGGGTAATACTATCAAAGTGGCTCTATTTGAGGTTGATTAATTATATGGAGTCTTAAATTAATATCATACTTCATTCCCAATTAAAAAGGAAAAGGCTTGGATTTATCACATAAAAGTATGATTTTATAGACAAACAAAATCAAAGATAGCGCTGCCACACCATTTTAGTAAAAGCTTAGGCGCTGCAGCGCCAACTGAAAATTATCTCAGGTGCTGCCTTGCAAATATTTTAGTCGCTATGGTGCTTTTTTCAGTGGGTTGAATTTTGTCATTACAATTATAAATCTACTACTGATCCAAAATATCTTTTTTGATTATCTTATTGAGACTAGTGCTTAGAAATATGATTAATAATTAGATTAACATTTTGGGGATTCAAAAGTGGCGCTGCAGCGGCAATTGATGTAAAAGTAAAGTGGCGCTTTGGCATACAAAATATTTGCAAGGCAGTGCCGCGGCGCCTGGAGTTTTTTTGGGTGGCGTGGTGGCGCTTTATGTATGATAGGGATGGCGCAGTGGCGCATGTCATTGGGTATTCTTCAGCAATGATCCAAAATCTACTGTCAATTGAATATATATAAATTTTATATTATAAATTTATGACAATGAGGTTGCAGTAATTCTATTCCTTGAGCTCTGTCATGATTGGCATCATTGATTTTATACTGCTAATTTATGGAGTTGGCTGCTGTAATACTAATTCATGGGCTCCGTCATAATTGGCATCATTGCTTGGTCAAAATTTCTAACATATCTCCCCCACTTGACCAAATACTACTTTCTTTCTTCATCAGATGAATCCTAACTCCAGCAGCAACAGCAACAACAATATTATGGCTTCAATGAACAAAGCAGAGTGACACGCTTTTCCAAAAATGCTGCGCTCAGTTTGTATTGGTTTCTTGAATTGACTTTGGGCCAGTGACTCTCAGTTTTTCAAAAAGGACTGCACAACCACTGTGGCTGGCTCTGAGCGTAGTACTGCGCCAAAATCAAGCGCTAGAGATTTTCCTGATGAGGACTCCATGTTTGAGGGGCCTCTTCCTATTAGCTGTGTGCCTCCCAGTGGCAATCCTTTTGGTGCTCAGCACCCTTTTCCTCAACGCCTTCCCTCTACTGACGCGCCTCCCCTACCCCATCTTCCATGCTCTGCGCCCACTGCAACTCCAAAAATGTGATGGTGGACTACCCCAACCTTCTTAGCAAGTTTGCAATATGCCATCACGAGGAGAAAATGTACAGCTTTGTACAGGCACTACATTCTGATGAGGATGTGATGACCCCTATTTGGGCAGGGGAGCTATACCACAGCCAATATTATGCCTCCTTTTTGGCTGCTGTGAGATTAGGCTGATTGACCACAAATGATCAGGCTAATAATTGCACACAGATCTTAACAGTTACACGCCGTATTATCACTGATCATCATTATATTAATAGATATGACAGTTATAGGCCGTGTAATTGCTAGTTTATTATAATAGATGTAACAATTATATGCCGTATTATCATTTAGTTATCACTTAATCAAGTGTAGTTATTATACACCGTGTAATTGTTAGTTTATTATGATAGATGTAACAATTATACGCTGTATTATCACTGATCATCCCAATGTGATGTGATTATACACTGTATATTGCTTGCTTTATTATAATTGATGTAACTATTATACGCCGTATAAATGTTAGCCAATATAGTGAATACCACTGATTACACAGTGTTTAATCACAAATCATCAATTGTATATCACCTATTCTACCCTACTGGATGTTATATCAACTAAGCCTCACACAGCCTAATGGACGTATATGTTCATATCAAACAAGTGATATACAAATGGCTAAGAAATACCAAGTTCAGATCAGTATTACACGGCGTATAATTGGGCTCTTTATAAGTTTGGGTCAGCATTACACGGCAGATAATCATCTGAGTCACTAATGGATTGAGTCTGCTATTATACGGCGTATAATCCCTAATTGGACTTGTTGAATTAATAATCAGAAGGTTTGCCAACCAGAAAAGGATCACTGATTAAGCCCTGCTAATGGAATACCGGAATTCTACCTTCCAATATAGGAGGGCTGAACAGGGACAATTTCTAAGCATCAACTAAATACGGCGTAGTTCCCCAGCGCAATAATAGGTGTGTAAGATACAGCCAATTGATAAATGACAGTAGGCTAGCTCAAGAAGAGTTTAGTCTGTAGCTGAAGTGCCATGGACGCCTACTAAGGCCAGTAGCATATCATGTGCCAAGGACAGCCAATCAGGATGGGTGTAGCCAGCAAAGATAGACCTATTATGAAGGTAGCCACTGAGAAATTTCTGAAAGGACAAGAACAATGGTTGTTGCTGTATATATTGATACAGACGCCTGAAAGGAGAACAACAAGTTCTTAGTTACACCTGGATAGATTGCAGCCACTGGCTAGATTGTACTCCAGTATCAATAAACGTAATTATATTCAAAGTTCTATTCTATTGTAGTCTGTAGTGCTCTTACATAGGATTAAGTAGAGTACATTGGCAAGGCTGACATCTATCTGTAGCTTTGAACATACCAGTAATAACACAAGTTGCTCAACATTGGTGCTCACTCAAAATTGAGCCTCTGCCAATGCCACAGGAAACAGCCCCCTCCCGCCAAGGATTGTCCTTGGCCCTGCCTCTGCCCAGCTTTATCGACAAGCATGGGTACAAGATAAAATGTCAGGCAGTGAGTGTGCTCCTGTCTTTTCTGTGAGTGACCCCGTGGTTGTTCACCCCCCTGCAACCGTCCCTTTGGTTGTGGCCCTGTTGCCCTCTGTTCCTGAGAGTCCCGCCTTGGTTGGTTCATACAATTGCACGCAGATTGTTGAGCTGGCCAAGACCTTACTTTGTGGATTCTGCCTATGTCCCTCTGATTGCCCTGACCAGAATCTGAGCATATTCTTCCACTACCGGGATCAGGAATCTTGCTGGCAACTTTACTGGCTCTATTGTAACGGTTTGTTTCAAGCTCTCCAGGAACGCTTTGCTAGTGGTGATCACGCTGTAGAGTACCTTGCTGGCTTTGTATAGCCCTCTGGGAAACAACTCCAACTTGTTGTTGCCTGCCAGAACCTCAAACTTTTGTCCCTTGGTGACGCCCTCCTCTCCTGCTGCCGCAACTGGGCTGAGCAATGGGCCACAGCCAACGCCTCCTTTTTGGAGATGCGTGCCGTGGTCCTGGATAATCAGTCCATGGGGGGAATGCACATGCACAGATTGATGAACTGATTGACATATTGAACACAAAGTTCAGAGTCATGATCCATGAAGCAATGGATGCATGTGGAGCCTCTCTAGCATGGCTGCAGGACGTCCACAAGTTCTGTGCCAAGTTGGACAAATTCAGCGTTAGAATGGCAGACAACATAACCACTTTGGATCAAAACGTTATTGCCCTAGACAAAGAAGTAGAGCAGCTGGGCTCACAACTTCACCAATTTGAAAATTAAGTTCTGGAAGACTTCCAGAGACTGGAAGCTAGAGTTGACAACCAAGCAAAGGTGTCCCGCTCATCTACACTAAAGCCGCTACCTTGCCCATACAGTGCAAAGATTTGTACACTTGAGACCAGAATAGCAACATTGGAGAGCACAATCCAGGGATACAAAGAGGAGTTTGCCAGAGCATATGAGACTATCATGGCTCTAAAAATGGAACAGCTGACACTGAGAGACGCCATTTCATGCCTTTCTAAAACCACTGCAACCGTAGAGTCTGAGCGCCGTCAGAAAAGCCGGCAGATGGACAACAACAATGTTCACAATTGCCTGGCTAGGATGGAAGCCCAGATGCAGCTACTGGCAACAAAAGGCTACAATTGCATCTCAAGCAGCCGTTGGACTTCATCTTCAATGCGTACGGATCACTATGAAGACGCTGCCAATACCTCTGAGGAGGAAGGGGAATCACCAAACAGGGGGATTCCTGAGGTTTTCACAACCCTTCCTTCTAGAGAACCCTTCACGCCAAAGGTAACACCTAGCGCTAAGCGTAGCTATACGGCAGATAGACAGTCTACTGCCTCCCCTCACCAGCCCACCAAACCTACAGCCATGAACAAACAATTTAAACCCTTGAACCTCCCAAAATTTGACAAATAAAGGAACGTGCATTCCTTCCTGAGACTCTTTGAGATGGCAATGAGGGGCGCCAGCAACCACCAAAAGGCAACCACACTCATCACCACGTTAGACACAATCAGTGTCAATCTAGTAATGCCACGCCTACCCGCAACTGACTGGACGTATCAAGAGGCTAGACAGGCAGTGCTGGAGGAGTTCAGTGGTGAGGATATCCTCTTCACCAGGAAGTCTGAGTTTGGCGCAATAAAGTTTGCTCCAGGCAAAACTCTGCAGGAATTTTTGGAACAATTCTATCATGATGTGCTGGTGCTCCTTGGCTCCAGTACAGTCTCCACCTTTGATATCCGCGCTGCAATGAAGCAGGCCACTCACCTATACAAAGAGCTCCACAGAGCAATGGCTCCCGCCTACGCCAAAGGCAAAGACATGTTGGAAATTGTAGACTGCCTCCAAAGTCATGCCAAGACGTTTGGTCCTCCTAACTGCCCCAAGTCCAAGCAGCCTAAGCCAGCCTACAAGAAACCACACTTTCAGAAGGAGGACTCCACTAAGCCCTCCACACATCCTCCTGATGTGAAGGGCCCTTACTGCATCACCTGTAACACAGAAGGACACTGGAAATCAAAGTGCCCAACCAACTCCAAGAAGGTGCATGTGGTACAACCTCATTCCGCTAGCACAATTGAGGGAAAAGCCAAGGCAGAGTAGAAAGAGGGAAATTCTACCTCTGCCAAATCCCTCAACATTCCCATCAAACTTGGCCCCAAAGACCACTGTCCTGATGAGCTACACAAAGACGCAATCCATATGGTTGTAGCCAACAATCTGTATGTGGTGACTACCCAATCCCAAAGCAAAGTCAAGCAAGACAAGGCCGCCCTGGCTGAAGTCTCAAAGCCATATGCAGCCCAGCTACAGGATGCCAGGGAAAATTGTCGCTCACCATGCTCCAATGACACCCCAAACCTAAAGTTGATCCAAGTAGCTTTTCCCTTGAAGGAGCTTAAGTCTGCATACCCCAATGTCTGCAAGAGTTTGCTCTGAACCTTGGAGAGTGACAAGGAGAATGGGATACACACATTAAAAAGCCTCAATGACTCTTATATTGATTGTACCTACATTGACATATTGGTTAACAAACATTTCATTTGAGCCATAGTGGATAGTGGTGCTCCATTTAACATCATCTCCACTAAGATGGTGAAGAAATTGGGTATAGCCCCAGATGTTGACTACAGATCACCCTTTGGTACAGCTGGCAAGGAACCCACATACTCTGTGGGAGCATACAGCACACTACCTATGCAATTTGGCTCCATTGCAGTATCTGCTCCAGCAGTTTTACTGCCAAACAACAACTATGATTTCCTCATAGGCACCTCCTTCCTGGTAAAATATGGAGCCATGACATACTGGGGTCTTGCCACCTTCAAAATCCTCAGGCAGACCCTACCCTTGTTCTTCAGTAAGGAAGGTCAAGACACCACGCCCAAACCCTGCAAATTTGTCAACCTGGCCTACGCTGACGGAATTGTCCCTGTAGAATACAAACTTGTTGGGAAACATAGACGTAAACCTCCTACATATATTCTGGAACATAAGGGTGTTCTGCTGAGGACCAGGTCCGCTTTTTCCCAGGAGCCTGGACACCAGAAGATTGCAGAGACTGGGTTGTCTGTGGTTGTCCCTGAAGGGCTATATGGAGAAGTTGTTAAACCCTGGGGCTGTTCTCCTTCAAACCGTGCATTGCGCCAGGCATTGTTACCCCTGGCCAACAGGAGATACATGACCTCTTGGCCAACCTCACAAAGAAGACGCTTTCTATCAGGAAAGACCAAGTTGTAGGCTTCTTACACTTCTACCCCACAGAGGAACTATCTGAGGTTAAGGGATTTGGTACATTTGAGGAAATGGGTATACCAGACAAACCTGGACCAGCAGTCCACCTGACTACCCCCTTAGCTGACCTTTCCTCCCTTGGTCCTGAGGAGCAAGCTCAGGCATCTTTGCTTTTTGAGAAGAACCGCTCAATCTTTGCAGAAAGCAATCACAATCTAGGTTGTTCTGAAGGAGTAACCCACCACATTGATACAGGAACCACTCCTCCTATCTGCATGTGCCCTATAAGACAATCCAAAGCAAACAAAGAAGTTGTCTTGGAAGAGGTTGGCAAACTGCTGAAACAGGGCATGCTGATCCCGTCTAAAAGTCCTTGGGCATCTCCTATTCTGATTTTTAAGAAGAAAGATGGCTCCAATTGAGTTGTCATCAATTATTGAAGCCTCAACAAAGTCACCAAAAAGGACTCATATCCCTTACCTCGCATAGACAACACATTGGACTGCCTTGGGGGCGCCAAGTACTTCTCCGCCATGGACCTCATATTGGGCTATTGACAGATCAAACTACCTCCCAAAGAACAAGAAAAATGCGCCATCATAACCTCACAGGGATTATTTCAACCAACAAGGATGCTGCAAGGGCTGTGCAATGCCCCTGCAACCTTCCAGCAAGCAATAGACATCATCCTTGGTGACCTTAAACTCTCCTGTGTCCTAGTGTACCTGAACAACATCAATGTCTTCTCTAGGACTTTCACAGAACATCTAGCTCACTTGGAAGAGGTCTTCAAGAGGCTAGCTGCTGCCAATCTTAAGATAAAGCTGCGCAAATGCCAGTTCTTCAAGGATCAGCTGGAATACCTGGGCTTTGTTATAGACAGTCACAGTCTACAGCCCCAGCCCGCAAAAACCAAAGCCATATCTAAGATGAAGCGCCCTGAGTCAAAGCGTGACATACAGGTGTTCTTGGGTATGGTTGGTTATTATCAATGGTTCATCCCCCGCTTTGCAGCCATTGGAGAACCTCTCTTCCACCTTCTTAAATTGGGAGTTGACTTTGTATGGAGTAAAAAATGCCAAGAAGCCTTTGACAAGCTACGCTTGGCTTTGTCAAGCAACCCTGTTCTGATGTACCCAGACTTTGACAGACCATTTGTGATCCATGCCAACGCCTCACTTACCGCAGTTGGGGCTGTACTATCCCAACTTGACAACAAGGGACTCAAACACCCTGTAGCCTATGCCAGTAGGACACTAAACGTCCACAAGCGCAACTATACAGTGACAGAGTGTGAATGCCTGGCATTCATCTACGCATGCAAACAATTCCAGGTCTACATCCACGGTGTACAGTTCACAGTGGTCACAGACTACTTGTTCCTAGCTTGGCTCCAGAGCCTCAAGGAACCAGAAGGCCAACTTGCTCAATGGGCGTTAAAACTACAGGTCTTGGACTATGAGATCCTTCACCACCCTGGCAGCAAACACCAGAACGCGGATTGCCTTTCCTGATTACCTACTGTGGCCCTAGTGAGCCCATTAGTGGATCAGCTGTACCAGAAGATAATGACCAGGAAGTTTAGCAACAAACCCGATAAAGTACAGCACATCCTACAGGACCTTCAGAAGGATACAGTACTACGCAATGGTGTGTTGCACAAGCTAGTGGATGGTAAAGAACGCATATTTCCTCCCCCCTCCAAAAGGACTAGCATTGTTACGGCCGCTCAAAAGGCAACAGGCCATGGTGCCTTTCAGAAGACCAAGGAGATCCTGTCTCGCACCTACTTCTGGGAGGCAATGAATTTTGACATTCAGGAGACAATTAACTGCTGTATTGAATGCCAAGAGAATAAGCCACTACAAAAAAGCACAACTTACCAAATGGTACAACCCCATTTTGCCTGGCATACTGTGTCAATGGACGTAGTGGGACCACTCCCACGTAGCAGCCCTGGCTTTTTTATGTGATAGTGGCTATAGATTACCTAACTAAGTGGGTGGAAGCCCGGCCTCTAAGGAAAGTAGATGCTCATTCTACTGCACAATTTGTCTTGGATGCCATTATACTTTGCCATGGCTGCCCCCAGTTCCTACTCTCAGATAACGAGACCAACTTTACAGCCTCAGTGATATCAAGGGTAAACGACCTCATGATAGTCCGTGGAGTACTCTCCACTCCATACCACCCTGAAACCAATGGTATGGTGGAACATGTCAATGGTACCCTAACCCAGATCCTCAGGAAATTAGCTTCATCATGTACATCCTCTTGGGAAACATACTTAGGAGCAGCAGTGTTTGCGTACAACATTTCATTGCATTCCACCACTGGTGTGTCCCCTTTTCAACTGATGTATGGTTGACACCCTGCCATTCTGCCTGTCATATACTCGGCCACTGGCAACCCTGGGCAACTTTCCTACAATCAGTACCTAAGACAACTGGCCAACACCCTCATCAAATTGCAGGCATCTGCTTTTAGCAACACAGCTATCAAGACCCAAGCCAGATTTGAAAGGGACTCCGCCAATAGGGCCCCATTGCCCTCTTTTGAGGTAGGGGAGGGGGTTGCATACTGCAACACCAGAGGAGCGGGCAGATCCCACAAACTAGACAAACTATGGGTAGGCCCTTTTGAGATCATAGAGAAGACCTTACCTGACGCCTATACCATCAAGGATTAGGATAGTGGACGCATATTCAACCGCATACACGCAAAGTTCCTTTTCCCATTCCGCACCCCAAAGGAAGGGCCTAATTAAACACTATCTGAAATTATTATGAAAGAAAATAACAATAAGTAATATAAACACATCATGTAATCCATACAAGAAAAAATATTAAGAGATATAAAACATAAAAAGATAAAAAAATAAATGATATAAAAATAATAAAAATAAAGAAAGTGCATTATATTGAAGAAGGACATAGTCCTAGAAAACTTTATTACTGAGTGCCCTCCTCAGGCTCCTCAGGGACATGGTGTGTGGTAGCCTCCACATAGTCACTGAAAGCGTGGGTGACCACCACCTGGTAAAGAACAACAACGTTTTGTAGCCACATATGTTGCACTTCAGGGGACAGCCATTCCCAGTGCATAATGGGTGCACTCAAGGCCAGTTCCCCCTCTGCAAGGCAACCCAGCCCACACTCAATTTGGAAGCACGCTCCCAACACCAGGCACTCCACTATAAACCCCTCAAAGGGGTAATCAACCAGAAGACCTCGTTAGCGGTGCAGCACTTCACACCAGTAGAATTCCAAGATGGCCTGCATTTGGGCCAAAGAACCTCAAGGAAGCAAAGGCTTTGGCACTAAGAAAAGATTCCCCACCAAAGCCATATGAGGGAGATACTGGGCGGGATCCCCAGTCTCCAGCTTCTCCAAGGTCAAGTTGATGGCTGGCGCCAGTTGATTGTGCTGATTGTCAGTACGTTGAAGACCCCACTGATGGGTAGAGTTGGGACTGGGCCCCCAAGCACAGGACCAGACCCACACTACCACACAGTTGAAGTCAATCACCTGTGCGTACTTGGCATACAATGCCACATTGGAGCAAGGCAGCTCTACTAAGACCCCCTCAAGAGGCCAGGCCAGCTTGCAAAGGACCACGGAACAAACAGCAGGAGGGTGGTACTGCTTGGAGTGGCAAAGACAGGAGTGGATGTCTATCCCCTGGCCACAAGACAGAAGGACAAAAAGGAACTCACTCATAAGTTCATAGCCCTGAAAAAGGCTATTAACCTCAAAGTCTGCATGGTCTGGGTCGTATGTGAGGACCACAGACCCCAACAAAGCCGGATCAGGAGTATAAGGCACAGCAGGTGTGTGGGGAATGACAGCCCTAGCCCGCCAGACCTCCAGGTCCACAGAGGTAGCCTGATTGGCTCCTCTAACCACCAAAGGAGGACAATCCTCCTGCTTGACTTCTTGCTCCAAGATTGGACTAACCAAGCGCTGGAAAGGATTGATCACCACGGTGGTGGCCAAGGACAACTCCAAGCGAGTGTCATTATTGTGAGCCTGCAGCAAATGCCGACCGTAGAACTGTAGACGGCGTGCCTCCTTACTCTGGCGGCTAAACTCTTGGCAACGCTCCTCTGTCATAGATGCCAGGAACTCCTGGTACTCCTCCTTTGAACTGAGGCAAGAGGATGTTGTTGAGAAGGCCATAATGCCTGACTCTCTTCTTACCCTCCCTATTCATGGTCAAGAGGGGGGAAAGGGGATTGGCTGATTGACCACAAATAATCAGGCTAATCATTGCACACAGATCTTAACAGTTACACGCTGTATTATCACTGGTCATCATTATATTAATAGATATGACAGTTATACGCCGTGTAATTGCTAGTTTATTATAATAGATGTAATAATTATACGCTGTATTATCATTTAGTTATCACTTAATCAAGTGTAGTTATTATACACCGTGTAATTGTTAGTTTATTATGATAGATGTAACAATTATACACTGTATTATCACTGATTATCCCAATGTGATGTGATTATACACTGTATATTGCTTGCTTTATTATAATTGATGTAACAATTATACGCTGTATAAACGTTAGCCAATATAGTGAATACCACTGATTACACAGCGTGTAATCACAAATCATCAATTTTATATCACCTATTCTACCCTACTGGATGTTATATCAACTAAGCCCCACACAGCCTAATGGACGTATATGTTTATATCAAACAAGTGATATACAAATGGCTAAGAAATACCAAGTTTGGATCAGTATTACACGACGTATAATTGGGCTCTTTATAAGTTTGGGTCAGTATTACCTGGCATATAATCTGTGGGTTGATATTGAATCAAATCAGCTATTATACAGCATATAATCCCTAATTCAAACCGTTGCATTAATAAGCAGAAGAATTGTCAGCCAGAAAAGGATCACTGATTAAGCCCTGAAAATGAAATACTGGAATTCCACCTTCTAATATGAGAGGGCTAAACAGGGACAATTTATAAGCGTCAACTAAATACAGTGTAGTTTCCCAGCGCCATTATGAGCACTTAAGATACAGCCAATCAATAATTGACAGTAAAATAGCTCAAGAAGAGTGTAGGTTGTAGCTGAAGTGCCATGGACGCCTAATAAGGCCAGTAGCATATCACGTGCCAAGGACAGCCAATCAGGATGGGCGTAGCCAGCAAAGATAGACCTATTGTGAAGGTAGCCACTGAGAAATTTCTGAAAGGACAAGAACAAGGGTTTTTGCAGTATATATTGATACAGACGCCTGAAAGGAGAACAACAAGTTCATAGTTACACCTGGATAGATTGCAGCCACTGGCTAGATTGTACTCCAGTATCAATAAATGTAATTATATTAAAAGTTCTATTCTATTGTAGTCTGTAGTGCTCTTGCATTGGATTAGGTAGAGTACATTGGCAAGGCTAACATCTATCTGTAGCTTTGAACATACCAGCAATAACACAAGTTGCTCAACAGCTTCCAAGGGCGTCTAGGACTGCAGTCAGCTACCTTGCTTCCCAGTGAGATTGCTGTTCAACACGCTCATACCATTGCCATCTGCAATGAGTATATTGACAAGGTAGCTCAGGTTTGGGCTCTAGAGCTTGCCACTGACCCCTCCTTTCATCAAACCTTGGACTTGCCCATCCAAGCTAATACCAACTGCTGCTTCTCTGCCACATTTAAGGCGTATCTCCAAGCTGTTACCACTGGATATGCTTCCCTTTACCTTCCTTTGGCTGCTGCAACTTGCCACTTCATGTGGTATTGTTGTAACTGTGCTGTTTTAGCAGAGTTACAAGGGGAAAATATTTAGGAACTAGATAATAATCTTTTTTGGGAGATAGGTATTATATAGCCATTTTGAATTGTGGATAACAGGAACATGATAGCATTGATCACACAGTGGGATGGTGAAGGGGGTGGCTTGATCCTGGTAATGAGTCAAGCACCAAAACAAGGTGTCCATTGTAAGGGATCATCATTTGTTCATGTTGTTGGATTTGGCAACTTGAGTTGACTTTCTAGTCTGGCTTTGAGTGACTGGATAATTGGGTTGCGGGTCACAAATTTGCTTACTCAAAACCTTGTTGGCAGGTTGAGCCTGCTGTTTTGATAGTATCCTCCTGAAAATTGCCAGCCTGAGTGTACTGGTTGTTGCTTGGAGCATTACCGCTCCCTGGCTTACCAGCTTTGCATCCCCCTACCCCTATCCTATTCCTACATGGAAGATGCATAGATGGACTGCTTAACCATAGGTGCTGTGTTCTCCTCTTGTGGTGGCTGGGGATGTTTGGTGCCAGTTAGTCAGATCCAACTTCACTTGTTCAACTGGTCTTCTATGTTGTGCAACTCCCAGTTAGCCTGGGCCCAAATGCTGGTGATCCTGGCCCACGTGCACCAGCGCCTGGACAACAACTGCTATATGATCTCCACCCATGAGCACCCAGCAATCACTGTTAAGCGCCCTGTCAAGATTCTCTGCCCTGCCAACTGTCAGGCCTCTCCTCCTGCCACGTCTTCTGCTCAGCAGTGTGGAGGCGCCTGCAACACAAGAGACCAATCCCACTGAGCCTGCCTTTTCCTCTTCTTGCAACAAGCTTGCTTTTTCTTATCCTCTTTTTTATTGTTTCTATTATTTTTTCAGTTCTTATATTTTATTATATTAAGTTTTTAATTATTGTAGTTATCTTCTAAATTTAGTGCTTATAGAAATATTATTGATTAGCTGAGTTTGTATGTTGGGGATTTAAATCTTGCGCCGCTGTGGCACTAAATATAAAAATAAGGCGCCGTTGCGGCATAAAAGATGTTTGCAAGGCAGCTTGGGGGACCCAAGATTTTTACAAGTTGACGCCGCGGCGCTTCTTGTTTGTCTAAGGCGGTGTGGCGGCGTTTTAAGTTGGGTAGTTTTGCAGTTGAATTCATTTAGTTTTGGTAACGTTATTTTGATAACAGGCTTTTTATTTTGATTTGATATAGCGTTTTTGTGATGCAGTTTTTTGTGATGGTGTAATTTAGGGTATTTATTAAGTGTTTTTATACTCAAAAAATCTTATTTAGATAACACTATTTTTATTTTGATTCAAGATAGTGTTTTTGTGATGCAGTTTTTTGAGATGCTGTATTAGAAACCAATATGTAAAAATAACTATTTAATAATTTTTATTAAGTTTTTTTTTATTTTGCTAATGTAAATCCCAACGCCATCTCAAAAATATTTTGTGATGGCGTCTTTCAAGATGGTGTTTTCAAGATGGCGTATTGCACTGGCATATCAATTGCTTGTTAAAGGGAACTCTATGTGTTGCAACATCTTCAATTACTCCCTCTTGGGGAATTAACGCCCTGAGTAAATCACAGAGCGGCTCACCAAGTGGTTCACTGCCCAGTCAATAAACCAGTGGCACCTTTATCAGTTAACCATCTATGACAGGGATCCCTCAATCCAGGTCCTAAATGGAATACAACTTGATTAAGCCTTGTGACTCAAGAGGAACATTACTCAGATAAACCCCATGACCTCTGTCAAAACTGCAGGCTTGACCTGCCAGCAAGGTTCCAACCAAGCGGGTTTGTGACCCGCAATCCAATTACCCAGTCACCCAAAGCCAGACTAGGAAGTCAACTCAAATTACCAAATCCATCAACATGAACAGATGATGATCCTATACAGTGGATACCTCAAGTTGGCGCTTGACTCACTAACAGGATCAAGCCACCCCCTCTTCCATCCAGCTGTGTGATCACCAATCATGTTCCTGCTATCCATTGATTCACAATAGCTATATAATCACTATATCTTAATAAAGATTATTATCTATCTTCTAAATATTTTTCCCCATGTAACTCTTCTAAAACAGCACAGTTACAACACCTCCATGACGTATATGGACAACATGTGGCTTGTCATGATACTATATATTAAGCTACATTCATATTAAATAAAAAATCATTCTTTTCTTAATCTTCCCCTTTATTTTGTTTATTATACTTCCCAGAAGTATATACTCAACATATGTATGGTGCTGAATCTAGTTAAGTGGGTCTAACCCCACTGTCCTTTTCTGCCAGTAGTCTGGCGCTCTGGAAATTTTCTAGTAAGAGGTCAGACCAAAAAACTCAAAGATTATGCTAAAAGTGTCACCTTCATTACAGAATCTCCCCCATGGAGACCAAAGATTGAAGGATTAAATTGAAACTAGGCTTTCTAAGGGCTTCATTAGCCACCTGAGTTACCCTGGGATGCAAAATGTCATTAATGAAATTTCTCACAAATTAAGTGGTAAGCTCCAACTAGGATAATCAAACCTAGGACCTGATTCTGATGGCTGTGGGGATCCTGCAGACCCTTGGGCTGACCACCTGTGTTTTTCACAGCTAATCAGCAAAAAAGCGGGAACAGGCAGTGATTCAAATCTGATTAATCATGAGAATTTGCAGGTCTTCCTGGCCACAAATTTTCAGAACTAATATAGGTTTCTGGAAGTGTTGAACCAGCATGGTTTTACCCCTGTCATAGCTGAAGGACTGCCTGAAAAGGGGTTTGCTGCTCAGCATGATGAGTCAAAGTCTAAAGGGAATTCAGATGATTGTCTAGAAGTCTAGGTTGCCAGGCCATGTGATCTCTGGCCATGCAGTGACCCCAAAGTTACTCCAGAAGATGCACAGTTTATGGGACAAAGGTTGACGTGGCTTATAGTTTCCAAAGGTCTTTTGATCCAGGATGACAGAAGCACCAGTAGCAATGATGAGGCCATGAAGATGTTATCTTTGGACCGTCAGATGGAGGTCATTTCAACAGAAAAAATGACGGGCCGGAAGGTTCAGAATGGGTCTGGAGCTCTCATGCCAGAAGAAATTGAGCAACTCAGCTATTAGGTTATGGTTTAATCCAAACTTAGCATTTTAAATGATATTTAAACTCTGTGAAGTCTTGTTAAAATGATACTGTCATTCTGAAATAAATAAGATTATGGGACCTTGGTTCTACCATTTTATTCCTTATTTAATCTTGGTTGTCTTCCATTTTACTACTGTTCCAACATAAAATCTTGGCCTGACAACCTGCATTCTTGAGGAAGTCCCCAAAACCCAGCCTGTGTTTTATTGTCTGCTTGGAGCACCCTTTAGACCGCTGCATTTCTCTAACTACCCACTTAATCCAGAGTACAAAGAGTTTACTGTGAAGAATATATTCTTTTTTGACCGCCTGGACCAACAGAGAGCTTCACAAAAAGTCTTTCACAAAGATGCCTGGTACAAGCACCCAGCTGCTATATTCCATGAGAAGTAAACCTATTTGCCTGCCTATAATACAGATATGGAAGCACTCCCAACACCCAAACCTGAATGCCTACCCCCAGCCCAGATCTGTCTCCTCTCACAGCCAGTCAATATACAGGCATAGTCTACATTACCTTGGCTGGATTAGTTAATACCATGGTACCCTCCACCAGACCTTGGGCCTTGGTAGGCCAATCAGCATCTTATCTCATCAAGTTAGCATCCCTCCTATGATGGACTCTTCCCTCCTCCCAACAGAGCAAGTTAGCAGCCAAGGCTAATGGGACCCCTACTGGGATGTGGTATCCTGACACAACAGCTTATTTATCAAAAAATAAAGGTAGTGAGTTATTCTTAGTCACAGAATATACAACTCTAAACAAATATACTTTCAATAACTTGTATCCATTATTTCTAATACAAGGCCTGTTTGAAAATCTCTCAGAATCCCATATCTTATTCAAAATCAATCTCACTTCTGGATGCATATAGGGTAAAGTCAAATAAAATAAATTCTAAAGAATACCTTAATAATATATTACAGGTAAAAATGTAAATTCATGACCTTTTTAAAAAACCTCTGTACTCATAACAACAATAAACTCAGCATTCCATAGACTCTCAAACATCATATTTTATATTTAAAACACTATCATCTTTTCAAAACCACAGAGGAGCAACTCACACATGTGTTAAAGACATTCAGTCAATAGTTCAAACATAAAAATAAATCAAAGTTTTATGAGTTTTGGATACTGCTTAAGAGACATGTGGCCATAAGCCACATATTTGCCAATTATGGCATCAAAGAAGAACCTGAAAAAGTGAAAGCTATTAGTAACATGCAATAACTCACTTCTTTGAAAAAGAGAGATGCTTTTTATGAAATGACAGTCTATCTTGAAAAAAGAAATCAAAGAGTTCAGAAACTAATCACAACAATCAATGGTAACAGCAAAGTTAGTGCTAGGAAACCTTATTCATACCCGGCAAAGTGGTAGAAGCTCCCACCCTCCAAACAACTCCTGGTCAAGGCACCAGTCCTGTAAAACTAAAATAAAGAAAATTGTTGCAAGCTTGCTTTAGACATAAGCAACATTACCATAGGAGCAGTTTTATACATTTACCAATCAGGGCAGCAAGATTTTCTGCCAGTATGTTATGAAATTAAAATTGACTAACCCCAAGAAACAATATATAAACATGATAAAGCATTCCTTGAAATTTATTGTAAATGAAAGGAGTGGAGAGGCAATCTAGAATGATGTATTATTATAAATTCAATCATTAATTAAAATATCTTTGTATTACTTTAACACAGCATTAATTTCTAGGAATTAATTATGTTGCAACATCTACAATTATGCCCTCTTAGAAAACTAATTCCATGAGTGACTTGCCAAACTATTCCCTGACTAATCATTAAGTTGGTGGCACTGTTATAATTCTACCATCTAATACGGGGATCAAACATTTTGAGTCTTAAGAGGAACACTACTTGGACAAACCTCATGACCTAAGAAGAACAATTAATTGTATAAGCCCCATGACTACCATGATGTACATGGACAGTATGTGGCTTCCTATGATACTGTATAATGCTCTAAACTTGTATCAAATAAAGTATAATTCTCTTCTTAATTTCCCCCTTCACTTTGTTTTATATACTTCTCATAAGTATATAATCAACAACTATAATGGTACAAGCAGCTGTCCCCTTCCAAACTAAAATATAAATACAATTCTTGAAAGGGGTTGTTTACAGCTGACACTCTCTTCAGATTGTATGTTGAGTCTATTGCAGGTGATGATGGACTCAGCCCAAAATGACCCCTGTTTTACCTAAGTTCCAAGAAGATCCACTAATTTGGGGACAAATTTATTGCAATCTTCAAGCTGAAGGATAATTAAATAACGTTTTTATGGAAACTTGGAATATATGTCACTGGAAGGATAAGTGAATAATACGCATTGGATTTTTTATCACACACTGTGGTGAAACTATATTACTTATCATTATACCTTAGGAAATATCTAGATGGACAGCCTATACACAATTATTAAAGCTAAGTTTGTGCATCTTCTATTCAAAGGTTAATAAGGTGTGTCCTGGGTCAAATTCAGGGTCTATCTGAGTTGGGGTGCCACCTTTCAGGTGCACAAGTTTTGTAAAAAGAACATTAAGCTGAGCATTCCAACATAAAACCACTTCTAACATATTTCCTAATGCCATCCTTTCATCTTTTAATTGTACCATGCTATCTAAAAGTTTTAGTATTTTGAGGCTGGTAAAGTTCCTAAAACAGTTCCATGAACTCTACTTATAGAAGATATTGCTCTCTTGGCAAAAGCTTTTACTCTTTTGCTAATCTCAACCATTCCTCATCAGGGTTTGACTATGCATGTTCTGTCAACACATTTGCATATTATGATATTCTTGATCAACATTAGGATATTGGATAATAGTTAAATTCTCCACACATTTAAAGGCTCTAATCTTTAGGAGATGTGAATTTCTTTATTAATCTTCAAAAATAGGTATTCTTACAAACCTTCTAATTGAAGCTTTGCACTATCATAATATATCTTTGCAGGTCAATTAATATGTGGGTTTCCTGTTATTTTTCACTATAGATTATCTTCATTCTATAAGTGCTGAATAATAGTAAATTTTCTAATAATTTGTGAAACAATTAATCTTAAATCTCTAATCCTTAGCTAGTATTAAGATTTTCTGTATCTCTCTAGTTCCACTGTTAAATCACTGATACATAGCCTCATATTACAAGTGTTTCTTTTTAGGATGATTCCTTACAAAGATTAATCAATATTTGTATCTTTCTCTTTACTATATAATTAGCTTTCATCTTTACCTTACCAAAAGTTTAAAACATTCATCTAATGTCTTCTGCATCATTCTATTAATCTCCATGATTTTCCACCTATGACTAGCACCATTAGAAAAAGCCTCAAACTCAACCAATGATAACTTTAATGTTGTCTCAAAGTGCGTTGGCTTAACTATTGCAGTTTTTGCTAATCTCTAGAAGAAGTTAAATTCCTAATCAACAAGGCATTAATGTTGTCATTTGATGTATTAATGTTTCCCCGGTCTGACAATGTTTCTCTCTAATAATTACACATTTTGCCCCTATAAAAAAGCGCTATGTGAACTATTTTCTTGAGATCAACTAGTATTTTTATATCACAAAAAAAGACAAAGAAATTCTTTCTTGGATGCTGTTTCTGTTTCGCCATTGTAGCAAAATATCCTGGATAAACGTTCAAGATATCTCTCAACATTTCCCTGAAATGTGAGACATCCCAGTGATTGTATAGCATATGCTTTTCGCCCATGAATAAGGAAATAGTGGTGTCCTTTCGACTATTTTTTATATGAGCTGATATCACATGTCACCTTATGGCCTTTTCACTTAATTAGTTGGCCTGTACTAAATTGCAGAGTAACTCATTCTACTTTATAAGTATCCCAGCCATATGTTTAGCAAACATATCTTCAGATATCTACCTTAATGATGACATTAGGCTTTTCATCATCTCACATTAAGCTATAAGAGTCATCTTTAAAGCTATCTTAAAAAGATGGGAATATAAACTCCAACCATTGTGATTGTGTACCCAAAATTTATTATTGCCCAGTTAGTCTTATTATTTTAATACCATGTGAAATATCCATAACAGGGCACATCTTCACCCTTGCACAGCAGTAAAAAATTGCTGCCCTATTGTCACCCAAAAGGTAGAAGAGCAAAGCACCAATCACCATTGTTGAGAAAAAGCATAATAACATACTAATTAATATTTATTTGAAACCAACATTTATTAGACAAACATTAGCCCACTCATGAAAAACTAGCTTCACTGTGTTCATCACTGGGTTGTTGAAACCAAAATGTACATCTCAGTTGCCAATGTATCTCACAGTACACAGGGGACACTCATAGAGTCACCCAGGACATATCTAACATCATGAACTCATTTTAGCCCACCAGCTTGGAGGGGTCTCATAATTCCTTATTAGTATTGGAGCCAATTACAACAACATTCCATTTAAACTCATAAATAGAACACTGCCAATAACCATACTATCCTAATCAGTGCCATCCCTTGGTGACCCAATAGCTTTCACATGTGGCATAAGAATTCTCACTATTCTCAATAAAGCACATTGTATTACATATCCATTTTATGTCCCTTAATTTAACTGTTATCTTCCAAAACTCCAAGCACTGAACTTAATTGGTTCAATTGCAAAACAATGATTTTGTATCGATTCTGGAATTGAGATAGATTTTTATAGCTTATATAGCGACATATTAAAATATAAAAAATATTGATGTTTCAATAAAGTTGATATTGACCATCAAATGATTAAGATATCCAGAGAAACTGATAAAATAGTAGATTCACAATAAACATAATAGGCCTTACAGAAAGGTTTACTTGACAACCCCGATCAAATTCCATCAAAAATGAAAATTTTCTTCAAAAGTAAAAATATAATAATTAAATTTAACTCTACAGCAATACCGCGATGGTTTTATATTGTTTAGGTAACTGTACATCAGCTAATCCAAATTTGAACTTTGCAGTTCGGCTTAAGCTGGAACTTATTGCTGAATCTGCTCAAGTTGCCAGCGATGACTCACCTAAACCCACGTCTCTGTCTAAAAAGAATATTCCGAATTGCTCTTATGGCTAGCATTAAAATGGGTTTTAAATTCAACGATGACGCTAAAACTTTTTAAGGCCCTTCAAATATTTATCTTGAGGCAGGCAAACAAAATACTTGCACTCAAGATATTTTATGGGGTGTATATCAATCATTTGAGTTGATATATAAAATTATAATTAAAGCTAACGAGTATCACATTCACTAAAGTAAAATGTCATCAATAAAACTTCATTGATGAGTTTATATATGAATGGGTATCTAAACACATTAAAATAATTAATTTAAACAATTAACATACGGATAATAGGATTATTTAGGCTAAATACATTTTATTATGCTGGTTAAAAAGTATAAATACGCATAAATGTTAGTTCTTCTTTTCGGCAGCTCTGACATACTCTCCTTTGGAGTAGCCAGTGATATGGTCGGGGTCGCTTACAGAGCCAGACTCAATGACATTGTCGTTCTTCCCAGAGGTGCTCTTCCGATGCAAGGTGTAAAGGCCAATGCCGCCAATACAGGTGACAACCCCAACCAAGACGAAGATTTCTGGATCAACTTTCCAGTGCAAGAGCGAACGAGCACGACGTAAACCTTGAGATCCTAAACCCATTCAGAATCTCCTGCTGCTCTCACTTTCTTTTATACCTCCTGGCTACGTAATGTTTACATGATTATATGGCTACTAACATTGGCCGACAATCACTGGATGCCATAATCATTCACTCATAATAATTATCAAAGATAGTGGTTTTAAATCATTGAACTTGCATTACATCACTGATTCACATATAGAGAGCTTATTGTATTGCTTCAAGGTATGTGTCATTGAACACTCGAGCTGGCTAGCCATATACTCATTTTGGCCCAAGGAATACTGAATTTTCCATCGATAGGTTATTTAGTACACAAGGAGAGAATTAATTAATTCATTTTGCTCACTTGCCAACTGACCTTAGTCCATTATCATACTATCATTTAAAGTATCATACGAATGGAAGGTTATACACTACTCCATTAATTAACCTCCATCCAAACCAATCAAGTTATGATTTGAAAGGAGATGGACGCCTTCCTACTGAGCCATTCATTTTGACATCATTTTCTGGGTTTGGGTCATTATTTCGACGCACTTGAAAAGTGGTAAACTGGGCTTTTTTGCAGGAGTTTCCGTTGACTAATAAACTCCAGGCAAGAATTTAAGCATCGCAGTTGGGGGTTTTGGGTAAAATGAAACAGGGAAATCATAAATATTGCTTAATTATAAAGAAAAAAATGGAAGCTTAAAAGAAGAAAATGTAGTCTTGAAAGATAACAATAGGTTTAAAAATGACTCCAAAAATTATGAAAATCATAAAAATCACTTTCAGGCAAAAAACATTGAGAAAGTAAAAAACTTGAAAAGAAAAACATCATTTTATATTTAGAACCAACAACTTTGAGAGGAAATTGGTTTAATAAAGATAAATAGTCAAATAAAAAATTCTTCTAAATAAATCTATTGAAAAATATGGGCTTTTTAAAAATAAATTTATAAAATCTTATGAACCCTGAGTAAAAATGATATATTCAAATTTCACAAAATCTTTAATTACTCCCTCTTGGGAAAACATTTATCTGATAAAAAACTCAATCATCAAGTATAAGGGGCCTGTGAATCTAATGCATCTTGAGAGATTGATATTTATTATTTGAATAGTTGTTGTTCATATTATTAATAATGATGATCTTTATGCAAACAGATCTTACTACAGTAGTTTTCAAAACTGTGGCGCTAAACAAAATCAACTTGAATTTAAATGGAATAAAAAACCAATGAATTTATATCAATTAACAATAGATTTGGTTACACTTCTACTATGTTTTAATATGAGTTTACTTAGCTTAGCACCACAGCTTTTAAAACTACTATAGCAATCATGGTCAGATTACAGCAAGCTGGTGGCATGACAAGCAGCTCAGGGGGGATTATATGAAAAGTGATGTTTTTAAATCCTTGAGGACAGAGTACCAGAGGCTGGAAGTCACCAAGAAATTCTCACAAGTAAATACAGTTAAGTCTGTTACTTGGGATAAATTTGCTACATGAGAAAAGCTTGGTGTATTAAGATAGAAACAGAGGAATATAATACATATCAAGAATGTCATGGCCCATACCAGAGTCCAGCTGGACTCCCACAGGGGAGGCAGGCCAGGCCTTGAAGGCCAAGCACACAATAGGCGCAATTATGACCAGATAGTTGACTGTAGTATCTAGGGAACACCAACTCCCAGTATGGGACACAACCTGATTGGCCAACCCAAAACTGTGATATAGAAAAACCACAACTTACTGAAGTCCTGGAAAGGAGGCACAGCTGGCAGGGGGGAGTAGGAATAATCTCCAGCATGGAGGGTAAAATGATCACACTTAGTGGCCAGGAGGGAGCAGATATGTGAGCTTGTAAAGTGTAGTAGAGTTACAAATAAATGCAAACAGAATAGTTATATTGGTGCAAAAGTAGATAGATCTTGCAAGAAAATAAAGAATCATGAGCATAAACTTGTTTTATTTTAAGAAGTCAACAGTGAGGAGGGCTTCTCCTCCTCACTACTTATACTTACTGGTAATTTCAAGGCCTTTTGTGCTACCAGAGAACTGATGGCATCAATTTCAGTTAAACTTACTATTTTGGCTAGAATTTGTGCACTTGGGCCTGGAGGTGGATACTCATTGGTTGGTATAACAGGAACCTTGCTTGGGCTGCAGCAAGCCAAGGTGCCACTTTTATTTATAGATCCTGCAAGCAATTGAGCGCCCAATTGCACAATTGAACAATTGGGCTTGCAATGTCTTGTTTCCCAATAGTTAAGATGGCCAAAATTGTTATTGGGATTAAAGCCAGGGATTTGAGGCTTGTGTGCCTCTCAAATCCTGGTCTATTTGTTAATTGAAAGTGGTTTTTTCTTGCTCTGAGAGACAATTTGCAAGGGTTTCCAGGCTGTGGCTAGTTTGGCCTCTAAGAAGGCCAGCTGGTTGTCCAGGGCTTCCTGGGCCCTGCTAAAGAAGGTTTAATGAGTTCTGCTTTTCCTTAATAATACAAAAGTTTTCTAAATAGGTCTTTAGGCCCTCTTTCCAGGATAAATTATGTTGTTTTTAAAATCTTACTTGTAAATTCTATCAGTTTCCCAGACTACCAGTTCCAACCCCCAGAGCTAGACATCCATGTATGTGGCAGCATAGGATAAAACCCATTGTGAATTCATTTTATTACGTTATTTCAAATATCATAGAAGCAACAGAACCTTGTAGATAATTAATAATCCCATTACAAATGGAAGATTATGAGTAAAATTGAAAGAAAAATATGTTCTGGCACTTTTCTCCCTTCCATATTGGGACACTACTTCAAGAAATCTCCTGAGCACAGTAGGTTGGATGTGGTAAGTAAACTGGGATATTCTGAGCTCAAATTGACCAAGTCACTATCCAATTCTACTCAAGGCTTGCCAATCTGTACAATGAAAATTGATCAAGATCAGATTTGGAATAAACAGGCTTATATTAGAGCATTCCAATTGATCCAAATCTATCAATAGAATTTCAATGCCCTGCCTCTAAGGGCAGGCTTATTAGGATTTTATTTGATGTTAAGTATTAATTTTATTTATTTTAAAAGAAGATTATTAATAAGTTAAACTTGAGTGTGTCACCTTGTTTTTTGTGCCTTTTGCACTTTGAAGTGTGTACATGCTGATTCAGATTGACTTTTCTTTTAAAATCTACTTTAAATTAAGAAATAGTTTTGCACTTTTGTCTGATTGTGTCTTCACTTGCATTTCTTTGTGTTTTCCTGCTGAAGTTTCTGGTCTTTAGGGCTTGATTTAAACCAAGCTCCTCTTTCACAACCCACTATATTCTTTCTCAAACACTATCATGTGCTCCATGATGATTGCCAAGGATATCTCCCCAACACCTTGGCCTATCTTTTACATTATTTCTCTTTGAACAAAGAACAACTTTAAGAATAAGCATTGAGATGAAATTCTAAGTTGGTTTCCCCAATTACCATTGTTCAAAAAATTTATCTTAACATTTTTTACATTTAATTTATAATCTAGAAAATCTTTTAAAACTTTAATTTTGTCTCCTAAATGTTTAAATCTTTAATTTTTGTCAAAAAATGTAATTTAAAATATCTTATTTTCCCTTTGTAAATTTATGTAGTTAAAGTTTATAAGTGGAACTTGTTAGACAGCCAGATTTGGATTTTTGTCTATATTTCAGCAATGTTATAAAATCTTACTCCTTTTATGCTCAGAAGTTTCCATGGGGAACACTAGATATTGGTATTTTTTAAAATAATGCATCTTTGTTCAACACCTTATTTTATAAAATTTGTTAAGGATTAATTAACACAGTGACTCCTTTTGTGTCACATTGACAATTCTTGGCAGGTTTGCTAAAAGTTCTATGCAAGCTGTGCCAACATTTTTGCACTTATTAAATCTGTGAATAATTGTAGACCAGGGCTATGAAATAACTTAAATTATTGTTAATTGATATTTGCCAATGGGATTTATTATAAGGTGTGAGGAATTATTGACCAGGGATTGTGAAACCCTAATTAATTAAGCAATTAATGACAAACCAATGAGAGCAGATCAACTACTTTTGTGGAAATTATTGACATTAATTATATAAATGTATGCACAACTAGTGTCCTTGATGATGTCACCAGGGATTAATCATGCCACATTGCCATCACCCTGTTAATGGAGAGCCAGGACGCCAGAAATTGTATAAACATGTGCCACAACACCAGCATTAGTTATTCCCAGTGCCATAGTGCTGCTACAGTTTACATTGAGCACCAGCATGATTAATTGCAAGCAACAGAGCTGTAATACCCAAGATTAGTGGGTACTACCTGAAGCAAGTACAGTAGGAGGTTTACAAATTGAAATCCTGTCAGGGGTGTAACAATGAGTTAAATGGTCATCATACATTGGAACATCTTGGTATGGGTGCTGTATTGACCAAAGCTCCTGGCAATTTAGTTCAAGACATAGTATGTGGATATGTATGCTGCAATGGACAGGGTGAAGTGGGGTGAGACCAGGGAGGGCCAGGGTCCAGTGAAAGAAGAATTAAGTTGACCAGGTTCTTCATAGCAGGTGTGACAAAAATCATGGGATAGTATGAAGCTGCTTCTAAATGGTGGGGAATTACCACCCAAATCCACATAGAATTAATGATTAACCACCAATGTGGCTTCAGATATTGTTTTGTGAGATTTCCAATTGAGATACTATGATTAAGTAAAATAATTAATCCTAACCAATGTAGCCCAAGATAAATAGCCTGTGAAAGCAACAGAGTATCTTCAGAATAAAATTCAGGACATTGAGATGCAACATAATTTGCAGTTTCAAAGACAGGAGGAACTACTACAAGATCAGCAGGCATGAAATTAACATTGGGAGGTGCCAACAACAAAGTTCCAACTGCAGGGCCATATCTTCCAGTGATGATCTGGCTTAGAATCAGATTGTAAGGAATGTAGTGCAACAATCCAACTACAGGATGCATTCTAAAAATGTAGATTAGACCAAGGGATATATGATTTTTATTGAGTAAATTTTTGGGAGGACTCAACTTTTAGAGTTGAAACAGTGAAAATTATTCAATATATATCAAAGATTGACTAAGCAATACCACCTGGATCCTGGGCTCCTATTCCTTCCACATTGTCAAGTGTGTATCTGGTCCAGGATGAAAAGAACCCTTGGGCAACTAATTTCTGATGGCCATGCTGATTAATAAGTTCATATCTGGTGACCCTTAAGTTACGTCAATTTATCAACATTAACTTACAGGGGGGAATTGGATTTGACCAGCAAACTGGAGCAGCTGTAACCCATTTGCAATCAACCGTTTGATTCAAGTCCGTTAAATCAGTCAGCTTCATTAAAGGTTTCCCGGCTTTCCAAGCTTTCCTAATTGGTGTAATGAACCCAACTGATAAAGTTGGATTCTGAAAAACCACTATTGGATAACAGATTTTCCCTTTTCTGTCCTTTATCCAATCATTTTTGTCCTTCCATATTCATTATGGACTTTTTATATTTTTCCCTAAATACCTACCATGATAGCTTCCTGGAATTCATCTTGGTTTCCTAATTTTATAATAAAATAAGAGTAAAAAACAACAAAAACAACCAATCAGCATAAAAAAATCAACATTTTAAAATTGATTTTAAATTTTTAAAAAAAATAATTTTTATGCAAAACCATTTTCTCTTGTTGTTTGAGGAAATGCTTCAGCTAAGCTTTTCTCAAATTTTATTACTCACTTTTGAAATCCTTCTGATCATATTTAATAGTTAATAAAATCCGCGGTTGTTGCCTGCCCAAAACTGGTTCCTGTTGATAATGGTCTCCGTGGTTTGGGGCCTGGCCTGGTCTACCTTGCCCAATGCCTTTGTGGCAAGGTGGAGCACCAACCCCATTTGTCACAATTAGCCAAAATATCCCTGGCATTATGGAACTTTTACCGTGACAGCAGGCTTGACCTAGCCCTTCTGACGAGGACCCAAAAGTTGCAGGGCCGGGCTGGTACCCTCCAATCCCTAGGCAAGCTGTGAGCACAGCTGTGAAGATGAGGTGATTCATCTTCACTCTGTTAGGGATTGAAGATGTATTAAAACTAATCTAGAGGTTGGAGTAATAGTAGGTATAAACTGAGATTATTGAGGGGTATTTCTCTCAATGATAGTACAAGCTATCACTGAGAGGGGATCCTTTATTTATAGCACCTCTCACCATACAAAGTTTTGCAAGTGGGGGTGAAAACAGTGAATAGTTGAACCCAAAAGTCTGGCTGGTGAGGGTTGAAATAGGGCCATTGGAATAGGGTTAACCCTTTGTTCACCTATTATCAGTGGATGGATTGCCAATTCCTGGTTTGGACCAATGGATTCTGACTTGACCTTGAGCATGAGGGGCAAAGGATTTATGGCCTCTTTCTGGTCTAGTCTTAGCTTAGGTGGCAAGGTTTGGCAAGGTTATGGCCCCAACCACATTGCCTGGGTACCAGATCCCCATTGGTTGGGGCCATTATTATTATTCAAATGTGTGGAATTGGATGCATGTTGTTCGGAATTGCCTGGCCCTTCATGAATTTGGGAGCCTTCTCACTGGTACTTATTTGATTGGCTGCCCCCCTCAGTGGAATCTGATTGGATGGAGGGGGTAAAGCCTGGGACCCAGGTGGCTGGCAGGAGGGACTGGCTGGCTGGCTTGGCAGGCACCTGTCTGGATGACAATTTATTTTGGTCCAAACCAAGTTCTGTTTGGACTGTCATAAATTTATTTTCTTGTTTTAGGGGTGTAAAATCCTGATTATATTGGGATTGTTGGAGTTCACAACTTCTTTCTTGTGCCAAATTAGACCAATTGTAGAAATTTGGATATTCCCAGAAATATTCCTGACAGAGTGTGATAATAATTAACATTGAGCGCCAAGACAATAGCTCTTGGATATACTAATTCTGAGGCATCAGGTTTGATTCAAGTATTGATTCAATCCCCATTGGGAGTTTGAATATAGAAGTGGTGAGATAGAAAATAAATCACTTATCAATGTGCTAGCAGGGGTGTCCTTGTGCTAGGCATTTCAGGAACGTGCCCTAAAATGGGAAGTTGTCCCTTTTTCTGCTGGAACAGCAAATCTCTACAGTGTGCTGGAATGTCCTAGAAGACATTTTCAGTGACTGATGCTTAATAATAGGAGAATGCCCATATATAAGGTGTTGGTAGTAAACGTCAGGGGGCGGATTTCCCCTACTTTTATAGAATAAAATAAAGGCATTTAATACTAAATTTAATTGTTCCATATCTTCTTAATCTTCAAATTTGAAGGCATACAGTGAGTATGTGACCTTGCTTAATAATTTTCCTGTTGAAACTGCTGGTGTATTCAAAGCTTTGACATAAGGAACTTAATTAACCTCAACAATTGATATGATTAATTATAAATTAAATAATATGAGTAATCAAAGTGTCCTGTCACCAGCAGTAAGTATTATAAGCACTGAGGCACCATCAGCGCCAGAAATATGTGCCAAAGCGCCAGCAGCTTGAAAAACAGTGCTGAGGCGCCAGACTCAAATCAAACCAGTGTTTGGCCTCCAGACTGCTGAAATTAAATAAATAATTGCTGCATCAACAAGCACCAAACCCAACATAGGGCAACTAAAATAGTAACCAGAATTCATATTTTTGCAACATCTTCAATTACTCCCTCTTGGGAAAATAAATCCCTGAGTTATTCCCTGACTAATTATTAATTGGTGGCACTATTATCAATCACCCATCTAATATGGGGATCAAACCTTTAAAGTCCTAAGCAGAACAATACTTGGACAAGTGTCAGGAATGTCAATTTGGATGTGCCTGAATTCCAAAGTATGGAACCAGAGTCAAGCCCTGAACAAAACCCTTTGCGGACCTCCAGTTCCAAAGGCTGGGAATCCAACAGCCCACTACCAATTGACAAAGTTGTTGTCAACTCACCAGGATTCAAACCCTTAAGTATCCCACAGGATTTCATAAGCAAACTGCCAGTATGAGATGCTAGGAGTTTCCTCAAGGTGCCAATACTTGACACTGGCAGTTTGCTCAGTGAAATGCACAAGTCCCCCAATTAGAGTTGTTCCAAGCTCCCCCAAAGCCCAGGAAGTGACACTAAACCTGAAGGGCCACCCAACGCCTGAGTTGCCAAACATAAAGATTTGAAGTCTTCTCACCCCAAAGAAGCCAGTGGTAACCCGCCAGTGCCAAGTGCCAACCTGCCATCTAAGACCCCTGATGCCAACCTATCTAAGCTCAAGAAAAATAACCAGAAAATGAAGCCTGGCAGCGTGGTATAAGTACCTGCCAGGCCAAGATCAATACCCATTGTCATTTTTAAGTAAAGGTTATGAGATATTGGTTTCCCCAATTATTGCCGTATTTTATTCTTGTCATCTGCCAGTTAACTCAAAAATCATCTGACCCTTGTGCCAGTCTGCCAGCTAAGTTTGTCTACCAGGTGCTCCATTTGGTACTTTCTATTTTACAGAATACCCCTTGAAGCCTGAGTACAAGGACTACACCACCGTCAATATATTAGCTTGGGGTCCCTTAGCCAGAACTAAAGAGTTAACCGGATACAACCAGAAATGCCCTTTAAATGTTACTGAACTCCACCTGTTCAGGGATAAATACAACTTCCTCCCTGCCTATCAATTAAACATGGAACTGCCCATCACCCCTAAACCAATGCCCATATTTGTTGCTGAGCTTCCCCTGGACCATACCAACAAGCTATTTGGGATTGCATATATTACTCTCACAGGAGTAATAGATACTATTGTCCCCACCGCTGGCCCATGGTCATGGGTGGGCAAGTCAATATCCTATTGTAAGAGAGGGGGCTAGACTAACAAAGTCTGGCTCCCATCCTGGTGGGACCAACCACCAGGATGTCATCCAGTGCAAGACTGTGATAGCCGCTTGAAGGGGCCTCCCAAAGGAGACCAGATGTGAAAGGGGAGGGAAGTATGCATCCAAAGCCATGACCATGGCTCCAGTAAGTAACCATAGAGAGCAATCCTAAGTGAAAGGGGCCTCTGTATTTGACTCAGGGATTTGGCGCAAGGGGGAAGGATTAACCAAGTCAGAAGAAGGAGTTTCAGTAGTCACAGATTCCAAAGGTGGCAACAACTCTTCAAGATGAGAAGATGACCAAGAAAACAACCCATAGGATCCCGGTTTGAAGGGAATCTGGGTGAGATGTTCAATTACATTTGTAAAATGACTAGGAATAAACTCAGAAGATTGAGAAATCAAGGAAAGTTTGCTCCAAAAGACTGGGTTTGAGGACCAGAACAAGAGGGAAATGGGCACCAGTATCCACACAGCCATCTTGTACCAAGGTGACAACATGATTTCAGTGGGTGCCCTTCTTTTGCTAAAACTACTGGGCGGACAGACCAGGTGCACGGGTAAATAGTAGGAAATGATCCAAATTAATATACTTGGAACAATTCCCAACAAAAACAACAGGCAGACAGGCAGATGGGTAGGCGGGCAGGCGGGCCAGAGAAAGCTGGAGGCAGGGACAACAGTGGGGGTTGGGATAAATACCTTTATTGTTAAACAAACTTTAAAATACAAAAGATTTGCAAAGTCAGGAGTTTATTCAACAATTGGAATTGGTAAGCAAGGGACCTGACGGCCCATGCTTCCATTTTATGCAAAGGGGGGGTGATAGGACAGGAGGGATTATGAAAGGGGCTATTGGAGTGCAATCTAAAGGGGTGCCTATTAAATAGTACTAGCCAATCTTATCTTGGTTTGAGACCCAGAAAATAGGGGCTGCGGAGCCGGATGTAAGACTCAGCCCCTTTTATTGGCTAGGAGCCTTCCGAGGACTCAGGGTGCAGATTTCCCCTAATGCCTTCCTCTGACGTCTCCACCGGAGAGCTCCGGAACCCAATTGTTTTGGGCCAGGGGACTCCTGGGCCAGAGAAATTAGCTACCTGGGACACCTCTGGTTGCAGGTTTTGGTACCCAATTTCCCTGGGCTGCAGATTTGACCTTTCCAACTTCATGTGGCCCACATTTTTTTGTTGGTTTGCTAATTGTTTCAGGACCAAGCAACACCAGGACAACAAGCAATCCAACCAAATTAATGTCTCTTCCGCAGTTGGAGGGGACTCCAAAGGGGAAATGAGAACTTTGGCCGGGAAGGCCAACACAAAGCGTTCATCTACCGTGTGAGCCAAGTCCTCCAGGTTTTGGAGGGGTTTTGCCTGCACACGGGCCATCTTTTTTGATGGTCTGGGAAATACATCCCGATCTAGGGCCAAAGGTGGACCACGGAACTTTACACCTATCTAATTAAGTTAGCACCAATCCCTTGGTGGGCCCTGCCCACTCAGTCTGCAACCTACCAGCTCCCAAACACTAGTGAGCCGGCAGATCAGGGTTGGTTCCCTGGCAACAAGCCCCATGAGTGTCATGACATATAAGGACAGCATGTGGCTTCTCACAATACTATATATTACTCTAAACTCATGACAATAAAGTATCATTCTCTTCTTAATTTTCCCCTTTATTTTGTTTTATATACTTCTCTGAAGTATTTAAACAACATTACTTTATGTTTAATCTCTTGGAGTCAAAAAAGAGCATACGACCCTCTTTTACTATCCCATTGTTTTAAACAAATATTTTTACAAACAGCAGCAAAAAAAGTCACCCCATTTAATACAAGAAATATATGACAGTATATTGATAAAACTCCAAATAATTGATGTTAGGATTACCATTAAATATGTATATTCTTGCTGATGACTAGGAAATGATATGATTCAAAATGTGTTTTCTAGGGTTCATCACTTGGGAAGTGATTGAGAAATATCTACTTGAAACTAAGCTGATGTTTTCAAATTAAAGTTTGAAATAGTCAAGATTTTCTAAGAAGCTGAAGTGTTTGCTCTTATTGAGTTCACATCTTTTTAATGTGTTACCCAAAAAGTATTAGAACTATACGGCATTTTATAAGACAATATAGTCTCTTTAAATAGCTATTTAAAATTATTATCAATCAGGGATAGTAAGATATGGAATTGTATTTAATTCCAATATGCAAAGACTAGCAGGTATAGGTAAAGGGAGGCATGCAATGACGCTTGCCATGCTTGACGCAATCGTCGCGAGAGTCGAAGTCGCAACCATCCTTGTTGAAGTGGCCCTTTGTGGCTCCACAGGCACCGCGAGTTGAAAAGGAATCAATCACCCCTCCTTTGAAGCAACGGAGATGGCCACCGGCAGCAATGACGATGCCGCTTTGAATCATCACAATAACAATGGCTGAAATATTCATATGTTCTCAATACACTCACATGTTTATTTTATAATGCAGAGGACCATGCCAAGAAACAACCACTTTCAAAAAATATATTGGCTCTGTTAATTGACACATGCCTTTTGAAGCTAAGGAATCACTCGCTTGGCAAATATGCTTAAATTTCTACCTGAAACGACAAAGCTTGCCAAGAGTACGCCTTTACCCCAAGTTTCATCCCACCAAATACTTGGCATGCCTTTGCTAAGCCTTTCGTCACTCAAAATTTGACTGCAGCTCTTCTTTTTACCCAAAGTACCTGTCCAGTTTTAAGACATAATCACTTGTAATCCAGGGGAACGTTTTTAATAGCAGAACTTTGATCTTTCCAATAGCAAGACGCTACGCAGCACCACATCATTTGTCACCACGATATTCAGTACCACGCGTTCTCCCAGCCTTGTGAATAATTTCTCAAGCCCGCGTTTACTTTTTAAACGCTGCCTCTTGAACCCAGTAAAAACGTTCCCCCTTAATAAATTGTATATAATTTCTCAAACGTTAAGCGTAAATTCTTTAAGAAAAACATAGAATGATATAAGTATAAATATTATATAAGTGCAACAAACGCAATTTGGTTAATAGTAACTGTCCTAAATCAACAGAGGGTATAAAATTCTTTTCTAAATAGCCAAACCAAGTAAACTTTGTTGAATGAACGCTACTTCGGGGAAGGGTCTAAAACAAAAGTTCTGAGAGCATCTTGAATAATCCATTGATTGGTGATTTTATCGGGCAATTGCCTAAAATTGCAGTGCAGAGATTGATGACTCCAATTCGATGGATTTTTGTTCTCTGCACTTTTTTCAATAGTTTTTGGTAAAAATATTTCTCTAGAATTTTACTTTTTTAATGGCTTTATTAGTAGCTAAAATAAAATAAAACCAAGTTCAAAGTGCCCAATTCAATGTAATTTAAAATAAATCTTAATTTTGAATGGCTATTAAATTAGATAGTATTTACCCTTTTGAATAGAGGGGACAACATTGTGTCACAACATCTATTATTACCCCCTCTCAGAAAAGCATTTACAAAGAAATGAGACATCTGCTAAATAGTTGGGGGCACTTCCACCACAATCTCTCATGTTGTATGGGATCAATTTTTTGTCTCATGAAGAACACTACCTGGATAAGCCCCATGACTCATATAACTTACATGAACAACATGTGGCTTCCCATTATACCATATACATTTATACCTTTATATCAAGTAATTTATCATTGTCTTCTTAATTTTCCTCTTTATCTTATTTTATATACTTCCAATAAGTATATACTCAACATTGTTAGCACAGGTAGGTTATCTGTCAAGGTAAAGTAGAGTGGGAGCTTGTTGTAGTCAATCAAATGGGAAATGAACACCCAAATAAGAATGACATTACCAATGAGAAGAAGAGGGTGTGTATTTACTCTGAAGTGGTAACCTTTAAAGAGGGAATATGGAAAGGTACAAGAGATTATAATACACAGGTACGAGAAGAAGACTTTAATTTGGCTCAAAGTTAGAGAATCAGCTGCATAGACGGGTTCACACTCAATTTTGCAAACTTCAAGGATCATCTATCAGGAGGTGTCAGGAAGCCAGGTATAGGTAGAGGCATTGGTTGACTTGGGACAGAGTACGGCCAGGCCAGAGGGTAATGCCCACCATAGGATGGGTGCTGACTTGATAATATAGGATATGGATTGTCCAAGCAAAGACCAGGGCCCTGAGTTGGGCACCATAGCGTCTACCATTCCTGTCAAAGTAATGTAGAGTACTCCAAACAGTTGGATGGATTTAGTCTTGGCTGCGGTGGGGGGTTTCATTGAGCAGTCAGGTTGCAGGGTTAAGGGCGGCGTCATGGGAACAAAGTAGGCAGGCAGATAATTTTACTTGTCTTTGAACAATATTGGGGGACTCTTGTACCACTTTCCTTCACTTCCTATGTATTCAGTTTCTCTAGTCCTTTCCAAGGGACCAGCAATGAGGATTTTTTCCAATTCTTATTCCATGTAGGCGGGGTTGGGCAGGTATTTGATAAAATGCACAGGTTCAAAGGGGGCTCCAGGGGGACAGTATAGTGCCTGGGGAGGATTGGCAGTGTGAGAGAGGGGGGCTAAACTAACTAAGTTCAGATCCCATCCTGGAGGGAGGATCCACCAGGACACCATCTAGTACAGGACTGACATGGCTACTTTAAGGGGTGTCCATAGGGAGGACGCGGCAGATACCCAGGAAAAGTAGGAGTCCAAACCCATCAAAACCATTCCGCTAAGCAACCAGGATGCATGTTTGGGAGTGAGCTCTGGGGTGCCCAAGCCTTCCTCTGAAACCAGGACAAGTGGGTCCTCAGAAGGGAGGAGCGTAGGGTAGGCCAGACTGGGGGCAGCGGAGGCTGTCTTGATGGCAGGGAACTCTAGGTCATCGCAAGTTAAACTCCTCACCATGTTCTCACTGGCAGTGTATATTTCCTGAGTGCGTGCAGGGATATCCTCAAAAATATTCAAGAACTGGTCGGGGTTGGTGCCAACGTGAAGGAAAGAATCAGAGATACAACCCCAAAGATCTGGAGAGGTAGACCAAATCATTACCAGGGCTGGTGCCAAGGTAAAAACCACAAATTTTACCAGAGGCACTAACATTTTTGGAGTCTGAAGGTGGAGCTCAACAAAATTGCAGGTAGTTCTGCAAATTCCAAGTTTAAACTCAAACTAGGGGACTCTATGGCACCAGGAATATTTAAGGAACAGCAACCGCGGACCAAAGGGCTCAAAAGTGTCTCAAAAAGCTTTATTAAAGAATATAGGGAAGCTTTCCTAAAGCGTATATGAAGTCTAAGCGTGAGAAAAAGCAAAATGAGTACAAAATTGAACTTAAAATATGTAAATATATTAAATTCACTACTAATTTTTAAAATCAAGTTGTTTTCTTCAAAGCAAAAGAGGTAAGCTTTAACTTTGACGCTGACAACGTAGATAGGGACTTCAGAAAGTGGCAAAAGGGCCCGGAAGAGAGGGGGAAGGTAAGAAAAAGGAAAACTTTTACTAAAAATCTTAGAGAAATCAAAGGGTCAATAACAGACCCAAAAAGAACTACTTAAGTTTGAAGTGCAAAGTTTAAACTTTATTTGTAAGAATGAGCAAGCAGGGGACCAAAAGTCCCCTGTCTTGCTTTAAGGAAAGGCCATTGAAATCAAAAGGTCAGGTGACCTCAGCCAGTCATTTGATTGGGTGAGATAGAATTTTTGCCAGTAATTTCAGGGAGTTTGGATGGTTTCTCATCAATTTCTGACCCAACCTCTGATTAGCTAGTGCCTAAAGAACACTTCTGAATGCCATCAATTCCAGTTAAGTTGGGATTTAATGATTTGGCAGTAGCGCAACCTGATTGCTTAGACCTAATTAATTTTAAATGTGGTCAAGCCCAAGCCAGAAAATAGTCCAAATTAATCAGGGATTCCTCCCAAGTGAGGACAGAATCCAAAGCACCATTATTTACCACTTGAGAAGGATATGCCAACACAAATCTCTCATCAATTGTGTGGGCTAAATCTTCAAGAGAATTGAGAGGCTTGGCCGGCTTCTGAGCAGATTTTTTTGTGCAGCGCAAGAAGATTGTTCTATCCAGGGCTAAAGGGGGGAGTGACTTTACAGGCAGGTTGGTCTCTAGAGGGGGAGGTTGCCTGATGGTCTACTTGGCTGGAGTTAAGATGGAAGATCACTAAGACTAGATAAGGTAAGATTTGTTTGAACCAAAGGTTCATAAAACTTTATTATCAAAAATAATGATATTGTTGTCACCATACCACCAGGGCTTTTATACCATGGGGTTTTGCTTCTTTGATTTTTGCAGGGTTCAGGTTCACAGACAAGGCACTGGTGGGGCATGGATCTTGGCTTAGAGCCTTGAGGGCGGCAAATCCAGGTTGTGCCTGCTCTGATGAACAGAAGTGGCAATGCTTTGTTCCGCCGCTACTGTTCATCACATCACCTGAGCAGTTCAATTGTACTACCCATTATGGACAGAAGACTGGCAGCTGCTGGTGGTCATTGGCAGAGTTAGCAGTAGGTTTTGTTTTAACCTCCTTAAGGCAAGCTACAACCTCTGCATAGGTCTGGATCTTTGGTGGCGCAAGGTTGGCAACAATCTGGTGACCATTTGGGGAATTGTCCTTGGGAGACTGGCAGGTCTTGGAGTAACTTGTCAACTTGGGTTTGCAATTCAACAAGTTAGCAGGTTTATGTCTACTTTGTGTGACTCAAGTAGTCTTTGGAGGGCCAGGGCTCAATTCCAGGGTCTCCAATGTTGATTTCAAACCTCCAGTATTGACACTCAGCAGGTTGGCAGGTTTCTGTTCCTCCTGGTTGGGGTCAGCTATCTCTGGTGGTCCAGGTTTTGACCCAACTGGCAGTTGGGCAAACTCCTTTATACTCTGGTCAACATAAGGCTTTTCCTGAGACCCAGGTTTCAATTCCCAGATTTTCAATACAAGTATTGAAATGTCATTCATGACAGGAGGAGAAAGATTTTCAGAAGATTGCATTGTTTAGAAGGCAGAGTCTAATAATCTTGCTATTATAAATTAAATAGGTATACATTGAAATAAGTGAATTATGAGGAGAGATATTTATTGAAAGCAAAATATCAAACTACTGAGGTAGTTTGTTGAGAATTATGGTTACTTAAAGCCCTTGGGTGCATGTTGATGAGATAGATCCTTGTGTTTGATATCTTATAAGCTTACAGACACCACCAATGGTGGTCTTGTAAGCTGTTACCTGACCTCCAAGGAGGTCAGGGTTTGGAAACAACTAATGGTTTTTGGAGAAATTGAGTGTGGGATATCTGCACTCCGCTTGGACACACTTTTCCTAGCCACCACCCACTTACAATCAATTGTTAGATTTAGATCCATAATTTCTGTAAGCAGGAAGGCTTTGGAGTGGGTTTCATTGGGTGGTAGTGCTTTGGACTAGCCACACCCAGGAAAACTATTGTGATGGTCCACATGGAAGCAGTTTTGCAGGTGAGGGTTGATTTGGCTTCAAATAAAGATTCTATGCTGAAAGTTGGTTATTATAGTAGTTTTGAGACAGGTAGAGGCCTAGTAGGTATCTTTGGATACTAGGGAGGATGTTTTAAGCTAGAAGGTAACTGGTGACTACTAGAGTGTGAAAAGATATTGCAGCTTAGTAGGTAACTGATGACTGCTAAAGCTGAAGGACAATACAGTCTAGCAGGTAACCTTGGATGCTAGGATGTTGATTGAGAGGTTTGAACCCAACAGGTAACGTTGGCTATTGAGGGATGATCAGGTGTCTCCTCTAAGTAGGTAACAGGTGGCTACTAGAGCTGGTAGGACAGATAGTGCAGTAGTTAAACAATAGTTATCAGGAAGGGATGAGCTAAGGCTGCTCAAAAGGATCCTTTGACCACTTTCAAGAGGTTTGTAAGTGGGGCCCTTACTTAACAGACTGGTAAGGGGTCCTTGTTCATGTTTTCCTGGAGGCTTTGGGGAGGTCCTGAAGCTCCCATTGGGGGCATGAATATACTCAGGGGTGTGATCAGGGTGGCTGTTTGGGGAAGCAGCTGCAGAACTTGATGATGATCAGGCCTCTGGGAAGTAAATTTGGTTACTTTGTGTCTAAAAGCTCAAGATTAACCACCTGATTAAGTAAAAACAACTGCATAGACATGATGATTTTCTATGGTTGATGGCCTATAGTGGTGGTCATTTAAAGGGGCACAATCAAACTCTAACCTACTGAGGAAGACTTACTGCCCGAGAATGAGACGTTAGTAATGGGGACTGAGATGTGGAACCCAGAAGTGGATCATAGGAAAAGATACAAGTGAAAACTAGTGATGAATTACAGGATGATCACAGTAAAGACTAGTTGAGGGACTGGAGGATCTTGGGAACCTAGGTGGGTCATTGTGCAAATAGAACCTAGATGAACTATGCAGGATAGCTGGTGAACTAAGAAGGATTAGCTGATGGACTAGGAAGGACTAGTTGATAGACTAGAAAGGACTTGCTGAAGGGTCAGAAGATCATGAAGCAGGACTAGATGGAGAACTGGAAGTTGGTTAAGAAGAACCAACAGAAGCAGAAGCAGATGCAGGAGCAATAATGCTGGTTTTAGAGCATTTGAAGTAGGATTATTAAGGAAAAAGAAGCAGTAAAAGAATCAATTGAGCTGAAAAAAGATATGATAAAAATATTGGAATAAATATCATATATACTGTAAATTCAGAACCTGAACGTAAAAATGCAGGATTGTCTAATCCTTGGTCTAAATTTTGAATCACTTTTGTGGGATAGTCTTTTTTAATTAAATTGAATTCTTTGTATTTTTATTTGAATTTTTAAAAATGCAGGAGCTCATAGGCACTTTGCAAAGTTCAAGTCAAGCAGCATATTTCCAATAGACAAAATGAATTAACTGGAATCAGATTTGAAGCGTTCAAATCCATCAACCATTTTCATTGAGTTTAATATGTTTTTTGAAATTGCAGGATTGAAAAATCCATGAAACAAATTTCAAATCACTTTTGAATGCCACTAGTAAACTAAAATAATAATTACAGGAACTGGAATCCAAATTGAATGCACAGTCAGAAACTAGGACAAATCAGTCCAAATCAAGAAGCTTCACTCTGCATAAAACCAAATGAAAAATTCAATCTTGATAGCCATGTTTAGACATTAAATTAAGTGAAATGTAAAATTGTCTAAACTGGAAATGATGCAATATTCTTCACTCTAAATCACTAATATAGCAACCACAAAACCATATAGTGATATATGAGCTACCTTTCTGATGATGCAGAATTTTTTTAAAAGTTTGTTTGGCCCCTGGCTACGCCGGGGGCCAAACAAACTTTCTTTCAAGGAAGGAAGGGGGAAAGATAAACTATCAGGTTACTACAAAAGTGTTAATGTATTGCTATTAAGAATACTTGATTACAGTAGCTTTTAAAAAATGCTTTAATAAAATAGAATTATATATTACAATATATCTTATCATGTTGCCTTTTCTTTGGTGTTTTGATAGTTCAATTGCTGTTGATAATGTGGTTGCATTTAATTGGATAGTTTCACCTCTAGTTGTCAAGGCAATAGGAAATCAAGTCGCCTCCGCAACCACAGCTGGTCTCAAGGAGGCAACTTGATTTCCTATTGCCAAGGCAACTGGAGGTAAAACTATCCAATTAAATGCAAGCACATTATCAACAGCAATTGAACTATCAACACATCAAGGAAAAGACAATGTGATAAGAAATATTGTAATATATAATTCTATTTTATTATTAGCATTTTTTAAATCTACTGTAATTAAGCATCTAAATTTTAGCTGTCCTAAAATGGAATAGGGCAATTTTTGAGAATGTCTATGATTCCTAAAAGAATTAGCACAAATCCACTCTAGATCCTTTTACATCCTTTTTGAGATGCCCATAAATTATATTTATTTCAAATTCACCTCATTTTTGATTTGAAATTTGGTTCTTGGATTTTACAATCCCGCAAATTCAGATTTGTTAAGTTTTACATGATGTCTATGATTTTTTTGAAATACAGGAAATCTCAAATTGTACATTAGAATACCACATTTACAATTCATGTATCCCGCATTTGTTTGCTGAGTTTTGTCTTTTGTTAGTTGAGTTATCTGTTCAAGGGATTTGAAATTTGCCAATTTAAATAAATCAAATAGTCAAAATAAATGGTTTATTTTATTAAATTTTTTAATTTTCACTCAGCTGAGTTGCCCGCAAAAGTGATTCAAAATTTGGACCAAGGATTTGACAATCCTGCATTTTTACGTTCAGGTTCTGAATTTAAAGTAAATATTTTATTTTTAACTCAGCTGAGTTGCCTGCAAAAGTGATTTTAAATTAGGACCAAGGATTTTAAAATCCCGCATTTTATGTTTAGGTTCTGGATTTACAGTAAAAAGAGAGAGGAAAAAGTAAATGATTTACAGAAACTAGACTGTGAATTTATTGAGATTTGATTGAGTGACTGGAAGCTGAAGAAGCCAGAAACAGGACAGAGAAACTGCTTGGACAAAGGCTGAAATTTTGTCAAGATGGTTGGGAAAGGCAAGAAGCAAGTGACAGGTGAGTTCAAAGTGCTAAAATGTTGAGAAAACATGAGGAAACCCAGAGAAACATTGAAGAATTAGGGCTCAAAAATTCCCTAAGTAAAACATATGTGAAAGTGCTCAAGTTTTCCCAGAGAACTGTGACAAAAAACACAGCAAATTTGTTTGAAACACAGAGCAGTTGTTTATATGGAGCAAGACAATGCCAGGTTTAAACCAGGGTCAAGAGAAAATCATTTGGGTAAACGTTTTGGAAAAACTGTTCAATCTGGGTGTTTGGTTGGCTGCAGGCCAAAGCCTATTTGATCACTGTTTTAAGGGCTTTAACTGAAAGATTTAAGCCTAAAAATGAGGGAATAAAGCAGAAAAAGCAGGGGTTTGATTGTCTGGATTAAGTTAAAGGGTTTAATATATTATAGAGCAGAAGAAACAGGATAGTTTAAGCCTGGAAAACCAGAGGTTCTGAGAGAAAAAGGACTGAAATAAGGAGCTATAAAAGGGAGTTTAATCTGAGACTTTTCAGGGACTGGATCAAGTGGAATAACAAGGCCACTAAAGCTATACAGAGAGCTGGAGACTAAGATAAAGGTGCAGAAGCCCAAGATTAAGGAGCTGGGGCCTAAGATAAAGGAGCCAAAGTTGAGCAAGGAGCAGGAGTCCACAACTAAGAAGCAGGAGTCTAAGAACAAATACAAGGAGTTCAAGAGATTGTTGGAGGACTCCAAGTATTGTCACATATATATTGTTTCCCAGACCCCCAGGCAATATAAAAGAAGATTTCTAAGGGGAACTTCCTTCTGAAAGAAAATAAAAGCCTATTTTGACCCCTGTACATATTTCTGAGATACATTTTCCCTTACTAGAAAATGACAACCCCTCCCAGCCGGTCCCTGGCTATGATCCAGAACACACTATGGGGACTGGTGAACAGGAACCTCACAACTATGTCTATGGTGTTTGTCACAAGTGAAAAATTTCTGCTATCAATTAGCAAGGAAAATCCTCAAGTACAAGATTTGAACCTTGAGACCCTGCGGGCTGCTAGCCCGCATTTTCTTGGGCTCAAATCAGGAATAGATTTGACTTTGGATAAACCTCCAAAACCCACCATTGTAGTGCCTTCTATTATCAAACCCTGCCCTCTAAAAGATCCTCTTAGCCTAGCCAATAGGAGAGCTAACCCAAGCAATATCCCTGTAATAACTTGGGTCATTGCCAATGAAGTACTTCAGAAATTTTCCCAAGACCAAGGGCTGCCAAATGATGACAAATCCCATGCCTCAAAGAAGGAAATTAAGATTCCCTGTTCCAGCCCATCCAATGGTAAATTGTCTACGTTGGATGCCATCAAGGATTTCCAAACCCTGGTAAATGCTACCACCTGGCCCACAAGAATTTTAAAAGTTTTCATGGGTTTGATGATCATACTTATACCCAGGAAATAACAATAAGACGCTTTTTGCCATTCTCACAATAAAGTGTTATAAACCTTTGGTTCACGCAGGTCTTACCCTACATCTTTTTAGCACTTTACCATTTTCAATTTAATCATCCTTGGTCTGTCTTTGCTTCTCACCAAGCCCAAGAAAATGCAGACCAACCGCCTGAGTTATACTGTCTCCCAGGAGCACCATGTGTCCCAGTAAATTTTACAGAGTATCCTCCAAACCCAGATTATTTGAAGTTTACCTTAGATGAGATCCTAATCTACAGCCAAGAAGCCTTTAAAAGAGAAACAGAGCTTATTGGTTGTGAAGGAACTTGTATCACTGTACCAGCTTTGCTATTTTGCAACAAATATAACTACCTGCCCACATATTTGGTACCAATGACCCCTCCCTTGACCCTACGACCCAACCACCCGCAAGAATCTGTTGCTACTAGTGAGTCCACCTCTAATCAGATATTTGGAGTCATGTACATCACTCTCACTAGCTTAATTAATTCTATGGATCCCACCAACAGACCCTGGGCCATCCCCAGGAAATCACTATCCTACATTTTAAAGTTAGCCCTCATCCTGTAGTGGGCCCTTCCTTTTGGGCCTGAAAAACGTCTGACTGCAAGTTCTCAGGGACCTACTACAGGATGGATCCCTGACATTGTTATCCATACTCACACACACTAAGGAAAAATTCCTCTAAAGAAAGGAACTTGGCAGATGACACTCCTTACCAGCTGAGGAAGAGACAAAGAGGAACAAGATGTGCCCACAGGTAAACCATATTTAATAATTTCATGTTTTAAACAGTTTAATAGCTCAGTAATCATAGATTACTGAATTTTCCCACAACATTAACTGTTTTTAATGTGCTAAAAACTGTGTTTTAGCATCTCTGCTTGGCTAAAATTGAGACGTTTGCATGACTTTGTCAAGAGAATGTCACCCTCTAGATTCAAAGTACAAAAATAAATTCACACAATTTGGATTTCTCAGAAGCTCTGGTCAAATGAAATTGCCCTTCAATTGACAGGGATAGTCTCTCAATTTATGAGCAGCTGGTTTGAAAGAAACCCCAATCAAAATGAAGACTGTGAGTTATCTAAGAAAAATTTCCTTGTAAAGTCACTCTCCTCTTTGGCCCTGGATAGAACTATCTTCCTCTAACAATAAAAAACCTACTCAAGTCTTGTTAAACCTCTAAATTCTTTTGAATATTTGGCACACACAATTGACAAGATATTTGTTTTAGTATACACTCCCAAGCTCTCCTCATTGTGTTGCAACTGAACTAATAATAGTCCAATATTTATATTAAAGAAGACAACGTTCCAATAGAAATGACAAGAATACAAATAATATCATGCTTACTGGGGAATAACATAATTGATATACTATATTGAGGAGCCACAAGTCCACCCAGGAGTGGCACTGTGGGGGTTCAGTATAAGGTTTTGTGCTGGGAATATCTTAAGTGAGGGATCAGCAATTGAATTGGGATCACTTCTATTCAGAAGACAATGCCTGTAATTCAGCATTCCCCACTGGGGAGTCCATACTGTTAGTCAAATTATGAGACATCTCTTCAAGTGCCCCCTGTGTATTTTGAGATATATTAGTGGACGGAGGATTAACCTCAGTTGAAATACCCCCTTGCCCCCTGCTTGTTGTCTGGTACCAAGATTGTAACTTTTGAAAGATCTGGGAAGTTGTGTATGAAGCCCTTCTGGGTGGGTATGGCACAACAAAGATGGAATTAATCATGATGGAGCCTTTTGGTATTTTCTTGGGCATCCTCAAGCTGATAGGTATGGTTGCTGTAGACAGCAGTCAATCAGAAGGACCCAAGGTGATTAGTTTTGGGTTTTTCTGAATTATAATTGGGTGTAAACAGATCACCTACATCATATTCTTCCTTGAGGTGTCTTGTTGCCCCCTTAATTTGTTCTTGTTCAATATTGCAGTTTTTGGCTTGCCACTAGGCTAATAAGGGAGTGGCTTTGAGATGTGGCTTTCTTAGAGTGGTTGATTTAAACTTGCCCTCATCTTTTCCTGTCATACCATCAGGGGTGCCAAAGGCCAACACACTAGAACTGAACCCTGTGCTTCAGTTGATTTTGGCTTTTAGAATTAGTAGTGTAGTAGGAAGGCGTTCCTGGAATAACTTGGCAACTAGTTGAAACAGGAAACCATCTATATGCTGTATGTGTCCATTGGTCTGAGGGCAATATGGTGTAGTTAATAATTTTTTGTGGGCATTCTTGGCGCAGTAAGCCTTCATGACATGCCCCACAAGTTCAGGCCCACCATCTGTGATAAGACATTTGGGTCACCCAAAGCAGGCCACAATCTCTTTTTACCAATAAAGTGGATGATTGTGGTGGCGGTGTGGTTAGTGGTTGCTAACGCTACTGACCAACAGGTAAAATAGTTGATGGACTTAATGATGTACTTTTTGACTAGTTGTTCTTCAGGGAGGGGTACAACAATGTCAAGGGCCCACTGTTCAAAGGGCTCCATGGCTTTGATGGGTAGGAAAGTCTCAGGAGGTGCAGGTTTTGACCTATTATTCTCACACAACACACAGGGGTTGAGGAGGTACAAGATGTCTTGGCGCATACAAGGGCACCAAACCTTATGCTTCATTATTTTGAAGAGGTTACATCCTCTGATGCAATCCAAAGTACAATGGTAATGCAGTATGGTATCTCCTTACTGGGTGGTGGGAATATACAGCGTCTTCTCACCGGTCTCTGCCCAGCAACAGATGTTGTCAGCATCAGTAGTGAACTGAAATTTGTTGTCCTTTAATTTGGAGATATTTGCGGAGTTGAGGCCTTTGTAGCAAGTAGCCTCAGGACGTAGGTAGAGCATTGGCCAGTCTGGGTTGAGGCCATTGTCTCCTGTGATGGATTCTACATAAAGCCTGGAGAGGATGCTGGCTGTGACAAGTTCTTTCCCAGGTTTTTATTGAATGCGCAATTGATAGTGGGTCAGGCGCTCAACCCATCCTGCTTGAAGTCAGGTTAAGTGTGACTTAGGGTTAAAATACTGAAGTGACTTGTGATCTGTCAGGACGCGGGGTGGAAAGGTGGCCCCTTTCAGGTAATAACAACATTTTTTGATGCAGTACAAAATAGCTGCTAACTCCTTGTCATGTATGAGATAGTGTTGTTCTGAGTTGGTGAGTTTCCTGGATTTGTAGACCATGGGGAGGAAGACTCCCTTGTCAGTTTCCACCCTTAGCACGCCTCCTATGACTCTGTCAGAGGCATCAGTCTCAAGTTTTTACTGGAAGTTCTGGTTGGGGAAATTATTGCACTGGGGCAGTTGTAAGTCTTAGCTTCAAAGTATTGAAGGCCTGGTCTCTGGCAAGCGTCCAGTGGAAGCGTTGTTTGGTGTTTAGGAGCTTGGTGAGAGGTGTAATTAATTTTCCACAGTTGGGAATGCACTTCCTTACATAAGAAACCATGCCCAAGAATTATGCACCTGACCCACATTGGTGGGGGGTGGCATGCTTGTAATTGCCTTGATTTTGACAGGGTCAGGCTTTATTCCCTGGGCAAAGATGGTGTGCCCAAGGAATAGGAGCTCTGACCTGAGGATTTTTATTTAGAAGTCTTGGCCTTCAGCTGGTTTTAAAAAGGGTGTTGAGAATAGCACAGAAGTGTTGGAGATGTGTGGTTTGATCTTGACTGAAGACAATGATGTTGTCAAGGTACACAACAACATATTTTCTAATCAGATCCTCAAATGCTTTGTCCATCAACAGTAAAAGGTGGAGGGAGCGTTGTTCATTTCAAAGTTCATGACACAACACTCAAACAACCTGTAGCGTGTGCAGAAGGCAGTTTTTGCCTCATTCCCTGGCACAATGTGGACCTGGTTGTACCCCATGGTGATATCAATCTTAATGAAGACCTTTGCACCTGCAAGTGTAAAACAGGTTGTTAATGAGCAGTAAGGGGTCTTTTTTTGACTGTCACCTTGTTTAGATCATGGTAGTTGGTTACCAATCAAAGGGACCTGTCCTTCTTAGCTACAAAAAAGACTGCAGCCTTGTATGGCAAGATGAAGATGAAAATGAAGCCCTTATCAAGCGCGTCCACAAGGTGTTGACAGAGATTCTTGTCTTTCTTAGGCGTCAGACAATAAAGGGGATGTGCCTTGGGCAGTGATTCTTGCAATTGGCTAGAATGCTGTATTTCTCAGAGAGGGGGCAACTGGTCTAGCTTTTTAATGAAGATGTCCTTGTATTTCTCAAGGAGTGCTGTAAGTGCTGGTGGAAGCAAGATGGTCAAGGGAGAGGCTGCAGGTGATTTGGAGCAGAAGACTTTGAATGAGAATTGATTAAAGTCTAGTTTCTCTCTTTGAAGTCATGTGTACCTGTTTTTGTGAGTTTGTTGGATACAGTGTCATAAAGTAACTTGCTCATTTCAATAGGATAAATCTGGAAGCCCACCCCATTTCTGTTGAGGGTGATTACAGACATATCATAATTGATATAAGGTTGGTTGTGCCAGAGCCAGTCCAAATCCAGATTGCATTGTGGCTGAGTCCGTTCATGATGGGTCCATAAAGCCTAACCTGAATGTTGTTCATTCTCACTGAGAAGAGTACTATTTTATAGAAAATAGCAATCCTGTGAGAGTCTGCTACACTCACTGCTTTATATCAGCTAGGCACCTGATCCAATTGTTGAAAATCAGCAAATTTCTGGTTGACCATAGTGTGATTGGCCCCAGTGTCTACCAGAAGCTTGTGAGTGTTCTCATGGAAGCAAAAGAGGTAAGCCAGGAAAGTGATTTTATTTGATGAACAACTGACTTGGAGGATAGGGTTTTGGACGCTGCCAGGTGCAGGACAAGATTGGGGGTGCATCATTAGATCTACAGAATTTCATTGAGGCCTGGGTGTTAGCTTTCACAATGGTCTTATAACAGTCATTGATGAAGGTGCAGTGCCCTACAGACACACATTTACAGATAAGAGGCTTTAGCCCATTAATGATGAGGATTAGTAGCATTAAATTTACATCAGTGATAAATTTGGAAGTGACAGCAAGGTACTCAGGGGTGCCACATGTCTGTTTGATAGCAAGTAGAGGTTTCCTCACTACAATAGGCAAAACTTTCTTGCTATAGCAGGACTTGAAGGCATTTCTAAAGGTTGTCCAAGTAACTTTGTGTTTCTGACTGGCCTAGTTGGTGAACCATACTGCGGCAGGCCCTGGGGCACCCAGATACACTAGCAACCCACATGGGTTCTGGTACTTGGCAAATATTAAGGCAGGTTTCTGTGGAGTGAAGCCAACTGACAATATTGGCCCCCTTCATGTCACCCACAAAAGACTCTAGCTATAGATTCAGCATCTGTTGAGATAGATCCAACTGCAGTGGGAATAGGCTGGTGTCATGTTGTCCCATTCAGAGGCGGTTATAGACACTAATGAGTGTCTAGCTGGTCTTGGTATGCAATGTATCCCTTGGGAATGTCCGCATCAGGGATAGGGAGGAAGGTTTCCTGGTGAGGTGTAGCCATACAGCCAGTTCTTTGTCCTTTCTTGGTGGGAATTTTCTTATAGATAGGTTGTTAATTGAACCTCCCATTGCTACCCTGTTGCAACTGAACCAATGATAGTTCAGTACTTGGATTGGGAAAGGCAGAAGTTCAAATAAAAATGGCAAGAATATGATAAGATGATGTTTATTGAAGAATAATGTAATTGATACACTATATCAGGGAGCTACAAGTCCACCAGGGGGTTTCAGGTTCAACATAAGATTTGGGTTAAGAATAAATTGATCAAGAGATCAGTGTGTTGAATTTGCACTACTTGTGAGAATTGGGGAGCAGGTTAAGAGGAAATAAAACCAAGCTCTCAACCACAATAAAATTGCGGTTTCAGCAACAACCAAAAGATTGCTGCCAACAATTTCTGGGAGGCCAAAGGGGATCAGAAATCAACTGAACACCAAAAGCAACAGGCAAAACCAGAAGGCCAAATTAACCTAACAAATTTCAAACTTTATTAGAGTAGAGAATGATGAAGCAAGGTATTTTACAACTCTTGCATTCATTTAAAGTGAGGGGATTGAATTTGGGTGAGAAGTTGACTGTCCAAAACTGATTGACCAATGATATGAAGGAATATGGATGCATTTCTTGAGGCAGGAAAATCTGGAAAAATCCAAATGGACAAAATCAAAGGGAAAAATGACTCAACTAAAAATTGAGAAACCTGTCTTTAATGCAATTACCACTGCTCTTGGCCGCTCTTGCACATGATATTTAACCAGAGGTGTCTCTTGGGTGGGTTAGGTGGGGCATTTTCAGACTAATTCAGCAATTAATAGTGTGAGGGCCTTTCTTGGGGTTTTTTCAGTAAATCTTTGGAAAATATTCAGGAGTAAGTTAGCAGAGATTCTGTTAGAGTGAAATGATATGCAGCATGATTCAAGGAAATACAATGAGGATATAATAAATAAATTGTGAGTTGCTTGACTAGCAGGAGACCAAATTGGGAGGACAGTTTCAACATCTTGGATCCAATGATGGTATAGCAAAAGATCAAGGTCAAAATTGTCAATAAGCAAATGATTTGCAAGGGTAAATTAGAGAAAGAATCAGAAGGCATTGGCATGTAGAGGGCGGGCCAGGTTGCGGCCATGGAGTTGACGGCCACCTTGACCGCCACAAAGGCTAATCTTTCAAGGACAGGGGCAAACAGCCCCAGATAAGCCATCATTTTGGGATACACTTTCTTTTATTTCAAGGGAAATTAAGCTATCTAGAAACAAGTTTCTAGAGGGGAATGGGGAAGTCTTAAGAGAGTTCAGGATGGGAGAGGAGGGGGTTCTGTGGCATCTGATTGGCTGGCGAGAATATTTTCAGCAGTTGGTGGACTTGCATTAGAATTCAAGTCAATGATATCATAATTCATAAAATTCTGGCAACCAGCGGGTTGAGCGCTGCCATCCCCCAATAGTGTATAACACATAATTTTTTTGTCATAATTATTTGGGGAAAAATAAGGCAGGTCCAGATTTTCCAGGGCTATTTGGGCGACCCCAGCTTTGACCCATTTTTTGTCTATGACAGCATTTAAGTTGTCTATTTCTTTCAAGGGTTTGGCTGCAGTTCTTTGCTGGTTTTTGGTTTTACAAGGACACACTATCCCTTTCATTTGATTTTCCACTGTAACAGATTCCCAAGCATTTGGTGAGGATTGAAGTAGAGGCCCAAGGGGGGAGACGTAACTTTACATTACTCCTATTTAGGAGATAATGCCCATAATTTAACATTACCCAATGGAGAGCCCATACCGTTAGTTATGTTATGGGGGATCTTTTTGAGTTCCCCCTGTGTATTGTGAGATACATTAGCGGGCGGGGGAGTAATCTTGGTCGCAACTCATGGGCAGAGAAAATTTTATCCACTGATATTGAAAGCCCTGACAGATTATCCCCAGTTGGCGCACTCCTGGCGATTCCGGTTGGGTTAGAGAATTTGGGGATTGGGAGTAGGTTCCTTATACGGTTGTTAAAGGGCGTCGAATAAACTTGGTTATTTATTAAAAATTATGGGATTTAAGGGGTCTTTAACGAAGGTAGTGGAGCTATTGTTATGCAAGTCCGCAAAATCAATCGAACCATTGCTCTGCGATGAAGGTTTCCTTCCCAGCCTTGGAACCTGGTATCTTGTCGGTATTTTTTAAACGGTCAAGTCAGATGGGTACGGATTCCCGAGGATCGCTCCAGGTAAGTATAGATAGTGTTCGATAAACCAGACAATATGTAGATATGCATGAGTTCGTCTGAAGAGCTTTAATTACTATGTTTCAAGGGTTTTTAAATTTCAGTTGGACCCAATGTAATCTGATGGTGGAATGCTTGTAGTGATGAAATGGAATCAATTATTCTGTAGGGTATATCATTATATAGCGATACTATATTTTTGCAGTTTGGATTTTTATTATTCTAGAATGACATGTTTACTAGATTTAAATGAGGCGATAATTTTAGCTTCCTGAAAGTGAAAAATACCGTCTCTTTAATAATGGAAGAGTAGGTTTGGCTTGTTGTTGCACAAAATATTAAAGAAATGACAAAGGCATCCTTTCTATCAGCTTTAATACACCCAATTAGATTGCTTTATTCTTCCATGTCGTGGCCTTGGTTTTTGGATTTGTCCTCCTTATCTTTATCCTTCTTTTCGTTGCCCAAGTTGGCTAAGGCGGCCTGGATACGCGGATCATCGGAACTGACCCCTGGCAGGGAAGAAATAATGTTGGAAAGCAACTCTGGGGCTTGGGAAGCCTCGTCAGTCTCCATGGGCTGCATGATTTAGCAAGTCTTAAATAGTCAATGTACCTGAGTGGAAGCTGCCTCTTCAGTCTGGAGGGAAAGAGCCAATGCGCGTTGTAGCTGGGCTTCTTCGGAATCATCCATAACTTCATCCTTGAATGTTAGCTGTGCTGAGTATAAGCCTTACAGGACTAAGAAGACGGTTTAAATCGGAAGTGGAAGGAGGAGCGGCAGCAGAGTCGGCAGATACCCCTCCTTGTGCAGCCTGGCGTGCCCGCTCTTCCTCGAGTGAAAGACGCAAAGCCTGAAATTAGCACGTGAAGTAAACATGTCAGTACCATGGCGAGCTCAGGCTCCAGTTCAGGATCCACTCCAAACTCGAAATTGCTATTATCGCCCCGACCAAGGCTGGATGCCATGCCATCCTCCGAGATGATGGGAGAAGAAATCACCATATCACTCAACAACTGAGGACCAGGATGTACATTCAGTAGATAGCTAAATGTAAGTCATACACCAACATTAAATACCTGTTAGAGGAGCTGGTAACAGCATCCATGAATGCCTGAAGCTTGGTCTCATTGACGCTGGTTTCGCCATAGTTGATAATGTCAACGGCAACATTGTTCTTCTTCATCTTTTTGGCAAGCCTTACAAGATCCTTTTCATTTTCATGGATAGGACTTCCAACAAACACAATGATGCGCTGCCTCTGATTCTTATTTTGACGATGCTTTAACGCCAGCTATTGATATCCTCCATTAACCAAAGGTCTCGTAGTTATGTACCTGAGCCACTTGGATACCAGTTGTAAAGTTTGGATTTCCGCCTATTGACACTCGATGTATAGCATTTAACACTTTACCCAGATCTGACGTCAGCGTCACGAGGACTTCTGGCCTAAACCCGATTAGTATGCTTATGACGCGGCTTTTTAAAGGTACCCTTTCCCTGCCATTGTCAAAACACCGACAGTGTTTTCAGGGTTGGATCCGGTCTTTGAGCGGAATAGAATGTTGACTGCGTCATGTTGGGCCTCGGAGCGGGAAGGAGAGAAGTCACCGTTGCGCATCCACTCAGAATTGTCCAAGCTATAAAAATAAAAATCAATCAGCCATCCCAGACGCGGCAAACATAGAGATATGCAAGTACGGTTTCTCAAATAATGAACCATCTTAAAAATGCAACTCTTAAACAGAAGAAAAAGAACATGGCGATAGCTTGAAGCCAAAAAGATTGAACAATATGATGTCATTGTAAAATACGCTGAATTTTAAAAGCAGTGGTCATGTATGAAGGGCCATTATAGAAAAAGAAATAAGTATTACACAATCATAGTAGCCTCAAGAACCATATTGAAATATATTTAGTATGGAAATAGTAGATTGGTATTGGAGGTGTGGTGAAAAAGGGCAGGTGAGTTAGGATTATAAACTGTTGAACTAAAAAAAGTGAATGAGCTGAAAGTATAGAACCAACGATGAGATAAATCGTCATCGGAAGGGTAGCTTGGCGAGTGAAGAAAAGACCCGAGCAACCAATCATATCTAACTCTGGTTCGAAACCAGCGAATTAAATGGCATTTGAACTTTCATAGCTGGAAGCCTAAGCGACGTAATCAATATGAAATTGAACATTAATAGATCTTAGACTTTCACTAGCATAACTTTTTGTTTTAGCCCTTCGTTTAACAAAGGCTAAAGTTGATCAAAATGAGTCGCGGTGCAGGATATGATCGCCATATAACTATCTTTTCCCCCGAGGGAAGACTGTACCAAGTCGGTATAAACATTTTTTAAATAATGTTTTCTCATCTTTGATAGAATATGCTTTCAAAGCTATTTCAAACTCTGGAATGACCTCTGTAGCCTGCAGAGGTGATGACTGTGCTGTTGTCATCACTCAAAAAAAGATTCCCGTACTTAACCTAAGGTTTCCATTGTTTACTTTTTAAATTAGGATAAGCTTTTAGACCCCTCTACTGTCAGTTATCTTTTCCACATCACCAGTAAGATTGGCTGCGTCATGACTGGTCTGATACGTATGTTTTTTGGTTCGAGTCGGTCTCTTATTTCTTTTAGAGGATGCCCGTGCCCAAGTTGCAGAAGCTAGACAGCAAGCTGCTGATTTCCGCTACAAGTTTGGCTATGATATCACCCCCGAACTTCTTGCCAAAAGAATGGCAAACCGTAACCAGGTTTTCACTCAAGCATGCTTACATGAGGCCTCTCGGAGTCTGTAAGTATTTATTCTTATTCGCTTCTCATAATTTTAGCCATGATGCTTATCGGCATTGATGAAGAAGTTGGGCCTAGACTTTTTAAGGTTGACCCAGCTGGCTACTACGTAGGCTACAAGGCGGCTGGTGCCGGTGCTAAGCAACAGGAAAGTATCAACTATTTAGAGAAGAAGCTCAAGAAGGAGCCTTCCTTAAATGAAGAAGATACTGTGGAGGTAACCTAAAAATGAATTATTTTGCTCATTTGATATTTTTATTAGCTTGCTATTTCCACTCTATCTTCGGTTCTCTCGGTTGATTTTAAACCCAGCGAGGTTGAAATCGGGATTGTCACTAAAGAGAATCCTAAATTCCGTGTTCTCACTGAAGAGGAGATTGGTATCCATCTCCAGCGTATGGTGGAAAAGGATTAAAAGAATTGAGTGGATGATAGGTTATGTTGTGTTTATTGCTAACTTGCAGAAACTGTACTTGGATTCGGAGGTTTAACATCATTTCAGAAATCAATCGTGTCTAATAGCCCAAAGGAACCCTTTCCCAAACTGAAATTATGGCTGCAAGCTTTAATTACAATTAGTTTTCAACCTCAAGCTGTTCATTGGTTGATAGATAGATTGATTTTTTACTAGTGCTGGCTTTGATTTAAAAAACATGCAATTCCCTTATAAGAGTTTAAAGAAATGATCCCAAATTAAGTTGGTGAGTGATTCAACTATTAGCGCTTGTTAAAAGATAGCTGAAGTTCAATCCCAGGATTTAATAAATAAATTAAGTTATTTCCAATGTTTTTTAATTCTGCTCTGGTTCAGGATGGGTTGGGTTTTTCTACCATTAAGAAGCCACTTCATTGTTCGACCAATTAAAGGTCAGGAAGTTGTCCATCAAATCTATTTTTTCATACATTTGCAATATAGCTGCTTTCAAACCTTACTTTATAAACTAACAGTCCAAGCTTATTGTAAATCTCCCTAGCAGATGCTCAGAACATCCTTTCCTCAGTTTATCCCACCCAGCATGATTGCCTCGTGTCACAGCTAATTTGAAGACAGCTGTTTTCCTTTACACCTAGACCACAGGCTAAACATTCCTCAAATCTAAAGTTTAAAAAACACTTCAAAGGTGACTGTTATCCTTTACCGAGAAGCGTCTTTACAAGCCTTCAGGTATTCTACCAATTATTCCATGCAATTCTTTGCTTTCATACTTAACGGACATGCCACTGCCTTCCAAGCGAAATAAATTTAACTGATTCTCCTAATTCAGATTATTTGCTTTATGGATATGGTATTAATATTGCGCCTATAAGAGCTCAGTATTATATGAAAAATGGGGAAGATAGCAGTCAAAAAGATTAAAAGAAACATCATGGTTAAGTTATATATATTGTATGGAATCATGTCTGCTCATACCTGAGAAGGTGCTTCTAAACCAAGTTAGTAAAGGGAGTACTCAAGGTTCTGCGTTATTAGGTGCTTGTTTGGTGTTGAAGTATATTAACTGCTCATTTTATTCACGAGGTCAAATGCTCCCACCTGTAATTGATAAACCTTGCCTGTCTAAACAGGAGCTTGAGCTGAAAGATAAATTTGAAGCGACTCCTGGAGTTCTCTCTAAATATTATGCAATACAGTGGCAGTTGATAGGGAAGTCTAGCACCAACACAATCTCTTAGCTCACCAACTCTATTCTCAGGGGGTTCATATATAAAATAGGAGTCTGGACAGTAGCTGAAACAGCTTCAAGCCTATCTGTGGCCAAGTGCATTCCAACTGTCAGGCACCCACCCACTTGGAAGTAATCTTCCAAGGTGGTGAATGATAGTAGAAGGATTTAGTCCAGTTACCAATGAACCTACAGGCAAGGACACCATAACAAGGTGAAATAATTCTCCAAATAAACGATACCGGCCTAACAGCGGGTTAAATTGGCCTAAGAAGAAGTACACCCCCAAGTAGCACAAAAGGAAGGCAGAGGCCAATGGGCGGAAGACTTGGGGATCAGCTGGCTTGTGGACAGACTGGTAGTTCTTAGTCTCTTCCTTACAAGGTGGGTTGTAGGACAAGAGGGTAGCAGTATACCATACTCCTGGTATTACTCGGCGCCAGGAGCTATCCAAGAACTGAGCCTCAGGTGAAGTACCAGAATCTGCACGTGAACCTATCAAAATGCTGGTCAATACTGCCAGCAACAAAAATCATATAAAAGACCCATTTATACCCAAGGGACTCTATAAAAGTAGTCTTGGGTAATCTCATGATGTAGGAAAAGGTTTAAGTCAATCTAAAATAGGAAATAATTCACTTGGGTGAATGTAGACTTTATTGATTGAACAAATAATGAAATATAGATGACCAGCTTTTTATAGCATGGTAGCAAGAAAGTAATATAGTGGACATGGGAAAAAGAGATGAGGAAATTTGGGGATGAATCTGGAGAATGGGCAGTTAGGATCTTCAAACTGGGGAAAAATAAATTACTTCCTTATAATTGAATTCCTCTCAACAGAATTCTTACAATTTTCTTATCTTAAATTTCTGACTGTCAGGCATGGCTTGGTTGACTCCACAAAGATGGGGACCAGGAGTTGGTTTGAACTGCAAAAGCAGCAGACAACAGCACAAGGTTATCACAAGAAGAGTCTGAAAGCGTGTCAACATCACCCAGGAAGCAAAAAAGACAGTTTGAAGTTGTTTTGTCTTTGTTTGATTGGCTACAATTGAATTTTGGAGGTAACAATTGGTTGAGCTCAATTTCAGTATTAACCTTGCTTTCTAGATGAGTGATTAAGTCTCAGGAGTGCGCAAGTTTGACCCCTTCCCTGTATCTAATTCAATCAAACTATAATCTTGAGGTAATAAAGAGCAAATACTACTAACTGATCCTTCATTCTTAGGAGCTTCAAATAAACAAAAACTACCTTGACTATTTAAAATTGGTGACCCATCATGATTGTTGACAGGAATAAAGTGAACTGAATTCCTGACACCAACATATTGTCACGGCCCATACCAGAGTCCAGCTGGACTCCCGCAGGGGAGGCAGGCCGGGCCTTGTACAAAATAGGTGCAATTATGACCAGGTAGTTGACTGCAGTAGCTAAGAGACGCCAACTTCCAGTATGGGTCACAACCTGGTTGGCCAGCCCCAATACTGTGATATAGACAAACCCCAACTTGCTGAAGTCCTGAGCAGGAGGCGCGTTGGGCAGGGGGGAGCAGTAGGAATCTCCTTCATAGTAGGCAAGATGGTCTCTTTAGCATAACCAGGAGGGAGATCCAAATGATGAGGGTGGAAATACTCCAAGTCAAGAGCGTGGGGTGAATTGACTGAGGTAGCAGGAGTATATCCAGGAGGGTATGGATAGGCAAGTTTATATTGAGTTGTGGATTCCCAAATAGATGCAAAGAGAATAATTAATTTTGAGCAAAAATAGATAATTCCTGCAAGAAGATAATAATTTCTGGGAATAAACTTGTTTTATTTTAGATTCAACAGTGAGGAGGGCTTCTTCTCTTCACTACTTATACTTACTGGTAATTTTGAGGCCTTTTGTGCCACCGGAGAACTGATGGCATCAATTTCAGTTAAACTTACAATTTTGGCTGGAATTTGCGTACTTGAGCCTGAAGGTAGATGCTCATTGGTTGGTATAACAGAAACCTTGCTTGGGCTGCAGCAAGCCAAGTTGTTACTGCTATTTATAAATCCTGCAAGCAATTGAGCGCCTGATTGCGCAATCAAACAATTGCACTCCTGATGTCTTGTTTCCTGATAGTTAAGATGGCAGAAATTGTTACTGGAATTGAAGCCAGGGATTCAAAGCTTGTGTTCTTCTCAAATCCTGGGCCATTTATTAATTGAAAGGGGGTTTTCTCGCTCTGAGAGACAATTTGTGAGGGTTCCCAGGCCGTGGGTAGTTTTGCCTCTAAGAAGGCCAGCTGGTTGTCTAGGGCTTTCTGGGCCCTGACATCATCCTCTATCATAGTTGGGCTTGCAGAGCACGACTCTTTATTACAAGATTTGTATTCTTTCAACAGAGTAGCGGCATTCTCAAGGTTGGATTATGGTTCCCAAGTATTCTCTTCATTGGGGTACCCTTTCCATTTGATCAGGAAATGGGGTTTTTGGTATCAGAGTTTGTGTCCCAGGATGGCTTCAACCTTGTGTTCTGTGAAGCTTCCTACTTTGATGGGAGGGGTAGCCGTTCTCATGGCAACAGCGCCCATGTCAACACTAAAAATGTTGACAGTGGCCATGTCAACACTTTTAATGTCAACACTATAGTAAAGTGACAACCCAGTTTTACATAATGTTGTCTCCTGGATGTCGACACTTTTTTAAGCAATGGAACACTTTAACCTGAACATTTTTAATATAAATTTTTTATCTACTTTATTATACTAAAATGACCCCATAAAGTTTAAAATATGCAATAAAAAATACTATAAGTAATAAGAAAAAGGAGATATAAGCAAGGATTTTTCAATTTACTATGTAAATTACACTCTTTATTATAAAATTATTTTTTATTCCCATAAAAATTAAAATTACAATGAACCAAAAATAAAGGTATTTTATATATCATAATAACTACAAAATATAAAAAGATTCTATATTTAATTTATTATACTGTATATAAGCACAAATGAAAATATCTCATACCTTTAAGATAAATTAACAAAATATAAGATATTTCTTACTAAACCACATTGAAACTGTATCTTAAACTTATAATTTATATCTAAAAAGATTATTAATATATAAATAAATTAAAAAATTAAAAGTTTAAAAGTAAAAAATATACAGGCAAAGCAAAGTAAGGTTTATTGGGCTAATTAAAGCCACCAGCAAGAGCAGTGGCAACATCTTCTAGGTACTTCTTGATCTCTGCCACCTTGTACTTCTTCACCACCTTCTGAAATTCCTCCTGGTAGTCCTTCTCCTTGGACTTTTGCTTCTTGGGGGCCACCCGGTTGACCAGGTTGCAAAACTTGGAGACATTTCTGGCCTGCTCCTCCTGCAGCTTCTGGAAGAACTTGTTGTATTTGGGGTTTGACCCAAACTTCACCTTCAGGTGCTTGTGCCACACTTCCAGGCTAGAGGTAGTCTTCATTTCCCCCTTGAGGCAGGCGCCCTGGCAATTCCAAGGGGCAGTGGCCCTGATCTTTCCTCTCTGGGCAGTCACCTTCTTGCCCACCCATTGCCGCTCAAAGTAATCCAAGTAACCTTTGAAGATGGTGGAGTGCTTCTTGATGTAAACTTCCTCCGGGAGGGCCTCAAAGCCAATTCCAATATGCTCCAGCCGCACAAAAGCCAAGGCAGCAAACTGGGTGATGGCAAAGCGGCACTTCCCTTTACCATCATTAAGATACTTCTCAAAAAGCTCTTTCTTGCTCTTGAGATTCTTGATGAGGGCCTGCCTAAAATGGAAGAAGCAGCCCTGTACTTCTCCATTGAAGGTGGCCTTGAAGGCTCTGAACTGAGCTTACTCAAATTCCACAATGATAACCTTCAGCCCAAGTGAGCGCACATGAGCTAACTGCTCTGCGGCTAGGGTCAACTCATCCTTCTCAGCGGAGGAGGGATTTGCCCTTGTGGTGTGGGTGGGAGGGGGGAGCTGGTTGGTGGGAAGGGAGCTCAAAGCATCCTGGACAACCTTAAAGGATCTGGTGTAGACTTCAGTCTTGGCACCAGGAAGGAGAAAGAAAACAAGGGGGATGACCTGGTCATTGAACTTCCCATGCAGGACCCAAAGCTTCTTGAAGATGGTTGGGCAGGCTGCAAATGTGCCGTTGCACAGCCAGGTGGTAGCAATGTTCAGCTGCTCCAGGTTTTGGGTTGTGGCGTAGGCTATGATCCTATCCTCCACTTCCTGCCCATTTTCATGGAGCAGGAACATCTCTCTGCCCTTGGTTTTCTTGAGGGCATCAGAAAGGACCAGGTCTTCAATGGTGGTGGCACTCTTGGCCAGGGGGTTTGAGGCTTAGCGCCTATCACTCACAAACTTGACCAACTGGGTGTGGATAGGGAACCTCTTGAGGTTGGTAGGGGACAGATGCTTACATGCAAGCACGGCCAACTGGGTCAGGGAAAAGTCCTTTGATGTGGGCATGACCTGCACCAGATACCATTTGAGAAGGCGAGTAATGGTTGTGTTTGGCATGATGCAGGTATGCTCACTCTTGATGGTCTGTACCAGGTCCCAGCGCTCAGTATTGAGCTGCACTGGGCAGAAGCAATCCTTGCAGGTATAGTGCTGGCTCTTGAAGCCCCAGTTGGCATTATTGCAGCTGAAAATATACCCGTTGGCCACCATGGCAGGCCCACCTATGGCAATCATGATGGGGAAAAACTTGGGTAGGGTGGAAGGAACCTTAAACTTCCTGTCAACATTGCAGATGTTGTGGGCCAACAGAGGGTCCCAGAGGCCAGCAGGAGCATGGCAGAAGCCAGGGAAGTAATCAGGGCAGGGCTTTGTATCATCCCCAGATGAGCTTTAAGGGGGGAGTTTGGTGGTGGGGGAAGCAGAAGAGGGCTTATTGTGGTGCTCCTCATGTGCAGGAGACTTATCCTTGGGTGGGGTCTTTTTGGCTTGGCGCCGCTTCTTGGTTGGCTCCTTGTCAGAAGCCAAGTTGTAGAAACTGTGGTCAGTAACTGAAACATCAGTTTCCTTTCCCCAGTGGAGCAAGCAGGGCTCTTCTCAGGAGAGGGCTTTGAGGATGGTTTGGGAGTGGCCTTTTTTGATAAGACAGGCTTCTTCTTGGTGGGTTTGGTTGGCTTAGAGGGAAGCTTGATTCCTTTGGGCTGATTAGAGGTGTTTTTGTCCTAAAATAATAAGTAAAAGGGTTTAAAATAAAGCAATGTATGTAAAAAACAAACAAAACAACTTATAAAGCATAATATATAAAAATTAATTCTCAGATGGTTTTTATTGGCATTTAAAAGTTAAAAAATACTTGTATAGTTTTTATTTTATTATAGTATTAAATAAAAGGGTAAAAGTTAAGAAAAATGTAAAATTATTATATTTAGATATAGATTTTATTTTAAAAATTAGAAAATATGAAAGAGAAAATTTAAAAATACAACATATCAAAAAATCAGAAGTTTTTATTATGTAAAACATAAAGTTTTATATGTGAGAACTGAAAAGCGTTGACATTATGAGTGACAATTAATAAAAAAAAGCTGAATTCTCACTGTCAATTACTAAAATTGTAGACATTATTTTGACAACATTCTCACTGTCAACATTTTTTTTTGAAAATTTACTATGAAAATCATAGTACACTTAATTAAATTTACGTGGGCTAGCAAAAATTAACTGTTTTCTGTGTATTTTTGTTCACATAATAAAATTTAAAAAAAACATATGAAAATAAGTTAAAAAATCATTAAAGCTCTTTATTTCTTTATTAAAAATGATGTTTTGGGAGTAGGAATATGACATTTCACCATTTTGTATACTAGAAGTTGTTAACATAGTTGGCTTAAGATAATGAAAAGGGTAAAGTGTTGACAACGTCACTTACAACATTCTTTATATGAGGTGACATATTAATTTAAGCTTAATTGTGCCACTCTAATTTGCTTAACTCCACCCCAGGGGATAATCATGAGCAAATAAAAAACATTTACAAGTGTCAACATTATTTTTAATAATAAATTCTATAGTAACTTACATAGTAACTCACGCTTAAATTATTGGATTGCCGTTAGCCACCAATCCACTTAATATATTAAAGCCAAAAAAAGTGCCACATATATATTTATAAGATGAACATTTCAACAATCAAATGTATGTGCACTGTCTTTTTCTATATATTAGTTTAATAAAAAATATTTTTAAATGTACACTTAATTTTTTTACCGTAGATAAGTTTAGTTTTAGTATTAAAAATAAGTCTGGCTTAAAAAGTGTCAACATTGACACTTTTACGTTGTGAAAAAAATAAAAAATAAACTAATTTTTATTAGTAAAAGTAAAGGAAAAATCTGGTTAAATTGAGTTTTTTATTGAGGTTAATATTAAATTGTGTCGAGATAGCCACAATTTTGTTGTGTTTTCTGGGTTTGCACCCTTCACGCTTTAAAAAAAAATTAAGCTAGTGCAACTAGCAAAAAACATAGGAGATTTAGAGTTTTGAGTTGACAGTTACCATGTTGACAAAGTGTCAACATGGGCGCTGTTGCCATTCTCACTATCTGGTGAAGGAGAGAAGATCCTTTCTTTTTTGATAACAGAGATTGGTGAAATACATCATGAATCTTCCATCTGGGGGCAATTCTAATTGGTACACTATGGCACCAATATAATGTAAGACCTTGTAAGGACCTGTTTGTCTGGGACTCAAGCTAGTGCACGGGGCAGTGGTTTTGATGTTTTTTTGCGCTGAGGTACACAAGGTCTCCTACTTCCATTGGGGGGCCAGGGCTTTGTTTCTTGTTGGCAAAGTTATTGTATACTTTTACTGCTCTTCTCAGGTTCTGGGCACATTCTTCTTGGCACACATGGATGTTGCTGACCCAATCATGTCCTTCTGGGTTTTTGGCTTCCTCTGTGGGAGGAGCGTCCCATGTGGGGTTGAATCAGTAGTTGGCTTTGAAGGGGGACATACCGGTAGAGCTGTGGTCTTGGTTGTTGTACGCAAACTGAGCCATTGGTAGGTGTGTTACACATCTGTTCTATTACAAGTTAATGTAGCATCATAAGTACTGTTTGAGGACCTGGTCTACTCTCTTGGTCTGTCTGTTGCTCTCAGGGCAATATGCAGTAGACAGCAATCTTTTTATTCCCAAGTCCTTTAGAATTTGGGCCCAAAACTTGGAGGTGAATTGAGGGCTTCTGTCTGAGACCACTTCTTGTGGAAGTCTGTGGTTCATGAATACTTGGTTCTGGAATAGAGTGGTGGTTTCCTTTGCAGTTAATTTGGTTGTTGTTGGTATGAAGTGAGCCATTTTGGTAAAACAATCAGCAATTACAAAGATGTCATTGAATTATTTTGAATTAGGCAGTTCCACAATGTAGTCCATGGATACTGACTTCCAAGGGCCTTCTGCAATCTGAAGAGGTTGTAGTAATTCTTCTGGCTTTCCTTGCTTAGGCTTGGTACGTCTACATGTCTCACAACTGCTGAGGTATCCTTCAATCTCTGGCTTCATCCTAGGACACATGTAGGTTCTCTGGATTTCTTTGAGAGTCTTTGTACACCCAGGGTGTACTGACATGGGGGAGTTGTGGTATTCCTTCAGTATCTCTAATTGCAGTGGACCTTCTGGTATGTAGGTGTGTCTGTGTAGTTGTAGGGTGTTTTCATGTAAGTAGTAAACTGTTCATTAGTATCAACTTTTGATATCTTTCTTTAAGTCTTCCATGATGGAGATGCAGTGTTGGTCTAAAGTCTGAGCTAGTTGTATTTCTTCCCTTCTACTGACTAGTCCCAGGAATAGAAGCATTAGCTCAATCATGTTTGGAGACAGCAAGGATTTAGTGTTTAATTCTTCAATCTCTTTTGCACTAGGAAAAAGGTATGCTCTTTGGCTTAGGGCATCAGGTACAATGTTGATCTTTTCAGGTTTGTAGCTGATTGATAAGTTGTAATCTGCTAGGAATAGGGCCCATTTAGCTTGATGCTGGTTTAGTTGTTGCGGTTTAAAGAAGTATGTCAGGTTCTTGTGATTGGTCATGATTTTCACTGGGTGGTTGGTGTCACACAAGTATCTTCTCCAATGTTTCAAGGACTGGATGATAGCAAGCATATCTTTATTGTAGATGGGGTAGTTCAACTCAGGCGGAGTGAACTTCCTTGATTAGTAAGCTACAGGGTGAAGCTTACTATCATGCCCCTCCTGAAGCAACACCCCCCCCCCAATGCAAATTCAGAGGTGTCTGTCTCCACAATGAAGGGTTTATTGTAAGCTGGAATTGCCAAGACAGGGGCAGAAACAAAAGCATTTTTTAGCAACTCAAGGCAGATTTGGCGGCGTCATTCCTCAGAAAGGGGTGTTTCTTGGAGGTGAGGCGGGTCAGGTGCAGGAAGATAGAAGAAAAATTTTGGACAAATTTCCGGCAGAATTTTGCCAGTCCCAGGAAGCTTCTGACCTCCTTGCAGTTCTTAGGTTCAGACCATGACGTCACAGCCTCTATTTTGTTGGGTATCATAGAAAATCCTCCTTTCAGTACATTGTATCCCAAGAACTCTACTTCTTCTTGGAAAAACTCACATTTCTGGAGTTTAACAAAGAGTCTGTGTTTCTTGAAGCGTTGTAGGACAGCTTAAAGGTGCTTGCCATGTTCTTCAGGGGTGTGGCTGTAGATGAGGATGTCATCTAAGTAGGCTACACAACACTTATCCTTGAGTCCTCCCAAGACCACGTCCACCATAGTTTGAAAGGTGCTGGGCATGTTGCAAAACCAAAATGGCATAACCAAGTATTTGTAGAGGCCTTGTCTAGTCTTGAAAGTGGTCTTCCATTTGTTGCCAGGCCTGATCCAGATCTGGTTAAAGGCATCCCTCAAATCAACCTTTGAGAATATGTTGGCTTCTGAAAGCTGGTCTGAGAGGTCTTCAGCATTGGGTACAGGATATCTGTTTTTTACAGTGATGCTGTTTAGGTCTTGGTAGTTCACGCAAGGACATAAATTGCCGCCCTTCTTTTTAACAAACAGTAAAGGGGATAAACAAGGGGATTTGGAGATGTGTATATATCCCTTATTTAATATCTTGTCCAAGTACTCTCTTAAGGCAACTTTTTCCTTCATGTTGCAACTTTAAACAGGTCCATACTTAGGTTGGGTTTCTGGGAGGAGGTCAATGACGTGGTTGAACTGGCTGTGTTTAGGCAAGGTGGTGGCTTTTTCTTCTGAGAAGACGGACTCCCAAGGCTTCAAACATTTTGGGATCTCAGTTTTTTCAAGACTCCATGGTAATATTGTTTAGCTCAGGGATTTGCTGAGAGTTCAAGAATGGAACCTCTAAGGTTTGGCTCTTGTGAGTGACAGTTACCTGATGGTTCTTATAGTCTAATTTCAGTTGGTGGTCAACCCACCATTCAAAACCTATCACTACAGGTTTGGGAAGCTTCTCCATGACGTAGAATCTGGTGGGCAGGAGTTTCCTATTTAACTTCAGGTAGAAAGACTCTTTGCATTTTTGGGACAGGTCTGTTGTCTTATTGCCCAAGGTTACCAGTTGGGAGTTTCCCTGGACTGGTACTAAAGTTTCTCAACTAGGCTATGTTCCATGTAGTTGAGGAGTTGCCCCACTGTCTAGGAGAGCTACAGTGTTCACCTCATGGTCATTAAAACATAAGGTAGTGTCAATGATAGATAGGCCTGGGAAGTGTTGTTTATTGTAGGTAGTGGCTCCTTGGGTTCCATTGGTGTGACTAGTGCAGTCCTTAGATAAGTGCCCACTCTGGTGGAAATAAGCAGCATATCCCACTTCTGACATGGTGTTGGTACTCTTCTGGAGTCATGTTCAAGCAAGGCCTACTATCACTAGGAGTTTAGTTGTTCTAGGGCTATCCAGTGTAGTATCCTTGTGGTTGGCTGAAGTTTGTGCCTCTGGCAATAGCCAGAAACTTGTCATATGGAGAGTTGCACTGATGGGTTGTGTCTCATTAGGCTGATATGGTGTGGATTCAGACTTTTTCTGAAGTGCAAACCTGATATGTCATCAGAGATCTTGGCAGCCTCTGCTAGGCGTAGGAATTGTTGTATGTAGGTCTCTATATCATCCCTTCCTTGGGTCAAGCAGATGAGCCTCATGAAGGCTTGAATCTTGGCCCCAGCAGGGGTGGTTGCAGAGTTCATTCTTCCAGGAATTGATTGTAGTAGAGTATAGAGGTCCAGGTCTTCCTCTAGGCTGGTCAAGAAGGCTTCTCTGGTGTCATCCTTCAGTTGGGAGGCCACTATCTTAACCTTCTGAGTGTTGTCTCTGAAGCTCTTGGGAGTGGAGCACGGAACATGGTGTTTATCATTATCCCATACCTTTCCTGAAACCAGCCAAGTCCATTTGGAAGGTCAGGAAGGCAGTAATGATGACACATGTTCCATTACCCACCCCAAGAGCTTCAGAGACAACCCTCAGAAGGTTATGATAGTGGCCTCCAACTGAAGGATGACACCAGAGAAGCCTTCTTGACCAGCCCTGGGGACCTCATATACTACAATCAATTCACAGAAGATAGACTCTGCAGCCACTGGGGCCAGATGGGCCTACATGAAGCTCTGTGACCCAAGGAGGATGATGAGACCTACGCCTGAACAATTCCTACGCCCTGCAGGGTATAAGATCTGATGTTTATATCGGAAACACTTCGAAAAAGTCTGAATCCACACCATATCAGCTACGAATGAGACACCCATCCACAACCTCACAAGATAAACTCCCTATTGCCAGGAGCAAGCGGCCAACCCGCAAGGATGCTACACTGGATGGCCTGTTTGTAGGCCCTAGTGATAGTAGGCCTTGAGCATGACTCCGAAAGTACCAGCCTGCCTGCTCCGCCCGGAGTGGGCGCCAGGACTGCACTGAGTCACAATGGAGCAAGGAAACCATCATTTCAGCAAATAAATGGCTGCTTCCAGGCTATCTATCATTGACACTACCTATGTTTTAATGACCATGAGGTGAGCACTGTAGCTACTCTGGCGAGGGCAACCCTCAACTGCGGAACATAGCTAGCTGAGCTGTGTGCAGGAAATTCCCGACTGTAACCTTGGGTAACAAGACAACAGACCTGTCCCAAGAATGTGAAGGCTCCTGGAGCAATGCGAGTTTGCTTTGCCCTCACCCCTTCCGTCATCTTCTAGGCTTTGGTGATAGGTTTCAAATGTGAGTTGACCACCAACTGGATGAAACTATAAGGTAACCATCAGGTAATTATCACTCTGGAAAACCAAACTACTAGAGGAATTCCATGCTTAATCTCAGCTATTTTTGAGCTAAAATGCTGAAAAACTGAGATCCCAAATAATTTGATCTGTCTCAGAAGAAAAAGCCATCACTTGCCTAAACACAGCCGGACCGCGTGACCTTTTCCCAGACCCAACCTAAGCATGAATATTTAAAGTTACGCATTAGGAACAAGTGCCCATACTTGAACAAGATATTAAATGAGGATACTCTCAAACATCTCAAAGTCTCTGACTGATCCCTTTATATTTTTAAAAAGAAGGGCAGTGAATTCTGCGTGAACTACCAAGATTTACAAACGCATCACCGTAAAGCTAGCCCTGTACCCAATGCTGAAGACCTCTCAGACCGAGAGACAGCATCTTCTCAAAGGTTGATTTGAGCGCAACCTTAGTCTGGATTAGACCTGGAAAAAAATGGAAGACCCTTTCCCGAGACAGACTGGTTACCATGCCGTTTTGAATTTTGCAATGCGTAGCTAGAGGACAAGGGTCAGTGTTGTATGACCTGCTAGAGGACATCCCCCAAATGCAGCCATACCCTGAAAGTATGGCAAACCCGAAACGATCACACAACGCTTCAGAGCACGGGCTCTTTTGTTAACTCCACAAATATGAGTTTTTCCAAGAGAAAGTAAGAGTTTTGGGATACGAAAACAGAAGGAGATTTTCTAAGTACTTGGACAAAACAAATTTCTTGGCGTCGTATTTTGAACCTAAGACTATCAGAAGCAAAGGACTGGCAAAATTCTGCCCGGAAATTTAAGGAATTTTCTTCTATCTGTCTGACCTCGCAAACCGCCCTCACCAGGGATGATGCCTCCTACCTTTGAGTTGCTAAAAAATGCCTTTGTTTTGCCCTGTCTTGGCAATGCCGTGGAGACGAACGCCTCTATTTGCATTGGGAGAGTGTTGCTTCAGGAGAACACTGCTATTCAACTCCGCCTGGAATGGAGCTACCATCTACAATAAAGGGATTTGATTTGCTATCATCTTAACGATACTTGTGTGACGCCAACCATCCAGTGAGAGCTCAGGCCTGATATTTCTTCAAACCACATCAACTGTCGGCGTCAGCTAAATGGGCCCTGATAGCGGATTATGACTTATCAATCAGCTACAGAACCTGGAAGATCCAACATTGCCTAAGTGAAAGACCTTTCCCTAGCGCTAAAGAGATGAAGAATTCAACGCTAAAATCTTGCTGTCTCAAAGTGAACCAATGCTCGATTCTTCAGGACCCTAATCAATAGAAGGAGTAACTCAAGACTTTAGACTTAACACTACATCTCAATCATGAGGCAGAAAGATATCAGCAGTTGATACTACTGAAAGATTATAAATGACGCCTTACATACTAGAGGTTCGCAGTAACTAGCTCACGAAACTCCCAATCACCCCTGGGCATGCAAAAGATAAATCCAGAGAACCACATGTGTGCAGGATAAGCCAGAGATCAAAGTGCGAAAGCCGAAGCTACTACAATCTCTTCAGGTCAGAAGGCCGGAAGTCGGTATTCATGTAGAATAGGGATTGCCTAATTCAAAATTCAATGCCATGCCTGGTGGCTGTTTCATCGAATGCTCATATATCAGCAACAGCAAAGCAGCAGAAGGCCACTCTGCAGAACCCAATAGTGAACTTACAGACTCCCACAGAAATGCTCGAACAACCCCCCTCCACCTCCAGGCCAAATCCTTGGGACAAAAGATTACTGTCACTTTGGAAATGCAGGTAAACCAAGACATCTCAAACAGCTGCCTATGTTACTATGGGAATCAAAGAATTTAGGTAACACACCTGTCTTTCAGTTGTGCAACAACCAAGACAATAATAGGAACACCCCCATGAGAAAAATAGCAACAGGGTAGTGATTGGGTGGCAACTCCACGTGTCATAGAAGAGGCTGCCCAGAGGAACGGAAAAAACGAGTACAACTTGTGGCACCGGCAGAAACAGAAACCCTATTTGGCCCCAATCAGGGAACCTTGTCTATGCCTCAGCAAAAAATTTATCAAAACCACTGCTGATGCACGATCCCAGACAAACGGAGTCCTTACAGATCTTACAATATTGGTACCATAGTGTACCAATCCCCAAAAATCCCCCAGATGGAAGATTCAAATGTATTTCGCAAATCCCTATTGAAAGAAAGGTTCATATCTACGCCAGATAGACGGCAACAGCACTGATGTGCGGCACTTTGTCCATGGTCATTATCAACTCAAAATAAATCTCTATATTTGCTAGTTATACAGCTAATTTTTAAAGTGAGGACAGGCGAACACAACAAGAGTATTGGCCGTCTCAACAAAGACTAATATTAAACTCGGTAAAAACTCAATTTAACCAGATTTTCCCTTCACTTTTTAATAAAAATTAGTTTATTTTTTATTTATTTTCACAACAAAAGTGTCAATGTTGACTTACTTTGAATGAAACTTATTTTTAATGCTAAAACTAGAGAACATCTACAATGAAAAATTAAGTGTATACATTTAAAAATATATTTTTTATTAAATTAATATATAGAAAAAGACATTTATATATTATTATTATTAAAAGGTTCATCTTATAAATAGTGTATAACTTATTTTTGGCTTTAATATATTAAATTAGTTGAGTATTTAACGGCCTCCAATTTTAAGCGTGAGATTATATGAAGTTACTATAGAATTTATTATTAAAAATAATGTGACGCGCTTAAATGTTTTTTTATTTGCTCATGATTGGAGTTAAGCAAATTAAAATGACTTTACAAATAATATGTCACCTCAAATAGTTTATGAAAATGACATCAACACTTTACCCCTTTTTATCTTAACCAACATGTTAACAGCAGTATACAAAATAGTGAAATAATATATTCTCCCCAAAACATCATTTTTAATAAAAAAGTAAAACTACAATATGATTTTTAACTTATTTTCATATGTTTTAAATTTTATTATGTGAACAAATACACAGAAAACAAGTTAATTTGCTAGCCTATTAAAAATTTAAAATTTTCATGAAATAAATTTTCAAAAAGATGTTGACGATGTTTGTCAAAAATAATGTCTACAATTTGTGTGGTGAAATTCAGCTTTTTTTATTAATTGTCACTCGCGCTTTCAATTCTCACATATAAAACTTTATGTTTTTTACATAATAAAACTTCTGATTTTGATTTGTTGCTTGATTTTTAGCTTTTATCTTTCATATTTTCTAATTTTTAAAATAAAATCTATACCTAAACATAATATTTTACATTTTTTCTACTGTTATTTAATACTATAATAAAATAAAAATATACAAGTAAATTTTTAAACAATAAAAAAAACCATCTAAGATTTA